>JAVSIQ010000795.1:0-600000 GCA_038502775.1 Hippodamia convergens | reverse complement strand
TAATCTGCGTTAATTTTTTTTGCGTAGTGTATAACAGTTTTATTCATTGCTCCATATTTTCGGAGCTTCCAAATGGATACAGTCTCTATCTAAAACCGATTTCGAGCGAATAACCTGGTCCTCATTGGTAATTACCAACTAGGACCAACTGCATTCAAGCGACTTCGGTCATTGTAGGTTATAATCATTTTACAAGGAATATCCCTGAAGACTATAACCGCAGATAACCGTGGTCATTACTGGTTATTCGCTTGAAATCGGTTCATCTGTATACCCTTTGCTTAAACCCTATTGACTCACCTGACAGCCTTTACCCTGTGCCAAAGATTGTCGTGCACATACGTGCTATTGTGCACCACAACGACCTCTTCGTTTCGATTCGAGAACCGAAGGACCAGGTCGCCCTTCTCCAGGCCTACTGAGATGAAGCCTCCACCTAGGCCGTTGTTCAGCCACAGCAACAGACCATCTGTGGATGTAGACTTAAAGCGTACGTTCAAGGTGATAGGATCTGCCATCAGCGAATCTAGGGTGTGTGCATCGTTGAAGTATAGGTAACTGTCAATGCCGCTGAAGGATGGAGGTCCTCTGGAGCAGGATTGGTCTCTATAGCCAGGTTTGCACCTGGAATTAAAAAAAAAATACAGGATGCGAACGACCACAAGTGTTTTAATTGATTTCCTGGAATGATTCAGGTGGATCTTGAGTTCTGGCTAGTTTGTCATAGGCATAGATCTATGGTTACTATGGATGTAGAATCGCGTGATCTTTAAGAAGATAGAACAGTTGGCACCACTAGTATTACGAGTTAATAGTCAATAGTTTAAAAGGAGTTACAGTCCACTGCGACCTGATGGTCTATTGTGCCCCCTAACAAAGCTTTACAGCTCGCCTTCCAGTCCCAGAGATCTTATGAAATCCAATGTCTCGGAAGGCTTCAGTGAGGCTAATTCCTCACTCCTACAGGTCTCTTGACCAAAGCATTGTTTCCTTTGGTTTACAATACCAAAGCATTCTGTGACTAGGTGAATAGGAGTTTCTTCCTCCTCCCCACAGATTCTACACTCGTCAGTGTCCGATACGCTCATTCTCAGCAAGTGCTTTCTGGGGCGACAATGCCCTGTAAGAAAGCCAGTGAGGAGTTGTAGTTGGTTCTTACCGAGATCCGAATATTTTTATGGATCTTGCAATTTCAAAATTCCGAAGGAACTTCTTGGAGTGATCCTAGGAGATTCTGCCAGAGTGTTTCTCTTTCAGTTTTCTCCTTCTCCAGATACTCTTTCTTATAGGTACATTTTCCTATATCACAGAGAAGTTCTGGGCCAGAGAGTGGTTTCCGAGCACCCTCTCTGGCAAGTTTATTGGCCTCTTCGTTACCTGTGACTCCTGAATGACTAGGAACCCAGATTAAAGGGACCTTATTTTTCTTGCTTACCTCACTGAGCTTGATCCGACATTCCCATGTCGACTTTGAGTCGATGACATAGGAGTCCAGTGCTTTAATAGCAGCTTGACTATCTGAGTAAATAGCTATGTCGCAATTCTGATAGTTTCTCTCTAGATTAATGTCTAGACATCTTTCGATTGCTAATATTTCTGCTTGCAGAACACTCACACAGGAGCCTAACGATAGTTCATACTTGGCTTTGGCCCCGTGAACCCCAGTGCCAGCTCCCGTGTTGGTTTCAGAACCATCTTTATACCATTTAATAGTATTTTCTTTGAAATTTTGGTCGGTATATTCCCGCTCCCATTACTAGTTAGAGGACATATATGCGTTCTTATCGAAAAGACAAGAGATAAACTAAGTGTGTGGTCAACTTGTCAAAATCATGGTTTGTATAGTGTACTCATAAACTGCTCCACATGAGTTAGAGATATTGACTTAAATTGCAAAAAAATATGGTTTAAATGAGATTTTGTGATGAAAACTCATATTAGTATGATTTCAAGTTGCAGGAAATAAGAATAATTTTAGCCTGTAGGCTTGCAACTCTACCTACAGGCTGGTTAAGAAAAATCGAATAGAATAACGAAATGTTATTCCCAGAGAATTTAAGCATTTTAAGACTATCAAAATAATGGATGGCTTCCACAGGCATCAATAACAGCTTAACATCTTGTTTGCATACTACACATGAGCAGGTTGTTGAACATTTCTTGAGGAAGTTGGTTCCATAAACGGGGCAGAAGCTATCTTAGATAATTTAAGAATTCTGGGGTAAGTTGATTATTATCTAATCTTCTTTGGAGCATATCCCATGTATGTTCTATGCAATTAAAATCTGGTGAGTGCGTAGGTATTGGTAAATGTGGAATACCAAAAGTTCCTCGCGGGCATTCTCAACTATGGCTGCACGGTGCGGTCTAGCGTTATCGTCTAGAATTTGAATATTTTCACCAAAAGCAGAGTGAAAAATTGGCAGAGCATTTTCAATTACATGCTCTCTATAATGTAGGGCGGTCATATTCCCAGGACAAATTTGTAGATCTGTGCCCCCGTTGAAACATATCCCGGCCCATACCATAACACTAACCCCTCGGAATAGATGGACTTCTTGGACATATCGACGATTTCGGCGTATGCGTTGGATTGTCAATATCCTTATTCTTCGAGAATTTGAAGATCGTCCATATCTGGATTCATCAGTGAAAAGGACACTACGCCATTGATCGTTCCAATTGATATGTTGCCTTGACCATTCCAGTCTTTGACGCTTATGGTCACGTGTTAATGAAACTCCTCTTAATGGACGTCTAGAAACTAGATTCACTCTCAAACGTCTGATGGTTTCGATGGAAACATGGACCCCATCTACATTTTGAAGAGTATTCCGTAGCATTCTATACGTAGATGTAGGCTTTCTTCTCGCCGAAACGGTGATGAAACGATCCTGTGCAGGTGTTGTTTATCGTCGCCCATCAAGCCTTGGTCTCTCCAACATAGAACCTGTCCTTCTGAACCTATTCCAAAATCGAAATATAACACTTTGGCTGACTTGGAGCCTTTCCGCTAAAACAACCTGAGTTTGGCCACCCTGTAGCATTCTGATACCCCTATTAGCCTCAGCGTTTGTTAATTCACGTATTTGTATTTTCAGAAAAATCGTTTCAAATCAAAGCCGTTGATAGACTGACTCCATTTCGAAATGAGAACATTCATGAAGCTAATGGAAAGAAGAAAAGCGACCAGATTGACGAAATGTCTCATACTGATTTTCATTGGATCGATTCAAGTTGTTATTGAGTTTTGGATGATTTTACAGCGATTTTCTCGAAGATTACATACTTTTCAAAACGATTGAATACGATATCCCTAACTGTTGTGGAGCAGTAAATAACCTGACGCGCCCGAGTATGTCAAAATATCAAATTTTTCTTGCAACTTGAAAATACTCAACATCCCCTCAGAAAATCTGACGCGCTCGAGAAAAAAAAAACTGTTTTTTCAAGTTCAACCTTTACCTACGCCAAACCTCATCACTCATCATACAATCGGTCAGATTAAGCTATATTCATCATTAAAAGTACGTAGGACATGGACAAAACGTATACATTATATGACATTTTTTTTATCATCTAAGCCTTGCCACCCAATAGGCTTTTATAAAGCTCGAGTAAATCCCAATTCAGCATTGTAGTCTCCCCTACTATTAAATCTTCACGCAAAATTATGAATTATTTCTCCAGGAACTATATCAGCACCTCAGAGGAAAAGTGTGTTGAGTCACATTTTTTCAGACACGAACTATCTACAGTATTGGATTCACATTAGTGAATTCTAGCTAGTGGAACACATTTTTGACTACCTGGGTATATCAAGTCACCAAATAATGGCAGCAAACATTCTTCGAAACAATAATCGAACTGAACAATCTCACTTATGTCCAATTTTGATATTGTGACTTAACACACTTTACCTCTGGGGTGCTGATATAGATTTCGTTATTTTATGGAATGTATTTTTTTTTGTTTTGAAAATTATCTTGTTTGATGATTTCCCTAACCTGCATGTGAAGTAGTCCATATCAGGGATGCACACCCCGTCTTCCCCGCAAGGCTTAGCGACGCAGGGGTGGGGACAGTTGTTGACGTTAGCACCCCCTAGCGCCTCAGCCAGTATAGGAATCTGACGCCCCCCTATCCTGAAGGCTTGAACGCAACCAACGAAGGAGGTGCGCGTTCTGACGTGGGGCGACACTGTCCCGAAGTTGACCACCCCTCCCAAGAAAAGGTTCTGGGGCAGGGAGAGCTGGGTGAAAGCCCCCGGCGACGTGGTTTCCGTCGAGGGTTGGTTGTCCACGAAGAGGATGGCTTGGCGTCCTGTTCTGGATATCCTCACCTGGAAATTTATGGACGCAGTCATTTAGATCGAGGTTTTATATGAAAATACAACAAAGAAAGGATTATATCGTTTATCCAACACATGACAGTTATGACTATCGTTTTAGAAAAGTAAACTATCAAATATATTGATATATTCTTATGAATTAGAGAGCTAAAATAATACAATAAATGTTGAAACAAAAAGTACCTAAGCTGAGGTGAAAAAACTATCAAATGACACACCAGTGTTACAGACAAAGAAACTGCAATTCCCAGAAGGGGCTGTTTGAATTTGAAATTTTTTTGGTGATAGTATAGTAAAGAGTGAATGATTAAAATTTGGCGAAAAAAATCGTGAAAGTTTTCTCATATTGTTTGTTACTTGAATATTGTAGTCGTTTTTTGCAAATATTTTGAATTTTACAACAAACCAGCTGTTCGAGGAGATCCTAGAGCATGTGTACGCGGAATTTATCAATTGTCATTTTGACAATTCTCGGAATATGTCGTAGTTTTCGGTCCTGAAAAATATTCTGTTTTCTTGTGTTATAACATGTTTGGTTTATCTATGGGAGATGATTTCCTTTCATAAGGGTCCCGTAGCGGTCTTCAAACATCTGAAGTTTCGAAAAATCATAACTAGGATGGTCGTACCTGGTTCGAAAGAACCCTCACGATCAGAGAGCAAGGATGAGAATTTAAATTTGAATAATGAAGGAATTCGAAGGACAAGATTGATTACGTTCCGAAATTAGCCACTAAATATGGTGTTGAGATCTTCTAAGAAACCCACATGGCAACAGAGGAACTTCTTCGTGAAGGAGGACAATTGAAAGTTATGTACTCATTGATTTTTCATTTAGTCCAAGTTACGGTTTAGCTTGTTGTGTTATGAGTTTTCTCATGTTTAGCAATTCAAAAAAGAGAAATTGATTGGGTTTTTCAATTTTTTTCAAACATTGTGACATTTCTGTCATAACTAATTGATGAAGAAAGAATTTCTGCAATGGGTGGGTTAATTCAAAAACCATTTAATTGATTATAAATAACTAGTTTTTTCGGCTTTTGTCTTTTTTTATTTCAGATCTAGAATTTCGGGTAGATTGGTGAAGAGTCTGTTTTTCTCTGCTATCCATAGAAGAACTACATGGAGATGTTTTTCTGATCACGTAGATGCCCTCCAAGATCCTTTGATATGATATTTTTAGTAAACTACAACACACTACTCCATTTCCAATATTGTAGTTCAGAAATTGTCAGTTAATTTTCAGAAAACATCACTTGTATTCCAGATTAGTCAACATTGAATGTAATTCAGATTAGTCGTTTAATTTCAGAATATGTCATATGAAATTCAGATTAGTGTAGTGAATTTCAGAAAACTTCAAAAGTATTTTAGATTAGTCATTTGAATTTCCGAAATAATCAATGGTATTTCAGAAAACATCAAATGTAATTCAGATAACACACAATTGAATTTGAGATATGGTCAATTATATTTCAGAAATGGCAATTTGAAATTCATTTCATACGCACATTGATACCACATTGCATTTCAGAAAATATCAATTGTAGGTGATTCAGAAATAAAACAATGATGATAAATGAACTTTAATTTTCACGTGAAACATTCAATCTTTAACACAAAACTGAAAAAATTTGAAGCCATACAGGTATGTCTGCCATCGCAATTGTATCTTAGCTCGGTCAATAATATTTTCCAGGTATTTAAGTCTTTTTTCAATAACCCCCGGTGGTACACTGTTCGGAATTCTGAGGTTTGTTTTTACGTAAGTTCTTATTTTCGACCATGAAATTCCAATTGGATTGAGCATGGGAGAATAAGGGCTCATCCGCAGCAGTACTGCTACTGTTTGGGTGATTACAGTCTCCAATCTCGAATGGCATGCAGCATTATCACAGACAATCACCCAATCTGATAACTGGTTCCTCATATCTTGCCACTGTTGCAACAAACCCTCAACCCATTCATCTGCTGAAAGCGCTGTGAATGAACCTCGTAGTCTCTCCATGGATAATACACCAGCTGCAGACACTGCTGTCAATTGCATCTCCAATTAAATTTGTACTCAATTTGACTAATTTTCATTAGTTGTTATGTGCTTCCTGAAGCTACGGTGTAAGGTGAGGAATCGATTGAGAAGGTTTAGCATATTTTTACTAAGATCCAGTGTTGAAGAAATGAAAGAGCCAACACCAAGAGATTTTACCAGATTATATTGGTTTTCTTCATACATGGAAACATACCCGATTGAATATGATATATGATTGACGATATGATAACCATTATGAAAATGAATATTATACGACTCAAAATCCGACTCAAATTCAAATAATATTCAAACTTTCTGAACAACAAATTCAGATTTCTGAAATACAATTGACTAATCTGAATTTCCTATGACATATTCTGAAATTCAATCGACTAACCTTAATTACATTCGATGTTTTCTGATATTCAATCGACTTATCTGAAATTCAATTGACGCTTTCTGAAATTGAAGTGACTTATGTGAAGTACAATCGACGGTTTCTGAATTACATTCGAAAATGGTGTAAAACCAAAAATAACTTCGAGACTAGCTCGACGTAGCTTTTGTCGTAGAGAGCACCATTCATCTAATGCATATCAGCACCTCAGAGGTAAGGTGTTTTAAGTCACATTTTTTCAGACTGGCTTAACATTATTGAATTCTATCTAGTGAAAAACAGATTCATCTCCCTGAGTACATTAACTCGCCCAAAGATGGCGGTAAATATCCTTCGGAACGATAATCGAACTGAAAAATTACTTTTCTGACTTATTTTGATTTTGTGACTTAACGCACTTTACTTCTGAGGTGCTGATATAGAAAATGAAAAGTACCTATTGCTTAACCCAAATGGACCTACCGTTCCGTATAAAGAACACCTATCTAAAAGTTTTCTATTCATGCTCAAAATAAAGAAACAAAGAAGGCGTCAATATAAACACATAAATTAATGCTTTCTTCAACTCTGAATATAACCTACAAAGTGCTTCAGTATTCAAATTCACTTTAAAGACTGTTAACTTCATGAATATATCAATTGTTGCAATACCCTATTTTGTCCGATGGTGTATTTTTTCATATGTATTTGTTTCATCGTTATATAGTTATATCATAGCCTTGATGAATAATATTAGAGGCGAATTCATCTTCTCCATGATTTCAAATCCTGATTTTTACTACGTAAATGAAGGCGTTCTTTTAACGGAACGGTAGGATTATCACCTACTATATTACCTGAATATATTGTTATAACTATTGGAAAAATAATCTGACTCTGCATGAGAAACTACATCATGCAGATAATCTAGATATGATTTCAGAACCACCTGATAGTAAAATTTTTTCTGCACATAATTGAATAGTTTTCTGTAAGTGAAATAACAATAATGTTGCTTATGCGCCTACTGATTTCTTATTCGTATTTTCATACACCGAACAAAGTAATAAGATATTCACCTTGAGAAAAAAAATATCATTGACCAACCAAAACTCATGCAACATTAGAATATATGGGGGGCGTTGACTGATCCCGTAAAAACATGGGTTAGAATCGGATTTCGACAAGGACAAAAATTGTATTTCCCACTTCTTGCACACTGCTTTGACATGATTGTTCAAAGCGCAGAAATGGCAACAAACTAGACTAGCTATCATCGCAACAAGATTGCTGGAAACTAATAGAAAAACAACAAAAACAGGACCATCTAAGCAATCAAAGAGTTTACACCAATCTTCAAGATAGGTCAGAGTAGACCACCTGATTGTTTACCAGAATAAAATGAAAAAATTGTAAAGTGTGGCATTAAAACTGATAATTTATTAGTATGAAATATAAAATAGCATTACATCCGAAAAATAGCTTCTATAATTACGACACATTATATTTCAAAATTCATTTTTCATAGAATGAATTTTAGTCGGTCAAAAACCTACCGTTCCTTTAAAAGAACACCACAAATTTCAACTTTTCTTGAAAAATAAGTACACATCAAGGCACCATTTAAACCATAATCTGACACAATTCTCGTTGAAATGAAGGAAAAAAAATTTCAGGTCTATTTGGGTTAAAAAATCCGACCTTACCTTATGCCATTCACCAAGCGTTATCCGATATTTGCTAGTGACCACTGAAGCACCAGTTCCCAAGTCGAAAGCGAACTCAACGTAGGCTTCTACCAGGTAGAGGGCCATGAAATCCCCATAACCATCGGATCTGTGTCCGTTGTAGACCAGCAGCCCATCTGGGGCGTTTGGCTTGAAGGTTATCTCGAAATCTAGCCAAGTGAGAGCCTCTTCACCAAGGCCTGAAATTGTTAAGATTTGTTGTTCAGTTGTTGAGTTGAGTTGTGAGTGGATTTTTGAGTTCTTTGGTTGAAGGGACGTTAGGGTCGATAAAAGTTAACAACATTTAGAATAGACAATGGCGGTTGCCCAGAGGAGGCCAGGCCTCCCCTAATAAACTTGTTCAAGTGAGCGTAAGGTAAAAATTCATTCGCTGTTCATAACTTTTCTGTTATACAATCATCATCATCATCAATGGCTCTACAACTCAAGGTGAGTCTTAGCCTCATTTACTATTCTTCTCCACTCTTGTCGATTTTGTGCTGCTTGTTCCCATTGTGTTACTCCCAGTCTCTGCAAATCACTGGTCACTGCGCCTTTCCACCGTTTTCTTGGACGACCAACCGTTCTTCTACCATCAGGCCTTTCCCAGAATGCTGTATTGAGGAGTCTTCCATCTTGTGACCTCATGACATGTCCTGCCCATATTGTTATACAATAGTTTTTATAATTAGGGAAAAAGGACAATCACCAAAAAACTCTCACAATATATTAAGTGATGTTCAGTAGATCTGATGAAGTAGGAGAATGAAAATCTAAGAAACGTCGCGAAATACAATGTGAGAGTTTTTGTGCCTTCCACGGTTGAATTAAGAAAAGTCGCATTGGTGGGAAAAAGGACAATCACCAAAAAACTCTCACAATATATTTAACGATTGTGAGAGTTTTTGTGTCTTCCACGGTTGAATTAAGGAAAGTCGCATTGGTGGGAAAAAGGACAAGCACCAAAAAACTCTCACAATATATTTAGCGACGTTTCGTAGATCTGATGGAGTATTTAGATGAAAATCTACGACACGTCGCTAAATATATTGTGAGAGTTTTTGTGTCCTATATGGTTGAATTAAGGAAAGTAGCATTTGTTTGAAAAAGGACAATCACAAAAAAACTCTCACAAAATATTTAGCGACGTTTTGTAGATCTGATGGAGTATTTAGATGAAAATCTACTAAACGTCGCTAAATATATTTTGAGAGTTTTTGTGTCCTCCAGGGTTGAATTAAGGTAAGTCGCATTTGTGGGAAAAAGGACAATCACCAAAAAACTCTCACAATATATTTAGCGACGTTTTGTAGATCTGATGAAGTATTCAGATGAAAATCTACGAAACGTCGCTAAATATATTGTGAGAGTTTTTGTGTCCTTCAGGGTTGAATTAAGGTAAGTCGCATTTGTGGGAAAAAGGACAATCACCAAAAAACTCTCACAATATATTTAGCGACGTTTTGTAGATCTGATGAAGTATTCAGATGAAAATCTACGAAACGTCGCTAAATATATTGTGAGAGTTTTTGTGTCCTTCAGGGTTGAATTAAGGTAAGTCGCATTTGTGGGAAAAAGGACAATCACCAAAAAACTCTCACAATATATTTAGCGACGTTTTGTAGATCTGATGAAGTATTCAGATGAAAATCTAGAAACGTCGCTAAATATATTGTGAGAGTTTTTGTGTCCTTCAGGGTTGAATTAAGGTAAGTCGCATTTGTGGGAAAAAGGACAATCACCAAAAAACTCTCACAATATATGTAGCGACGTTTTGTAGATCTGATGAAGTATTCAGATAAAAATCTACGAAACGTCGCTAAATATATTTTGAGAGTTTTTGTGTTCTCCAAGGTTGAATTAAGGAAAGTCGCATTTGTGGGAAAAAGGACAATCACAATAAACTCTCACAAAATATTCAGCGGCGTTTCGTAGATCTGATGAAGTATTTATATGAAAATCTACTAAACATCGCTGAATATTTTGTGAGAGTTTTTGTGTCCTATACGGTTGAATTAAGGAAAGTAGCATTTGTGGGAAAAAGGACAATCACAATAACCTCTCACAATATATTAAGCGACGTTTCGTAGATCTGATGAAGTATTTAGATGAAAATCTACAAAACGTCGCTAAATATATTGTGGGAGTTTTTGTGTCCTATACGGTTGAATTAAGGAAAGTCGCATTTGTGGGAAAAAGGACAATCACAATAAACTCTCACAAAATATTCAGCGACGTTTCGTAGACCTGATGAAGTATTTAAATGAAAATCTACGAAACGTCGCTTAATATATTGTGAGAGTTTTTGTGTCCTCTACGGTTGAATTGAGAGAAGTAGCATTTGTGGGAAAAAAGACAACCACAATAAACTCTCACAAAATATTCAGCGACGTTTCGTAGATCTGATGAAGTATTTAAATGAAAATCTACGAAACGTCGCGAAATATTATTTAGCGACGTTTCATAGATCTAATGAAGTATTCAGATGAAAATCTACGAAACGTTGCTAAATATATTGTGGGAGTTTTTTGGTGATTGTCCTTTTTCCCACAAATGCGATTTTTCCTAATTCAACCGTGAACGACACAATAATAATATTGAGAGTGAAAATTGTTCTTATAGTTACGAAAAGGCCTATTCACCTATTTTGACCAAGGCATAAAGTTTGCAAAATAAGGCTCTACATGAAGTCTGATAACTCTTTGACAATATGGATACGGTCTCGTCTTGGTAATATTTCACATGAAAATGTTTTTCGCCACTGATATTGACCGGATTTAAAGCGGGAAAATGGGATTTTGTAGCTATGTATTTATTAGTGGGGTCGCTAATTCCACATGCAGCTCACCTCTGTATCGTAAATGGCTGGACCCATTGAACGCTGGAACTTGTAGATCGACGCGTATTTCGCATAAATCTCCAGAAAATCCCAGGGGACAAAGGCAAACCGCCGATTCTGGACCTGTTAAGCATTTTCCGCCGTGTTGGCAAGGGACCCGGCTGCACCTATCGGCTGTACATTCCTCTGAAAAAAAATGGTAATTTATTGCCCAGTCTTAGTTTCATTGGTTCGTGAGATTTAGGATATCCGTTTGTTTTCTTTGTTTGGTTTTATGGTTTGTTTATTCACGTATTCAGAAGTGTTCAATTTGGATAACCTTATACAATACTTGCAGAAATATTAGCATTCGAAAGATGTCTAGACATCAAACTACATCGAGAGAAACTGTTAGAAGCATAGATAAATAATGAAGAAGTGCGATATAGCTATTCACTCAGATAGTGAAGCTGCTGTGGAAAGAAAAATGAGAATTGATAATCTCCCAATTCACTTGTTTTGAGAACTGACATCCGAACCTAGAAGCAAAACCTGGAAAAACCCACTAGGTTTATGAGATGGTATCTTTAATTTGGTATCCTGGTCATTCGGGAATCAAAGGAAACGAAGAGACCAATACACTTGCCACTCACTGGCCCAGAACCATTCTATGGTATAGAAGAATGTACCTATATGAAAGAGTTCCTGGAGAAGCAGAAGGCCGAAAGGGATGTAATAGACACCTCTACATGAGCTTTGTCCTTTTTATATAAAAAGTGACTTTGTTCATACGGGATTGTCGAGATGTTAAGATGGTTGACGATGAGAGCGGCTTCACGTCAACCTTACAACAAAATTTGGCTCTTTCCACTTCGGAGATAGAGTGGGTAAGGTCTTCTGCAGAAAGAGTAGAACCTAGTGTTATTTTTCTCGTAGAGAGTTTTCAGTTTCTAGGGATGATTGAACCCACTGGAGTAACTTACATAAATATCCATTTCCCAAAAACCAACAAAAACAAAAAGATAATAAAATATCTAATTGATCCATACGTCTTTACCTCAGACTGTCTAACACAATTTCATACGAAACAGAAAAAATTAGAAATTCAGTTTTCACTGGGTTATCCAATCACTGAAAATCTAAATTAACATAATAACAAGAAAATAAGATGTGAGGTAATGAGAGGTGAAAGATGGCAAGACTTTTTGACCCAAACTATCCTCAGCATATAAAATTGAAAAGTTCTGATCTTTTATTTTCCCTCGTAGAAATATAATCCAAGTTCTCTGAAATAACCACTCCCGAAACGCTTCACTCCCGTTTCGCAACAACTACCGTAATTTCCGATCGCGCTTCCCGACTCGAAAATCCTAACTGAATAACACGAAAAATTCCCCTTTTTCAAAAACCTACTACTTCGGTTTTTCACTTCTCGAAACTACCTAATATTTCATCAAGCACGAAAATACAACTTTACCCTTTTTCCTCCAACGGACTTTAACCGTTACCCGTTTCGCTCCTCGAAACTACCTAATATTTCCAAATTACCAAAAATTAGGACTTAACCGTTTTCTCGACGGACTTCAACCGTCACCCGAGTTATCTAAGGATGTGCTTTCCCGCCCGAGATCCCCAGATACAACTTCCTCCGAGCAACCTGGAGAACCTCACGAAACCGTCGTCTCCAGGTCTACTGAATGCTCCCTTAGAAAACCAATTAGCTTTTCACCTCTGGTGGGTGGTCTCTAACCTTAACATTTTGGATAGTACCAATCAGGTTTGTTGAAGTCAAACATTTTTTCTCCTTCACTAAATAAGGCGAGCCCGACCATTGACCAAATACTCAATTTTGCATTTCAGCAAAGATTTTCCATCTCACGACTTTTCTGCTGAGATCCCAAATTGAATCCCTGTCCGTTGGATTATTTATAATAACTGATAAAAAGGTTTGGAGAATATTTTGTTTCACATAGTCCGAAAGGAAATTATTCGTTTATTTCCAGACGTCTAAGTCATTGAGGATCGGATATCAGTTCTCTGATAATCCCGTTCGCAACACTGTATTTACGTTCATTTTCAACTATGTGAATTGAAAACTAACTACACTCCCCGTCAATAAATTCCGGATAGGCAAAATTTTTGTCAAATTCAACACCCTGTATCTTTTTTGGTGTTGCTGCGATTTTGTTGAAATTCCCACCAGGTATAGTATTGGGTCTTGTGATAATAAACTGAAATTTACTTTGCAAAAATATCTGTAGTTTATCCCTTATACAGGGAGATACAAAACCTTATTTTATACCCTCCATTTCTAAACACCCTGTGGTGAATTTGAGGGGGAAAATTTGATATCATTAAGTTATAGTGATCCTTTCTTATTAAAATGTTTCATGATTTACGTCAGTATCTGCTTTTAAAAAAAAGATACAAATTTTCAAAGAAAGTGTTGCATTTTTTCAATTTTTATAACATTTTAAAACATTACAATACCTTATCGACTAGCGAACATACAAAAACATCTGAAAATTAATAGCGTGTATTTCCACCCCGCTTTCTCATCACTTCTACCATACGACGTGGCATACTTTCAATGCATTTCCGAATTGCTTCTAGGGGAATATTTTTCCGTTCTTCAAGAAGGGCTGTTCGTAAATCAGGCAAGGTGTTCGGCTACCGATTTCCAACATGTCTACCTAGCATATCTAATACATGTTCATTTGGATTTAAATCCGGACTTCTGGCTGGCCTCACGAATCGTTGAATTTTCGCCTCTTCAGAGTATCCTGTTACAACCTGTGCAACGTGAAGCCTAGCATTGTTCTGCATTAACAGAAATTGTTGCTTCCCCCAGAAGCAATTCGTAAATGCATTGAAAGTATGCCATGTTGTATGGTAGAAGTGATGAGAAAGCGAGGTGGAAATACAGGCTTTTAATTTTCAGATGTTTGTCTATGTTTGCTAGTCGATAAGGTATTGTAATATTTTAAATTGTTATAAAAATTGAAAAAATGCAACATTTTCTTTGAAAATATGTATCTTTTTTTAAAAGCAGATACTGATGTAAATCAAAAAACATTCTGTTGAGAAAGGGTCACACTTCAAACTAAAACTAAATGATATCAAATGAAGGGTATAAAACAAGGTTTTGTTTCACCCTGTATAACGGATAAACTACAGGCATTTTTGCAAAGTAAATTTCAGATTAATATAACAAAACTCAATACTATACTTGGTGAAAATTTCAACAAAATCGGAGAACCACGAAAAAAGGTACAGGGTGTTGAATTTGACAAAAATTTTGCCTGTCCGAAATTTATTGACGTGGAGTATAATTACGACATCCAGCTATACTGCCGTGTTAATTGAAAAAAGCGTATCTGCAAAAGATTACTTTTGAGATATTTGACTTTAAAGACTTTCATTTATGCCATCAACAATTTTAATTGAATTAAAATGAAAAAGCAATGCATGATATTGTTCCACTTGAAGAATTTTTGTATACTCATATCATATGTATGATATTATTCTAGAAGTGACTTTTGATAAATACGCCCTTTTCAATTAACATATACTGCTTCTTTGTAAATACGCCGTTTGTATTCATCATTATACATCGCTTTAAATGATCAGATGCGCCTCTAGAATTTAACAGATGATAGAACTCATTGCGGAGACTCTCTGGAGGCAAATAATTCAAAATGGCCATTTTTGTAGATAATAATTTATAATTTCTACTTGAATCAACTTTTTACCTATTCCCAAACCCTTGATAGCTTCTCCCCTTGGCTCTAGTCCGAAACTGTAGATGTGGTCGTTGATCTCCAAGTGTCTGATGCAACCTTTGAATCCGCTCTCCACGGGCAGCTTCTCAGCCAGATTCGTGGTATTTCCTGGACCTCCTATGTACACAGGCTCCCTGAAGGTTATCCTGGAGAACAGACCCTTAGATCTGCCTTGGGCATGACGTTCTCCGTTTAGCTGGAGCCAAGCGTCCCACCTGTGTCTGAAGAGGGTCACGTGGTTCCATTGGTTCAAGAGGACGGTCTCTTCTGAGCGGACGATTCCCATGCCAGATCCGCAGTCGAATCTGTGGAGAAGATTTGTGATTTTAGAGATTTATGTATACTGTGTCCCAAATTGGTTGAGACTGCACTGTATCTCAGCTGTTGATGAAGATCAGTGGCGTAGCAGGGGGCCCCGCAGACCCCGAAGTGCGGGGGGGCCCCGGCACTAAAGGGGTCCCCCGAGCCAGAAGAAAAGCTTGGAATGGGGCCCCCAATAACTATTGAACTTGCCAATTCGCGATATTTTTCTGATGATAGTTATTATTCTCGAAAAATAGAGAAATATTCTCGAATTATATTCAAAAAACATAAAAGGTTTAGAGTAATTCGATTTGACATATCACTAAATTACACCCTGTGCTATCCTATTCTTAAGAGTTTTTTATATAGCGTCAATCTTTTCGGCATTTTCCTCTGAACGTCGCCACATGATCGTTTTATTAGGGGCTCGGCGGCTTATTTGACGCGTTGTTCTTCAGGTGGCTTATCTTCTATTGCAGAAATTATTTTCAATTCTCCAATCAGGACATTTTTATGAAGAAGGGAAAAATATTATGAAATCTTTTTATTTCCATTCTAGTAGTGAGAGAAACAAGTGTAACAAGTGTTTGAATACGAAACCACGTTGTGAGTTTGTTTACATTCAAAGACAAAGTTTTCAATATTCTGACTTTTTAAGGGCTTCCAGTTTCAGGATTACAATTTCATTGAAGGTTAGTTCTAAAATTAATTGCGTAACTTATTTATCCGTTAAGAAATGTCTCCCGTATTTTTTATTATTCATTCATTTCAATATTAAAAAAAAAAGAGTTATTGAATGCGCAAATTAGAAACGGCAGTTTGAATATCTTATAATTTTTCAGATATTAGAAAAAATGTCGGAGTGGAAAAGAAAATATTTGAGTGGATCTTGCAAATGAAAACCACAGAGAGAAAAAATGCATTTTCTGAGCAACTAGGTTTTTTAATATTTTAATAAGCCAAAGCGTATCAGGCATTAAATGGGGCTCCGATAATTTCATTCTATTGAACTTGCTGACTCGTTACCTTTTTGATGATGATATTGTAACATAAACATAAATCGCAGAGGCTATAGCCTGTACGCAAAAAAATAAAACAATGCTTTTCGGGGCTTTCTTCAAACATCACCAAATGATTGATTTATTGGGCTCAAAATAATCAAGAATTATCTTAGGATTTCAATGTCTCGAACTCATCTATCAGACTTTCAAGCCTACTCCAGCTTGGAACAAGAAGCTTGAATATCGACAAGTTGATAAATTTGTTCGAACACAAAAAATTTGAAAAGATTAATGAACTTTTGTTGAATTATTTTTCAAGTTCTTTATGCCATTGATTTATTCCTAGTCATTTTTATATCAGAATCTATATTATTTTGTTTAGAAATTCCTGTTATTCAATATTATATATTATTTTTATCATAATTTCTTCAATATTTTTTTTCGAAAAACGTCAAGGGAAACTTATCATACATAACATAGATCTATGGAGGGGGCCCCCGACTAGAATCTTGCGGGGGGGCCCCAAATTTTGCGCTACGCCACTGATGAAGATAGAGACATGCGGTTTTCGCAACCCTGTGTCATTTTTCGGTTAAACGGTGGTGCTCGCTATCTTTTACCTGGGGACTCATTCGGCCAAAAGGTCCCTCGGGCGCCAGCTATTTTTTTCCTATTAAAAAGGGGGAAATAGCAAACCAAGCTGCTACTAGTTGAAGAAAGGTTCGGTGTTGTCTAAGGTAGTATCAACAACCAGTGGTTCAAAAGACTGAGGTTTTAAAATTTATTGAAACTGAATGAGAATAATTTATGTACAATATTTATAGGAACGGTCAGACTGCCAAACTGAGCAAGGATAGTAAAGGAAAATAGCAACATATATATGTATTTATATGATACAATGAGATGAAAAGTAAATAAGATCAGGTAGACTTATAACGGTGACTTCGGACGTTAATTAGTTTATGAATGAGTCAAACGAAAAGTAAACTGAAAAGTGAGTTCGTATCGCCAAGCATCTTCCTTTTATATCCTTCGGAAAGGGGGCAGAATACATCTGTGAAAAATCGTCAAACTTCTCGAATATTCCTGGCGGTAAAATATCTCCGACTTATTGAAGATTTAGGAGAAAAAACCGGATAATCAGAAATAAAAAGCGTTTTTCATATACAGGGTGTTTCATCATAAACTGGACAAACTCATATGACGTATAGAGAACATCGGGAGAATCATTTTTTTCTTATGACATATTTCCCGTTTTCGAAGCATAAGGGAGATACACGGTGTTTAATGTCATTTTCGAGCGTTATTATATTGAGTGTGGTCGGTTATGTATAAGACTGGAAGTAATGGTTTCTTGTCATATCGTAGTATTTTTGGCTGCTTCATTCAGAAATGGTGTAGAGCTCCGAAAAAAAAATTACAAAATGGCGGAAAACCTGCAATGTTCGTGATTTTTTTTTTCGGTTGCCAAATTGATTTTCATTTCCTAAATTAGCACAATTTTTAAAGGATATCTGTGAAAAAATTTTTTCAAAAATCGAACACAACTTTTTTTTTACATGTCTACAGCGAAAAAAAAATTTCACTCGAAATTGATGAAATTTTTCACGATTGTACTTACTTTTATACCTAACACGAATATGAAAACAGAATCGAAAAATATCAAACGGTTTCGTTTTTACAGCCGTTCAAATGTCCCGTTCGAATATCTGAAATAATAAAAAAACATGACACAGCTTGTGTTCTTAGGCCTATAATTTTTTAATTTGTATGTCGAAACATTCCAGATTGCAAAATGAATTAAAAAAAAAATCAGTGAAACTTTATTGAGAGTTGAACTCCCTACACTGAGTTAAGTACCTATTAAAATAAATGTGGAATCTGAATTGAGACTGTTCAAAGGTTTTTAATTTTCGTTGCCAAGCAATGGCAGCTCATAGAATTTGACAGAGTATTTGAATTTAACTGAATATAATAATGCAAGTATCTTGAAACCAATTTATGCAGTTTGAGTAGAAATTGGCGGTTAATACTTCCCAGATATTAATGGCATGACATTATTGCGGAAATTTCTACGAATAATTCCACAATTTCACAAACGCAACAAAAAAACCTATTAGTATAAAATTTATTCATAATTCGTTCTCAAAAATATTGCCATTTCTCCGGATACACTTTCTCGACTTTTTCGCCAAACTATCCACCGCTGAACGAACCATTTCCGGGTTTCGGCGAATCTCTTCGGCGGCTGATTCGATTCTTTGAATCAGTTCTTCTCTCGAAGTCACTGGAGCTCGCGTATCATAAACAAGACTCTTCATATGACCCCAGAAATAAAAATCCATAGGTGTAAGATCTGGAGAACGAGGAGGCCATGCGACAGGTCCCAATCGGCCGATCCATCGGCGAGGGTATTGAGAGTCTAAAAATTCTCGTACACTCCTCACTGCGTGAGTAGGGCTGGTACCATATTCCTTGAAAGTGACTCAAAGGAATATCTTCCAATAGATCGGGCAGAGTTTCCCTCAAAAATTGATTATAGCCATTTCCAGTCAATGTTTCAGGAAGAATGTACGGTCCTACAATGAATCCATCCTTCATTCCCGCCCAAACATTGCCAGAAAATCTCTTCTGGCTATTTTTTGCTACTGTTGCATGTGGATTTTCCCTTTGCCATATTATATTATTTTTGTTGTTGAAGAAACCATCTCTGTGGAATGTTGCTTCATCCGTAAACAGTATGAGACGTAGGAAATTCCTATTCTCACGTGTCCTTCTTAAAATAAATTCACAGAATTCTTTCCTCTTCTCAAAATCACCTTCTTCTAAGGTTTGACATGAACGGAAATGGTACGGATGGTAGCTATTTCTTTTCAAAACTCTCCATACAGTGGATTTACTCTTATTCACACTTGGATGATTTGCTAGAGTTCTCGTTGATACCATCGGATTTTCACTCACTAAATCCAGGATACGTTCTTCGTTATTTCGGATTGTTTCCTTTTTCTTGCGGTGAAGAATACCTTCTTCACGTAATTTACGCACTGTTTCTATGAAAGTTTTAAAATTAGGAACGTTTCGGCTTGGAAATCTGCGAGCGTAAATTTCCCTTGCTTTTCTCCCTGAGGCATTCGCTTCATAATAAGCCTGAACCATATCATTTTTTTCTAAAAGTGAATATTTCATTTTCGTTTGCTAACAAGTCGTTTCAATATACTCGAATTATTCAGTAAAATTCAAATAACCTGTCAAATTCTATCAGCTACTGTTGCTCGGCAACGAAAATTAATATACTCAGAACCTTAGAACAGACTCATATTTCACATTAATACTTAACTCAGAGTAGGGAGTTCAACTCTCAATGAAGTTTTACTGATTTTTTTTAATTCATTTTGCAATCTGGAATGTTTCGACATACAAATTCAAAAATTATGGGCCTAAGAACACAAGCTGTGTCATGTTTTTTTATTATTTCAGATATTCGAACGGGACATTTGAATGGCTGTAAAAACGAAACCTTTTGATATTTTTCGATTCTGTTTTCATATTCGTGTTAGGTATAAAAGTAAGTACAATCGTGAAAAATTTCATCAATTTCGAGTGAAATTTTTTTTTCGCTGTAGACATGTAAAAAAAAAGTTGTGTTCGATTTTTGAAAAAATTTTTTCACAGATATCCTTTAAAAATTGTGCTTATTCAGGATATGAAAATCAATTTGGCAACCGAAAAAAAAAATCACGAACATTGCAGGTTTTCCGCCATTTTGTAATTTTTTTTTCGGAGCTCTACACCATTTCTGAATGAAGCATCCAAAAATACTACGATATGACAAGAAACCATTACTTCCAGTCTTATACATAACCGATCACACTCAATATAATAACGCTCGAAAATGACATTAAACACCGTGTATCTCCCTTATGCTTCGAAAACGGGAAATATGTCATAAGAAAAAAATGATTCTCCCGATGTTCTCTATACGTCATATGAGTTTGTCCAGCTTATGATGAAACACCCTGTATGTCTCCACTATGAAAACCGACAACACAACACAGCCCGGTACTTTTTCATTTTAACGGTTTATTTCTGATTTGGTGAAATTAATGAATTATTGGAAAACCTGAAATATTTGAATAAAAATGCGGACGGAGAATTCAATTGAGAAATTTGGAGATAAAAATGACTTAGTTATTTCAATATGAAAAATGAAATAACTATCCTAATATGAAAAATTAAAAAGAAGTCTGACTTTTTCTCATAGAAAAATCATGCTCCGTTACAAACTTTTAAAGCCACAAACGGAAATATTCTAAATACTTTTGTTTCTGAAATACAGGGCGAAAACGAAAATGTGCAGTTTTTGGAGATGTTATTATTTCTAAGATACTGTATAAGATGAAGAAAAAATGAAAACTAATTATAATAGATACGTCAGTGGCTTATTTAAATTTTTTTTAGAGCACTGTTTTCGACATTGAACACAAACTTGGTATTTTTCACATGGATACATTGATGTATCGCAACCTAATATACTGCTCCAAAAGAGTAAGGGATATCGTATTTAATAGTTTTCGAAAGTATGTATTCTTCGAGAAAATCGCTGCAAAATCATTTAAAACTCAATAACAACTTGAATCGATCCATAAAAATCAGTATGGGACATTTCGTCAATCTGGTAGCCATTTTTCTGAAGTTTGGTTCTTTGCATATGCTGCATGAATGTTCTTATTTTGAAATGGAGTCAATTTATCAACGGCATCGAATTGAAACGAGTTTTCTGAAAATACCCAGACGTAAATTAACAAACGCTGAGGCTAATAGGGCTATCGGAATGCTACAGGTGGCCCAACTCAGGTTGTTGTAGCGAAAAGGCTCTAAGTCAGCAAAAGTGTGATATCTCCACTTTGAAAAAGGTTCAGGGAGACAGGCTCCGTGTTGGAAAGACCAAGGCTTGAGAGGCGACGACAAACAATACCTGCTGAGGATCGTTTCATCACCGTTTGGGCGAGAAGAAAGCCTACATCTACGTGTAGAATGCTACGGAATTCTCGTCAAAATGCAGATATGATCCAAGTTTCCATCTAAACCATCAGACGACGTTTGAGAGAGGTGAATCTAGGTTCTAGACGTACATTAAAAGGAGTTCCATTCAACACGTGACCATAAGCGTCAAAGATTGGAATGGCAAGGCAACATATCAATTGGAACTATCAATGGCGTAATGTCCTTTCCACTGATGAATCCAGATATGGATGATTTTCAGATTCTCGAAGAATAAGGGTATGGACAATCCCACGCATACCCCGTAATCGTCGCTATGTCCAAGATGTTCATCCATTCCGAGGGGGTAGTGTTATGGTATGGGCCGGGATATGTTTCAACGGGCGCACAGATCTACACATTTGTCCTGGGAATATGACCGTTCCACACTAACCGATACCTCCGCACTCACCAGATTTGAATTGCATAGAACATGCATGGGATATGCTCCAAAGAAGATTAGATAATCATCAACCTATCCCAGATTCCTTAAATGATCTGAGAGAACTTTTGCCTCGTTTATGGAACCAAATTCCTCAAGAAATGTTCAACAACCTCGTGTGTAGTATGCGAAGAGGATGTCAATTTGTTATTGATGCCCGTAGAGGCCATACATTGAATTAAAATGCTTGAATTCTCTGGGAATAAAATTTCGTTATTTTACTCGATTTTTCTTAGCCACCCTGTATACGCTGCATTCCTCCAGGCTGAAATAAATTTCATTTCCTGAAACTTGAAATTATATTTATATCAGTTTCCATCACAAAATCTCGATTAAACTATATTTTTTTGCAATTAAAGTCGATATCCCTTATTCTTGTGGAGCAGCATATATCATAAAATTGTGGTTTTTTTTCTCTTGGGTAAAAATATAGTACCCTACTGTATATATACTGTGTATATAATGTTTTCATTTCAACATCTTAGCACAAACAGAATCGGAAAAATTGACCAAAGTTGAAATCGCCCAAATTTCAATTTTGGCCGATAACTTTAAAACAAAGAAGATGGAGGAATGCAGTTGATGGCATTATCAGTTTCCCTAAAAAAGACCACCGTAATGTGTCATTCATTTTCCTCTATCTCTTTCGGTTAAAAAGTTGTAGTTCAAGTACATAAACATTTTGAACTATGAGAGTAGAGCAGGTAATAAGGGGTTAAAATTTTCTGTATCCCTTGAAGAACTGTCCAACATTTCCATTGAGGTCCTTAAAAACTTTCATAGAAAACTCACCTGAATTCAACCCTTCCTTGATGCAACAGCAAGGCCATGAAATCCCCCACCATATCATCCCTCTCGCCTGTTAAAAGAATAATTCCATCGTACGACTCGGGCCTTAGCTCTAGCGCTAACTGAACATGCTTGTAAGCGCCCCTAAGTGCTGGGAAGGCCAGCCAACTGGAGCCTTGGAATCTGGGAGAGCGGACGTTCAAATCTGTCGAGAAAAAACGGCAATTACTCCTTCGAACTTTTTGCTAAAAGCAGCAAGTTGTCTTGCAGCTGGCGACACATATTCAAAGTAAAAGTTTTATGTCCGACGAAGTTTGGAATTGCATAGAACGTTGCATTCAACTTTACTCTATGACTTTTTCGGATGGGAATGTTCGGTTATTCGGGAAATGGACACAGACTGAAAATCTGGGGTTATCAGGAATTAATTATGAACAAGATATTCCAAATTGCTTGATTTTGACGCAGGTAACAATCAGATTTATTTTTTTATGAGTTCATTCCATGCCTGTCGGGAGCCCTCTTCAATTTGAACATTATTTTGAATTGAACTGAAAATTTTGAGTTAGACATATGCCGTCGCGGACTTTTTCATAGAACTTTTTGAGCACTACAAAATTGTCCCTGATCATGTTTCTCTTATGTGGACTCATATGTGGAATTTTGTAAATTTTCTTTTTTCGATAAATTGTGCCAATTTGTGGATTTCTCGGTGATATTTGTTACTTTTTTTTAGGTGCGTGAAGTGGGTGACCCACTTCTGGAATTCGGTTATCAAAATGTTCAGTGTTTTCTGTGCCAATTTCTGTGACAAACTTCACCAAGAAATCCATTAATGTAAATTTCTCTATTTCAGTATCGTAATGAGTTCATTACAGTACTAAAAGTAGTGCTGTAATGAAATTCATTACAGCATTGTTTTCAGTTATATTCTTCGTTTTGTGGTTGTCAGTACTGACCTTCGATCCACTCAATTTTCGAATCAAATCAATTCAAATTCCGCAATCTGTCAAATTTCGTTAGTGACACCAACTGTCAAGATACAATACAAAAGTCACTAATCTGAATTTTCATTTTAATTTCGAGAGTTTTCCACAAAACTTTCTGAAATAGAGAAAATATCGTCTAATACTCGTTGCAGAAGGCAATTCCAACACTCATGCTATCGAAAACTCGCTCCTTCGTCGCTCGTTTTCGAACTTCGCATTCGTGTTGGAATAGGAGCTCATTCTGCAACTTGTATTAGAATATACTATTCTAACTGCTGTGAACTAATTCAAGTTCACAGTATACTTCGAATTCCATTTTTGTTTTGTTTCGTTCTGGAAGTTTTATGAATTAACATACATTGATAGTGTCTGTTTTATTGCATATTCTCATCCTCGTATACATGACCATGAAACAAAAAGTAGAATATTAGTTTGTTGAAATGATATGTAATAATATTAATGTGTCAATGTCCTAAATGAAAATGTTTCGATTTATTATACAGGGTGTACCTAGTTCGACGGCCTATTAGGCGTTCTTGGAGAACTGGATCTACCGATCTAAAATATTCTTGGAGCCTGACCACTTTCACTTATACAGGAAGTGAAGAAAAAATTTAAAAAATTCTTTTTTTCTGTTTTTTTTGTTTTCGAATTTGATAGAATATGCAATTCTGAATACGTTCGTACTCAAATCGTTGCATTCGTCGGAATACTTTCCGAAATATCGAGAAAAAACTGAAGAAAAAAAGGAGATCAGTGTATTCGGTATTATGTTTGTTATTCCTAACCTAGATATCGTAAGCACAAACCGTTTTAACATTTCTGAAGGCGAAGAATGTGAAAAAATTGTACATTTTCAGAACTTTGAAAAACCCGACACAGGGCGTTCTAAATGTTTGTTCAAAAATTGGGATCAAGATTGACCCATAACTTTCGTTTTTCAAATTAGAACCCTATTTTTTCATGATTGCGTTGGATTGTGCGAAGAAAAATGATGATAATGTTCCAACATGTTAATGCGATAGGGTTCTAATTTGAAAAACGAAAGTTATGAGCCAATTTTTATCCCAATTTTTGAAGCAACATTTGGAACACCCTGTGACGGGTTATTCAAAATTCTGAAATTGTACAATATTTCCACAGTCTTCACCTTCAAAAATATGAAAACAATTTTTCCTCACGATATCTAGGTTAGGAATAACAAACATAATACCCAATATACTTATCTCCCTTTTTTCTTCAGTTTTTTCTCGATATTTTGGAAAGTATTTTGACGAATGCAACGATTTGAATACAAATGTATTCAGAATTGCATACTCTATGAAATTCGAAAACAAAAAAGCAGAAAAGAAAATAGAAAAAAATTTTTTTCACTTCCTGTATAACTGAAAGTGATCAGGATCCATTTTAGATAGTTAGATAATGTCAAACAATAATATAATCCCAATTTTCAGATTTCAAATAGGTCCAGTTCTCCAGAAACGCCTAATAGGCCGTCAGACTTGGTACACCCTGTATATCAACGTAAACATTATTTGAATTGAACTCTGTAAGTGACGGGGTATTATTGGAGATGAAGAATATCGGGAACTTGGTTTTCTGCACGTCAACCGTATTCCTGAGAATTCAACTCACAGTGAAAACTTGAAATACTTCGAAAATTGAATGGGCACAAAATTCATAATATACGGCACAAATTGGCACAAAATGGGCACAATTAATCGAGAAAAGAAACTTTACAAAATTCCATATATGAGTCACAGCGTCAAGTTGGTGACTCATTGTGAAAACTCGAAATATCTCGGAAACTGGATGGGCACAAAATTCATAAGATACGTCACAAATTAGCACAAAATTGGCACATATTATCGAAAAAAAAAATTTCGAAAATTCCATATGTGAGTCACTAACTTGACGCTCGACTCAGTGAAAACTCGGAATATTTCGAAAACTGAATGGGCACAAAATTCATAATATACGGCACAAATTGGCACAAAATGGGCACAATTAATCGAGAAAAGAAACTTTACAAAATTCCATATATGAGTCACAGCGTCAAGTTGGTGACTCATTGTGAAAACTCGAAATATCTCGGAAACTGGATGGGCACAAAATTCATAAGATACGTCACAAATTAGCACAAAATTGGCACATATTATCGAAAAAAAAAATTTCGAAAATTCCATATGTGAGTCACTAACTTGACGCTCGACTCAGTGAAAACTCGGAATATTTCGAAAACTGAATGGGCACAAAATTCATAATATACGGCATGAATTAGCACAATTTATCGAAAAAAGAAAATTTCGATAATTCCATATATGAGTCACAGTGTGACAGTGGTGACATCACAGTGAAAACTCGAAATATCTGGACAACTGAATGGGCACAAAATTCGTAACATATGACACAAATTGGCACAAAATAGGCACAATTTATCGAAAAAAGAAAATTTCCAAAATTCCATATATGAGTCATCAACTTGACGCTTGACTCAGTTAGAACTCGAAATATCTCGAAAACTGAATGGGCACCAAATTCATAAAGTAAGGCACAAAATGAGCACATTTTATCGAAAGAAGCGGGTTGATTACGGACTTTTTCATGGAAACTCGATTTTTTTTCTCATTTCTCCGTGATATAGGAATGAACCCTACATGAAAACCTCCCAAAATAAATTCCCTTCATTATAGTGAAAGTTTCATAAAAATCGGTCATTTGTCCATAGAGAACAAACAAACACACGGACATTCACATTTAGAATATAAGTATACATAATGCATTAGGAATAATCTGGTACTCATGAAATAGTATTGTCAAATACCATTCGGGCATCTAATTTATCTTGTGAAAAAAATCGAAAAAAAACAATGCAAAGAAACATTTTTCAACAAAAAGCATTCGTGAAGGTGCAAAATTCCTTGTCTTTGACACGGATTGTTGTTTGTGAAAACTCGAAATATCTCGAAAACTGAATGGGTACAAAATTCTCAACAAACGACACAAATTGGCACAAAATGGGCACAATATTCCCAAAAAATTTTATATCAAAATTCAACTAGTGAGTCACCAACTTGACGCACCTGTTTCTCTTTCTCTTATACATAGTTCACCCAGCGTCGGCCGTAAAGGCCTGAAAAAACCGGGTTAATTACCGACTTTTTCTTGAAAACTCGATATTTTTTCTCATTTCTCCGTGATATAGGAATGAACCCTACATGAAAACCTCCCAAAATAAATTCCCTACATTATAGTAAAAGTTTCATAAAAATAGGTCATCTGGTTCCTGAGTCCATAGAGGACAAACAAACACAATGCCCACCGCAGTTGTGAGCAAAACGTTAGGTGAAATAATTCCTAATAGACCACGGCCAATAAGCCCGGAAGACTCTCTAAATGTCAAACACACAAACATATGGACATTCAAATTTAGAATATTAGTATAGAAAATGCATTAAGAATAATCTCGTTCTCATGCAATAGTCTTGTCAAATACCATTCGAGCATCTAATTTTTCTTGTGAAAATCATCTGAAAAAAATAATACAAGGTAACATTTTTCAACAAAAAGTTGCAAAAATTCTTGTCTTCGATTCGGATTTTTGTTGCCCTCAGCACTGATTCTTTTTGTTGGAATATTATTTCGCATCGTGTTTTTCATAAATTAATCCATCTAACTGTAAAGTTAAAGCTTGTAGACTGCAGAGTTTGCAATTTGGCTCTACATTAGATCTGATAACTTTTAGTATTACACGAGAATGTTTTTGTTGGGACATTATTTGGGCTATTTCCATTATCTATATAGCCCAAATAAGGTCCCAACAAATATTCCATTATCAAAAATATCTCGTTCACAATGAGAATGTTTTTGGTTCCATTATTCTCATTGAAGAATAAAAGAATCAATACTCCAAATTACGTACCTTCTTTACATCGTTCCCCCCCTCTCCCCAGGGGACACAGGCAACTTTGCCCCCCTTGGGGGTTCCTCAAGCAAGCCCCCCCAGCTCCACAATCCAAAAGACACGGCCCGGCAGTCGATATGGAGGCCGTGGTCCTCCTTCCATCGTCTGAAGACACAACGGTGAGTTTCTGTTCTAAGCTAGGCCCTTGGCTGGTTATCTCTGATGATTGCAGGTCGGGGATGTCGTTGCTGTCCGAAACGTTGACGTTCACCTCGGAAACGTCGAGGACGGCGTCCTTTTGGTAGATGACGTCGGAATAGTTGACCTTTGTCTGAGACGCCGTTGAAGGTACGACGGTAGAGTTGATTTCTGGGGAGATTGATGAGGTTAAATGGAATGTCGAGCTTTTAACCTTATTTATTAGGTAAAAATAAATTACGAGGTATGATAATAGGTATACAGGGTGTTTAGATACAAAAAGATACTGTCTAGATGGAAAACTAAAAAATTATTATTATTATTATTAAACAGATACAGAGTTGAGTACAGGTGTGACTATAAAACTCTATAATTGTGGTTTTTCAGTAAAAAAATTTCGTTACGCCATCCGAATTCAAGATAAAAGACGTTGAAGTGTGGGAAAAAGCTCGATAAACCAGAAACAAAAAATTTCTTCAAGTCCAGCTGAAACGAAAACCTCTAATTCGTTAAAATCCGAATTGCGCAGATCTGACGAAGTCACGCCTCTTCAGGGAAGTATAATCAGCTTCACTTAATAGGTGTAAGACAAACGGGCATAAAGATCGCAAGAAAACAGATGCAGCACTTTTTTTCCGATACCAGCAACTTCAACGATATCAGATACTTCTTACCGCTTAACGCACATAATGGAAATCTCAAATTTATTCTACAACTGAAGGTGTTCTCAATGATAATTATTTTTATGCAATTATTATGCATGCATATGTAATCCACTTTCAACGTTTTTCTTCAATACAGATGTTTTTTCCCAGCAGGAATAAAAAAAGATGACATTATCAAATTTTGAATGTATTGGCTCCATTCTAAAACCAGTTGTTCTCGATCAATTCTAGTGATCAATAGATTTTCTTTCGTTTGATTTTCTACACTCTATCGCTATGCAACGCGAAATACGCAATTTGACCCAACAGGAATGTGCCCAAGCAGTAGTTTTGCAGGAAGAAAAAGAAAAATTCTTTGCCTTTACGAAGGCAAAGAAGGTTAGGAGTTTCCCATACAAGTGTGTCTAAAATATTGCAGCGTTCAGGGAGACAGGTATGAATGTCTGAAGACCAGTACAGGGTAGAGCACAGGCAACAACTGCCATTCAAGAACGTTACTTGAGAGTTTCTTCGTTGAGACAACGGTTTGCAACTGCTTGCCTATTTCAAAATCAGCTTGAGCAAACTCATGAGGTGCAAATCAGCACTCAGACAATAAGAAATCGCCTAAGAGAATATAATTTAAGGCCTCGTGTCGCGGCAAGAGGCCCAGCTCTTACCCCAGCCCATCGAATGGCGCGTTTGGATTTTGCGAGAGAGCATATCCATTGGGAAGAGGCCGATTGGGAAAGAGTTCTCTTCACAGATGAGTCTAGATTCTGAATCCACCATTGTGATCGACAATCCCTTGTATATCTACGTCCACATGAAAGATATGCTCAGTGCAATTTTCTGAATACAACTGGTTTCGGAGGAGGATCGATTATATTATGGGGTGGAATATCTTTGACTGCTCGCACAGACCTAGTGGTCGAGGATAATTTAGCTATGAATGCTGATGGTATATAAGGAACATTCTTGAAGAGAATGTAGTGACATTTGCCCCATACATTATTGAAAATTTCATTTTTAGGACGATAATGCGAGACCCCATCGTCCGCGAATCGTTCAGGAGTACCTTGAAGAGGTTGAAGTCTCTCGAATGGAATGACCAGCAAGAAGTCCAGATCTCAATCCGATTGAGCAGGTTTGTAACAACCTCAATAGAAGGCTGAGAAGTTCAGAAAATCATCCAGCTACTCTTAATGACTCAGGAATCCAACTCGGAGAAATTTTGAAAGGATCAGATCAGAACATTTTAAGATCACTCATTTTGAGTATGAACCGTCGTTGTCGAGCTGTAATTAACGCAAGGGGTGGAAATACCAAGTATTAAATCACTTTTCAGTATTTTGAAAATTGTTCATTTCTCTTCTTTCACATAAGATTGGGTGAAATCCTGAATTTTTCTTTCATTTAATGTGTCTTGTTTCGTTCAAAACCTACCCGAGAGAACATAAGAAATAAGTTATAAAGTCAATGTAGAGTTAACTTTCATTTAAATTGAGATTTTCTGAATGTGCGTTAATTTTTTTTGCGCAGTGTAGATGACTTCAATATTTGTATGTTTACTGTATTAACTTCATGCGGGTGCCTTATTCATTTTATGATTGCGAATGATGTCAATGAATGTTTTTACACTACCATCTCCAACTCAATCATCTGGATACAGCCCTTCATAGTAATTTTACAAAATCAGAACAATCCCGATTTCGAACACTGAAGGAAGAAGAGGAAAGACACTAAGAGGTCAACCGAGGTCAGAGGCGTATGGAAGATAATCCGGTCTTCATAAGAGATCAAAGAGTGTTTGTCATCGACGAAGGCGTTAAGCGCTACTGATGACTACACCTTTTCCAATAATTGGAAAAGAAAACGTAAAATGTAATTCAGAATAGCAAATTGAATTTCAGAAGATGGAAATTGTAATTCAGAATAGTAAATTGATATTCAGATATGGTAATTTGAATTTCAGAATAGTGATATGTAATTCAGAAAGCGTAATTTGATTTTCAGAATAGTGATATGTAATTCATAAAGGGTAATTTGAATTTCATAAAATATAAATTGTAATTCAGAATTGGTGTTTTGAAATTCGGAAATGGGAAATTGTAATTCAGAAAAAGAAAATTGTAATTCAGAATTGGTTGCATGTATTTGACCTCTAAAGTTTCTGCTAAGGATACCCAATCATTCCCTTTATTGGCACATGCTGTTATGCGCTGTCTGTCTTGACTTGTATTTTTTTTTGTATATGGTCCTGGCAACTTCAAATTTTTCCGTATATTCATTTCTGCAAAAAGGACAATTTGGTTCTCTCAAAGGCTCTGCACATTTTTCGAGTAAAAGATGTCTACATTGCAATAATTTAACCACTTTGTAGAACATAGTCATTGATTTTCTGCAAATAGCACAATTATCTTTTGATTCCATTTTTTATTTCTCGATAATAACTAGCAAGAAAGTTATGTCATTAGGGCAAGTACGGTGTCACATTGTTATAGATCACTCGATACCGAGCTCTATTCTATTCTGAATTACGGATTAGATTTTCTGAAATTCAATTGATAACTTCTGAATTACAATTTTCCTTTTCTGAACTTGAATTTGCCATTTCTGAATTTCAATGCACTATTCTGATCTAGAACTTTGTTTTTCAGAATTCCAACTTCCTAATCTGAATTTCAATTTCGCTTTTCTGAAATTGAATTAACTATTCTGAAATTCAATTTCTGTTTTCTGAATTACATATTCCTATTCTGGAATACATGTTCCCTTTTCTGAAATTCAACTTTGATTTTCTGAATTACAACTGTAAAAGGTGTAGTAACATGATTCAGAAACCGCTCTACCTGCTACGCTGCTTCGATGACAGCACGTTCCTGCAGTTTACTCATTATTATATTCGAGATAAGTTTTCATAAAATAAAGTCACTTCCCTCGCTTCATGCAAGGGGTGGCTATACTCACCCGCACAGCTGTAGCCGTCTTCCCTAAGTACGTAATCCTGTCGACAGTCACACTCGTACATTCCATCGTGCAGTTCGTAGCAGAGCTGCTCGCAGGGACTGCCATGACCGCACTCTCCTGAAATTAAAAATGTCGAATCAATGTCCATTACTTTGATGAAGTGGGCGAGGGGAATGGGGAGAAGTGGTAATATCCAAGGTTAAGAGGAGTCAATCGAGAGTTTGGTTGAAAACAATATTGATTAGAGTAGGTGATTGACTATGAGATTATATTAAAGACATCAACAAAAAGTTGAGAAAAAATTATTGCAAAATAGAGTTTAACGAAAAAATCACAAATGAACAGAGTTTATCCAAATGGAAATACTGAATGAGAATAATCCACGAAGGAAATGATAATAATAGCCTAAGATCCGAACCTAAATCGATCTTTACCGAGTTGATAATAAAATAAGACCTATTTCATAATAAATATCGTCCCCCTGGGTCCTGATGTTCAATATGTTGGACATCATTTATCTATAAATGTAATGAATTTACGGCAGTAAATCCTTCGATCCGAAGTTTTGGATGAATGAATTAACGTCTTGAATTTGCAGCTGTTTCGCTGCTATGTTGAAGTGTGTTGTTCTTTGATTGTGAAGTTTGTGTTCATGATGACTGCCATTTACAACTGTTGCGAGTGAATTGAAAGATACCACGAAATGTGAAAATCCAGGGTGTAAATCCAAAACCAAATTTTTATTGTCAAAAAATGGCTTTAGAAACTTTCACTTACAATTTATTTGAGATGATGGTCATCGTATTGGACATATTTTTTTGTACTTTTCTTTGAGTAAAATTTTTCAAAAATGACGTTTTCAGTATTCAATGATTAATTCCAGCCTGCAGGTCTGCAGCGTCTACAGGGTGGTTACGAAAAATCGTGTGAAATAACAAAATTTTATTCTCAGAGAATTAAAGCATTTCAAGACTATCAATACAATGTATGGCATCCACGGTCATCAATAACAGCTTGACATCTTCATGGAATCTACACGCGAGGTTGTTGAACATTTCTTGAGGAATTTGGTTCCATAAACGGGGCAGAAGCTCTCTCAGATCATTCAGGGATTCTGGGGTAGGTTGATGATTATTTAATCTTCTTTGGAGCATATCCCATGCATGTTCTATGCAATTCAAATCTGGTGAGTGCTGAGGTGTTGGTAAATCTGGAATACCAAGCTCCGCGCGCGAATTCTCAACTATGGCTGCAGGGTGCGGTCTAGCGTTATCGTCTAGAAATTGAAAAGTTTCACCAATGATAGCGTGAAAATGTTGACAAAACATTGTCAATGACATGCTCCCTATAGTGTAATGCGGTCATATTCCCAGGACAAATGTGTAGATCTGTGCGCCTGTTGAAACATATCCCGGCTCATACAATAACACTACCTCCTCTGAATGGATGGACTTCTTGGACATAGCGACGATTACGGGGTATGAGTGGGATGGTCCATAACTTTATTCTTAGAGAATCATATCTGGATTCATCAGTGAAAAGGACCCTACGCAATTGATAGTTCCAATTGATATGTTGCTTTGCCCATTCCATTTTTTGACGCTTATTTTCACGTGTCAATGGAACTCCTCTGAATCGACGTTTAGAACGTAGATTCAACTCTCTCAAACGTCGTCTGATGGTTTCGATGAAAATTTGGACCCCATCTGCATTTTGAAGAGTATTCCGTAGCATTCTACACGGTAGATGTGGGCTTTCTTCTAGCCGAAACGGTGATAAAAGAGACGAGATATCTCACTTTGGCTGACTTGGAGCCTTTCCGTTACAACAATAACCTGAGTTAGGCCACCCTGTAGAATTCCGATAGCCATATTAGCCTCAGCGTTTGTGGATTTGAGTCTTGGCATTTTCGGAAAACTCGTTTCAAATCGAAGCCGTTGATAAACTGACTCCATTTCAACATAAGAACATTCATGAAGCATGTGCAAAGAACCAAACTTCAGAAAAAAGGCGACCAGTTATTATTGAGTTCTAAATGATTTTGCAGCGATTTTCTCGAAGATTACATCCTTTCAAAACGATTGAATACGATATCTCCTACACTTGTCGAACACTATATTTTTGAATATTTTTATTCTATATTCTATTATCAACCCAGTGTTCGATTGAGGTTCGGATAATCTACTAAATAAAATTCACTCAACATCTTTGTTTATCTCATCTTTCGCGACAACACATGTTGCAGAATTTGACGAATGTGAAAGATTAGAATCAGTATTCATACGAAACTCGGTCAGTGCACTACGATCAATATTTTCAGAAATAATCGCTTTCTTCATCTTTTCACGAAGTGATTTCGACCGAAAGACTATTATTCGCGAGTGAGTGGTGATACCAGGACTTCAACTTTTCACTGTGGAGCTACAGAGGCATCAGTAAATACTCCAGCATTCGTTTTTTCATAAATTTTTTCTGATTTTTATTTTCTTTACGTTCCTTCGAATTTCTTGAGGCCCTTGACGTGCCATAGACTATTTGAAAATATGCATAAAAATATGCATGAAAATAGCATAATTTTTTGTACTAATATAAAACATTGATGAATGGAAAAATGCAGAAAGCATAAAGGAAAAATGTATTCATCTATTACATAAAAATGGCATAAATAACATTCTGAGATAATGGCAAATTAACAAAAAAGGAAATCGACATAAAATCAAAATATTATAATAATCATAGACATATAAATGTACTTCATCGATAAGGGAGAATCATAAAAAAAGAAAATAAGCAAGAAGACATTAACATAATTTGCCTCAAATTGAGCCTTGTTGCTAAATTTCGATCATCTTTACGAAGTTACCACAGATTATAAGAAGATATCCAAGTGACACTAGTGACAGTGACAATGACACAGTTTCGTAAATCTATTGTTATTTTTCATTAATAGAGCTGATATAACTATGGATATAAATGATATGACCATAAATCTTTGAAAAATCTGAATTTATTACAAAAGATTGCCATGAATATCGAAACAATCTGGCAACACTCATTATGCCAATAATGTCCGGTTTAGTCGGATTCCAGTATAATGAATTCCTTTTACACTATTTTCTCATTTGGGTCTTTTTTAAGTTGATTTATCGTTGTGCAAATAATCTGTTTTGTAATTCGACCATCTTGCCATTGTCCTTCAGTATCATTTCCAAGATTCCTAATGTTATGTTTGAATGCGATTTGGAGGTTCGTTTATGTGAATTTTTTTGTCAGAGTACATTCTACATTTGTTGTTCTCGAATTTTACCAGTTATGCCAGTGCTTTTTAACTCTTTGTGTAGGCTTTCTTGCAATGAAAGGAGGAGCTTTTAGGGTTAAGAATGCTCTTTTTGTACAACTGCCATTAAAAGTGACACTTTTGCTGATGACAGCAAAATATGTTAAAATTGATTGTTTACGTGGAAGCGTGTAAAAAATATTTTTGACATTAGTGTTGAAAATATTTTTAGCACTCCATTTTCTTATGATGAAATCAAATGAGAAAAATTCAGCAATTGCAAATTTTCATTATCAATACTTAACAATCATTACTTATGAACATTAATATTAATCGTAAAACTAGAAAAATTACTAACATTATTGCCCTGTGACGTTAGAAAGCTTCGCAACACATTATTAGAATCCTCAGCACCATCAGTACTTGTAGAAACCGGAAGTACAATATTGGATGATGATCATCCAAAATCTGTTGAGGTTGGGAGAATTGTTTCAGCAATGACATTTCTATATGCAATGGAATGATCAACATAGCCCTCGGCTACCGTCGTAGACTTCCATCCACCATGTTTTTTTTAGTCTGTAATATTTGCTCCTGATTCTGCTAGCAATGAAGCGGAGGATCTTCGGAAACAGTATCCTGTATATTGCTTTTTTTCTGGCAGTTTGAGGAATTCGGCAACAATAGATGGAATTTTCCCAAATGTATTAATACCAACTGGATTGGCAGTACATTCATTATTAATGTATTTCGGGAAGAAACGACGATGTTTGATGACAGAAGGGCGCAGTGCAAAGTACTTATGAGAATAGTCTACATACTTCCCAATAACAATGAAAGAACGACTGACTTTCGTTTTTGTATTTGGAAGTTGTATAACCAATGATTTATTTGTTATTTCGATGTCTTCCAATGATAAATTACACCATTTTTCACGCCGACAGGCTCCAAACAATCTGAAAATAGTTGCAACCTCAACCATCAAGTATTTCTCATCTGGTGCCTCCTTTATAAACTTTTCAACTTGTTCACGAGTGAGAATTTTAGATTCTTTGGGACGATATCCTTCACTTTTCCGTTTTAAATATGTTCTTACCCTAAAATATTTACTAATATCCACACCATTTTCAACAAGAGCGCTTGACTTTATCATTGCTAATTAGCTCCACAAAGTTGATGAACTCCATATTTTTTATTTTTCTTCTAAGTATGCCAGGACAACAGTATCACTGAAGTTTCCTTCTACCTTCTTCAATTTACACCAGGCCAGGAAATTGTTATGTGCAATATCGTACTGCTGAACAGATTTTTTATGTACGAGTTCCAGATTTGCTCTTCTTGCAGACTCTTCAATATCCAGAGGAACAACCAAATCGTCACTTTTATTAATAATTGGACTCTCGACAAACATATTAAGCAGTTAAAAACCCAAGACAAAAATTGCAAAACTGGAATTTATCAGTTTAAACTGTGTCTTCACTTCAATTACTAGAATGGCGAAATAAAGTTACAATTTCAAATATAAATTTTTTTCATTCTTCTTCTTACTTATAATTATCCAACATGAAACATCCTATCAGCCATCAGATAAAAACATAACAAGGGAGGCATATCGTGCGTTTTTTTACACGATTTGCATGCTCTGCTGAACATCGCGTGTGGTATTTTTAGAGCAAGCATCGTATTTGCTTAATCGATCTCTGGCGAAAAGCAAACTTACATCTTCGCGTTGAAACATCAGCTCCATTTGATTCATATTATCAGAAACCTTACGAGGGTTTATTCGAATTTATAATACGGATAAGAAACTCGATATATTGCAGAGGTATCAGTTTCTGGAACTGATATCATTGTAATGCAGTGGAATGCCTGCATTAGGATGCAGTAATTGAAAATGCTTCTATTCTATGTCAGCAGGGTGTTTGGTTTCCCCCTACATTTTTGAAGGTGAAATACTCATGATCATTTTCTGGTTCAGTGCGAAAACAATGAAGGAAAACCTTAAAAACACTGATGATTCAGGAGAATTCTTTGATGGGGCTTTCTCAAGATCTTAGGGATACATATCCAATCTGATTTGAAATGACCATGATATTTTGATGAACTGAGTATCACTGTTATACTGAAGGCTTTCTCAATGAATCTATCATTTCTAGACGTCTTAGTAACTAGAAAGCCTAATTGGAAAATAGGACATTAGGTTGGTGTGACAAAACCAACCCACACAAAACTGCGCAAAAAAATTAGCGCACATTATGGAAATCTCAAATTTATTATACAACTGAAGGTGTTCTCAATGATAATTATTTTTATCAGAATTATGCATGCATATGTTACCCATTTTCAACGTTTTTCTCCAATACAGATGTTTTTTTCCCAGCAGGAATAGAAAAAGATGATATTTTCATATTTTGAATGTATAGGCTCCATTCCAAAATCAGTTGTTCTCGATCAATTCTAGTGATCAATAGTTTTTCTTTCGTTTGATTTTCTACACTCGATCGCTATGCAACGCGAAACACACAATTTGACCCAAGATGAATGTGCCCAAGCGGTAGTTTTGCGAGAAGAAGGGTGGGCATACACAAGAATTTCAGGAAGGTTTGGAGTTTCCCATACAAGTGTGTCCAGAATGTTGCAGCAATTCAGGGAGACAGGTATGAATGTCCAAAGACCAGGACAGGGTAGACCACGGGTAACAACTGCCATTCAAGAACGTTACTTGAGAATTTCTTCGTGGAGACAACGGTTTGCAACCGCTCGCCTCCTTCATAATCAGCTTGAGCAAACTCATGGGGTGCAAATTAGCACTCAGACAATAAGAAATCGCCTCAGAGAATATGATTTAAGGCCACGTGTCGCGGCAAGAGGTCCAGCTCTTACCCCAGCCCATCGAAGGGCGCGTTTGGATTTTGCGAGAGAGCATATCCATGAAGAGGCCGATTGGGAAAGATTTCTCTTCACAGATGAGTCTAGATTCTGCCTCTACCATTGTGATCGACGTTCCCTTGTATACAGACGTCCACATGAAAGATATGCTCAGTGCAATTTCCTGAATACTACTGTTTTCGGGGGAGGATCGATTATGGGATGAGGTGGAATATCTTTGACTGCTCGCACAGACCTAGTGGTCGTTGATAATGGAGCTATAAATCCTGATAAGTATATAAGGAACATTTTTGTAGAGCATGTAGTGCCATTTGCTCCATACATTGGTGAAAATTTCATTTTTATGGACGATAATGCCAGACCCCATCGTGCGCGCATCGTTCAGGAATACCTTGAAGAGTTTGAAGTCTCTCGAATGGAATAGCCAGCAAGAAGTCCAGATCTCAATCCGATTGAGCAGGTTTGGGACAACCTCAATAGAAAGCTGAGAAGTTCAGAAAATCATCCAGCGACTCTTAATGACTTAGGAATCCAACTCGGAGAAATCTGGGAAGGATTAGATCAGAACATTTTAAGATCACTCATTTTGAGTATGAACCGTCGTAGCCGAGCTGTAATTAACGCAAGGGGTGGAAATACCAAGTATTACATCACTTATCAGCATTTCAGTATTTTGAAAATTGTTCATTTCTCTTTTTTCTCATATTTAATGTGTCTTGTTTCATTCAAAACCTTCCCGAGAGAACATAAAAAATCAGTTCTAAAGTCAATGTAAAGTTAACTTTCATTAAAATTGAGATATTCAGAATGTTCGTTAATTTTTTTGCGCAGTGTATACCGCCAAACAGCTGGTGCTTCAATTACCATCTCAAACTATTAATTTTTTTGAGAAAAATCCTAAAAACTACCAGACACTTTTCAAAACCCTACATTTGGCGAAAGCAAAAATATCCTGAGTTTGGGGAAAATTCCGCCGATTTGCAACACTGCAGACGACCGAGTAACGGCCTTCTGGACGATGCAATTAGATTTTTTTTCTCTGGCCTTTCCATTCCAAGGCGTCGGATTGCGTAATGCAGGCTTTTCATCGCGTAATTTTGAGTTCCTAGCATCTATTACTTCCGTTTCTGATTGGTTGGAGGCCCATCGGACTAGATTTGTGGACCATTACGGTCATGCAATGCCGACTTTGATATTTTTGTGCGGTTAAGGCTTTCACACTTTACCGAAAGTCAGGCTATATTGGATCGCGTGTTTCCAAATGCTTTTGTTATCGATTTGGCTTCTACGTTACGTTTTTGTAGACTGTCAGGGAATTTTATCAGAGTTCGAATTGCAGTAGATAAAGCAGTGGCGGTCCGTGATTGATATAATAGACGGGATGATGTATTCATTGTAAAATTTTTCGGTAGAATTTTGAATTTGCTGAAACCTGAAGCAGAATCGCTCAAAAAGTCGCACTTGAATACAAAATTTCATGAATAATTTTAGATGTTATTAGGATTCATTAGAGCAATGTATACACAAGTTTGCAACTCCCAAGAATTTGTGGAAAAATGTTTACACACCAAAAACAACGAAATTTTTGGACTTGTTTCGGATTTTGCTCTATATCTTCTAATCCATCAATTTTTCGACGACAACTTTCATGAGAGATTTTCTAGAGCATCAAATTTGTGATACATTAAGCTCGGTAGGTCAATTGATTCCCGAATTACGGCACATTGAAAATAGGCCAGTTGGTAAGTTATTAGTTTTACATCTTTTTGGACTGAGATTGCGTCGAAACAATTATTGATCTTACGAGTAGAACTTGTGGAATATAAACTGCTCCACAAGACTGAAGGATATCGCATTCAATCGTTTTGAAAAGTATGATTTTACAGCGAGAAAATCACTGTAAAATCATTTAAAATTCAATAACAACTTGAATCGATTCAATAAAAATCAGTATGGGACATTTCGTCCATCTGGTAGCCTTTTTTCTGAAGTTTGGTTCTTTACATATGCTTCATGAATGTCCTCATTTTTATCATCAATATTTAACAATCATTAGTTATGAACAATTAATAACATTAATGCCCTGTGACGGTAGGGAGCTTCGCAACACAATTTCAGAATCCTCAGCACCATCAGTACTTGTAGAAACCGGAAGTACAATATTGGATAATGATGATCCGAAATCTGTTGAGGTTGGGAAAATTTTTTCAGCAATGATATTTCTATATGCAATGGAATGATCAACATAGCCCTCGGCTACCGTCGTAGACTTCCATCCGCCATGTTATTTTATATCCCTAATATTTGCTCCTGATTCTGCTAGCAATGAAGCGGAGGATCTTCGAAAACAGTGTCCTGTATATTGTTTTGGTTCTGGCAGTTCGAGAAATTCGGCAACAATAGATGGAATTTTCCCAAATAAATTAATACCAACTGGATTGGCAGTGCATTTATCATTCACGTATTTCAGGAAAAAACGACGATGTTTGATGACAGAAGGGCGCAGTGCAGAGTACTTATGAAAATACTCTACATACTTCCGAAAAATACTGAAAGAAAGAATCATTTTCGATATGGTATTTGGAAGTTGTATAAACAATGATTTATTTATTATTTCGATGTCTTCCACTGATAAAATACACAATTCTTCACGCCAACGGGCTCCAAATAATCCGAAAATAGTTGCAACCTTAACCATCAAGTATTTCTCATCTAATGCCTCCTTTATAAACTTTTCAACTTGTTCACGAGAGAGAATTTTCGATTTTTTGGGACGATATCCATTTTTCCGTTTCAAATATGATGCTCACCTTGGAATATTTACTAACATCCACACCATTTTTAACAAGGGCGCTTCACTTCATCATTGAAAATCTGCTCCACAAAGTTGATGAACTCCATATTTTTTATTTTTCTTGTAAGTATGCCAAGAAAACAGTTTCACTGAAGTTCCCTTCTACAATTTCCAATTTACACCAGGCCAGGAAATTGTTGTATGCAATATCGTACTGCTGAACAGATTTTTGAGGTAGGAGTTCCAAATTTGCTCTTTTTGCAGACTCTTCAATATCCAGAGGAACAACCAAATCGTCACTTTTATTAATAATTGGACTCTCGACAAACATATTAAGCAGTTAAAAACCCAAGACGAAAATTGGACAGGAACGAAATTCAAATGACAGCATCCTTTCTCATTTGTTAATAATCATAACGTTGGCAACGTTTGCCATTCACAACAGCCTTCTGATTATTTGAATATCAAAATGTAGTTTTAAGTTTATTGTCATTGCAAATTCACTCATTTCATTAACAAAATAGGGCAGTTGTACAAAAAACATTGTATGGTATTTGTGTTGAAAGTGATTTTATTTTGTTCTTGAAACTTTTTCACTAACAAAATAAAACGTCACTTTCAAAACTCATATCATAAATAACTCTTATTCAACTGCATTCATAATAAGATTCTCCCAAGTTTGTCTCCAGAACAATTTTTTTCTCTCAAGGCTTCTGAGCCAACGTACTTTTGTAACATTCTCCAGTCGACTCCAACTATCGACCACGAAAGGAAAAGCGTGCTAACACCTGTCACTACAGCGAAACAAATGAACATCCCGCAACCTTTACCGCAGAGCAGATTGGATTTCAGCCCAGCAATAATTCTACGTTTGTGTGTGGTAAAACGTTTAGGTCGTACACTTGAATGGAATTGTTACAATCACAGGTCCCATTCCGTTGCGGAAATATGAGGTTTACCCATGTAGTACTGGCTTGCAGGAACAGGAAATAAGTTCATCAGAATTGGTAGTTGCTCTGGCTAACAGTGAAAAAACAGTTGGGATATTTCTGATATCTCTTGCGAAAATTTTGCGTGTGTGGACAACTTTAGTCTATATACAGGTTACATATAAGTCTGATTTGATTAAAAATTGTACAGATCTTTCTTCAAACTGCATGGAGCACTGATGCATTTGATGGTTGATAGTTTAAAAGAGGTTACAGTCCACTGCGACTGTATGGTCTATTGTGCCCCCTGACAAAGCTTTACAGCTCGCCTTCCAGTCCGAAACATCTTATGAAATCCAATATCTCGAAAGGCTTCAGTGAGGCTAATTCCTCACTCCTACAGGTCTCTTGACCAAAGCATTGTTTCCTTTGGCTTACAATGCCAAAGCATTCTGTGACTAGGTGAATAGGAGTTTCTTCCTCCTCCCCACAGAATCTACACTCGTCAGTGTCCGATACTCCTATTCTCAGCTTTCTGAGGCGACAATGCCCTGTAAGAAACCCAGTGAGGAGGTGTAGTTGGTTCTTACTGAGATCCAAATATTTTTGGATCTTGCAGTTTCAAAATTCAGAAGGAACTTTTTGGAGTGATCCAACCCTGGGAGATTCTGCCAGAGTGTTTCTCTTTCAGTTTTCTCCTTCTCCACAAACTCTTTCTTATAGGTTCATTTTCCTATACCACAAAAAGGTTCTGGACCAGTGAGTGGTTTCCGAGCACCCTCTCTGACAAGTTTATTGGCCTCTTCGTCACCTGTGATTCCCGAATGACCAGGAACCCAGATTAAAGAGACCTTATTTTTCTTGTCTACCTCATTGAGTTTGCTCCGGCATTTCCATGTTGACTTTGAGTCGATGACATAGGAGTTCAGTGCTTTAATAGCAGCTTGACTATCTGAGTGAATAGCTTTGTCGCAATTCTGATAGTTTCCCGCTAGATTGAAGTCAAGACATCTTTCGATTGCTAATAATACTGCTTGCAGAACACTCACACAGGAGCCTAACGATAGTGCACACTAGGCTTTGGCCCCGTGAATCCCAGCGCCAGCTCCCGTGTTGGTTTAAGAACCATCTGTATACCATTTAACAGGGCACTGATGCAACAAGACTTCGTACGGAAGCACTAGCCTTGGTTTTTTCTGCTGCTGAATATTGTTGCCCTGTTGGGTTGAACAGTGTTCATGTAAGAAACATTGATATCAAACTGAATTTTTCTTGAGGATTATCACTGGTACTGTGATATTTTCACGTACTCCTTGGTAACCAGTCCTCCCAAATATTGTACCTTCCCATATTCGCAGAGAGACAACAACTTTGAATTTTTGAAACAAATTTAATTCTTTTCCAATTTAATTTCCCATATACTCTCCTATATTTCATATAATGAGGTCCCCAGATTGAAGTACCTAGCTTAAACCATTCTGTTCAGATTTTTCAATCAATATAAATGAAAGTGACATGGAAATTTTGTAATCTGAATGATCTATTTACTTATCTTTTCATTAGAGTTCCAGGATTTGACCTTTCCAAGAGAATATAGTCTCTTCTATATTGTATTAGAAGGGACTATGGACGTTGCAACAGCATGCTTTCCAGATAGAATTTGGTTGAGAGCCCTAGTTGTGAGTGTGGGGAAGTTGAGGAGACAATAGAACATCTTATGAAAAGTTGTCCCATTCGTAAATTTCAAGATGATTTTGAGGCTTTACATAAAGTAGCGAATGCATTTCTGAAATGGATGGTTAATTTGATAGCAATTTACTTCTTTATAAATATACTGCTCCACAAGAGTATTCGTTCGTTTTACAAAGTATGTAATCTTCGAGAAAATAGCTGTAAAATCATTTAAAACTCAATAACAACTTGAATCGATCCAATGAAAATCAGTATGAGACATTTCGTCAATCTGGTCATCTTTTTTCTGAAGTTTGGTTCTCTGCATATGCTTCATGAATGTTCTTATTCTAAAATGGAGTCAGTTTATAAACGGCTTCGATTTGGAACGAGTTTTCTGAAAATGCTAAGACGTAAATTAACAAACGCTGCAGCTAATAGGGCTATCGGAATACTACAGGGTGGCCTAACTCAGGTTGTTGTAGCGGAAAGGCTCCAAGTCAGACAAAGGGTGATATCTCGACTTTGGAATTGGTTCAGGGAAAAAGGTTCCATGTTGGAAATGCCAAGGCTTGGTGGGCGATGAGAAACAACACCTGCTCAGGATCGCTTCATCACCGTTTCGGCGAGAAGAAACCCTACATCTACGTGTGGAATGCTACGGAATACTCTTCAAAATGCGGATGGGGTCCAAGTTTCTACCGAAACCATCAGACGACGTTTAGGAGAGGTGAATCTAGGTTCTAAACGTCCATTAAGAGGAGTTCCATTAACACGTGACCATAAGCTTCAAAGACTGGAATGAGCAAGGCAACATATCAATTAGAACGATCAATGGCGTAGTGTCCTTTTCACTGATGAATCCAGATATGGACAATTTTCAGATTCCCGAAGAATAAGATTATAGAAAATTCCACGCATACCCCGTAATCGTCGGTATGTCCAAGAAGTCCATCCATTCCGAGGGGGTAGTGTTTACTATGGGCCGGGATATGTTTCAACAGGCGCACAGATCTACACATTTGTCCTGGGAATATGACCTCCTTACACTAAAGGGAGCATGTCATTGATAATGTTTTGTCAAATTTTCACGCTGCTTTTGATGAAATTTTTCAATTTCTAGAGGATAACGATAGACCGCAGCATTCAGCCATAGTTGGGAATGCTTGGTATTCCACATTTACCAGTACCTCCGCACTCTTCAGATTTAAATTGCATAGAACATGCATGGGATATGCTCCAAAAAAGATTAGATAATCATCAACCTACCCCAGAATCCTTAAATGACCTGAGGGAGCTTCTGCCCCGTTTATGGAACCAAATTCCTCAAGAAATGTTCAACAATCTCGTGTGTAGTATGCAAAGAATATGTGAATGCTTGAATTCTCTGGGAATGAAATTTCGTTATTTTACTCGATTTTTCTTAACCATGATAATATGAATTTTCATCACAAAATCTCATCTAAACAATATTTTTTTGCAATTCAAGTCAATATCCCTAACTCATGTGGAGCAGTTAAATAGGTTTCTCTATTTCAGTATCGTAATGAGTTCATTACAGTACTAAAAGTAGTGCTGTAATGAATCTCATTACAGCATTGTTTTCAGTTATATTTTTCGTTTTATGATTGTCAGTACTGACCTCCGATCGAATCAAGTTTCGAATCAAATCAATTCAAATTCCGTGATCTGTCAAATTTCGTATGTCACACCAACTGCCAAGATACAAAACAAAAGTCACTATTCTGAATTTTCATTTGAATTCCGAGAGGTTTTCACAAAAATTGACTGAAATAGAGAAAATACCGTCTAATACTCATTGCAGAAGGCAATTCCAACACTCATGCTATCGAAAACTCGCTCCTTCGTCGCTCGTTTTCGAACTTCGCATTCGTGTTGGAATAGGAGCTCATTCTGCAACTTGTTTTAGAATATACTATTGTTTTCCCTCGTCTTTTTTTATTTCAGATTAAGAATTTCTGTTAGATTGGTGCAGACTCTGTTTTGCTCTGCCAATAGGAAAATGATATGAAGATGTTCTTCAAGATCCTCTGAATTTTGAGGTTTTTCTAAACTCTTTTTCATACGCAGAACTGTATATGTTATCCCCGTTGCACTAATTCATTTTTACTCAGGAGAATTTTTCGTGTTGTAAAAGAATACTCGATAATTTTCTCACTTCTCAGCGCAAATTATCATGTTTTTGAAATTTCTCTGGCTTAATTTTTATTTTTTTCACGAAAGCTATGAGATCTTCTAAAAATCAAGTGGGTTTTTCAGCCGATTCGATTGGTTTTGAAAAGATTCTCAGCCGGAAATTAAAAAAAAAAAATAAACGATTATTTACCGAGAAAGAACATCTCCAAAATGAAATCGAAATAACATCAACCCCATTCTCATCCTATATAAATTCAACCCAACAACACCCCTCCAACAATCGCATACAAAACCTCAATCACCAATTACTCGATCATTCTTCTCACCGGCAATAAAAAAGTTTGGATTGCCCCAACAGCAATTAATACACCTTGAACGTCCTATGCTCTCATCGGTCGGTAGTTCCCGTAAAACGTCGCTACGCTTCGCTGAAATGGATATGGTGAAGTCATTGATTCGTGAAGCAATTAATTTCGTCCTTTAAGGAATCAAATCGTCCCACTAACCGAACTTTAAGGAGACAGAAACACAGGTTTGATCGAGTAAAAAATTGATATTGAATCAAAGCTGGATAAATTGATAGTTGGTCAGTGTTTTTGCTGCAAGAAATTTAAGTACCCGAGGAAATTAAACACTTTAAAGGTAGGATGTTTGAAGGGGAAACATAAAATCTTTAAGATCAAGAATTCTTGCAGCAGAATTGCTACAAAATGATGCTTTATACCCTCTTGATGACTTCCTTTGACCATCATATACGAGTGTTTCTTTTTCGACGATCTTAAATTGATTCTCCTCATTTTTCAATACTTCCCGGTAACTCTAGAAGCTAACCAAAACCGTGTTGAAGACTATCAATGTCTGCACGTACCTTGGAAGGCTGCCTCGAATTGGATCCTGTTAAAATCCTCCAGATCGTGATTCCCACGTGAACATTGTATCAACACGAAGACCAAAAAGGTCCAAAACACTAGTTTTTTTGAGTCTAACATCGCCGGGCACAACACTTTGATGGTAAACGTCTAGTTTGTCTTCAAGAGCACTCAACCGGGGTTCACCTATGCTTTTCCTCTAGGTCCATGGTGGTCAGGTGGTCCTTTATTCTTCATCTGACTCAACTGTTGCTGACTATTGTCCGGCAGTAAGAATATTAATATTCTAGAGGAGATAAGCCGCACACATGACCGTCATGTTTTCCACTGCTTGCCGTGGTTCTCTGCGTTCAATAACCCTTAAAGCACGGAGGTGATACGATACTACCCCCGAAGACAGAGCCATCTGACGGGGGGTGGTTGAGTGAGAGGGAGAGATTCCTGTTTTGTTCCCAGGCAATTTTCCGCATGTATTGATTTTGTGTTGCTTCTGCAGATTTGGGGGTGTTGGGGTGTCTTGAGTTGATTGTTGTGAAGGAATCTACCTCTGGGATGGATTGATTCTCTTATTTTCTCATTTTTTTTATCGATTTAGTTATGAGATTAAATTGATTCGCATGGGACTAAAATAAGGGGAAAAATTTTTTTTGCCTCTAGGTTGATCAACATGAATGTCTCAAAAATGAATAAAAAATATATATGAGACTTGCTGACAGGTCAGACTTCGCACTGTCTCAATTGATAAATAAAAAAGCAGATTATTTCAATTCAGATTGATGAATATTTTGTTTTGTCACAAATTAAATTCTTGTACAAATGACATTAAAAGTTACACATATAATGACAGCAAACAATGCTGAAATTTGATTGTTTACGTGGAAGCATGTTGAAAATATTTTAAACATTAGTTTTAAAAAATTTTTAGCACTCCATTTTCGAAATCAGATGAGAAAAATTCAGCAATTGCAAATTTTTATTATCAATATATATATATATATATATATATATATATATATATATATCAATACATATGAACATTAATATTAATCATAAAACTAGAACAATTACTAACATTAATGCCCTGTGACGTTAGGGAGCTTCGCAACACATTATTAGAATCCTCAGCACCATCAGTACTTGTAGAAACCGGTAATACAAAATTGGATGATGATGATCCATAATCTGTTGAGGTTGGGAGAATTTTTTCAGCAATATTTCCATATGCAATGGAATGATCAACATAGCCCTCGGCTACCGTCGTAGACTTCCATCCACCATGTTTTTTTATATCCGTAATATTTGCTCCTGATTCTGCTAGCAATGAAGCGGGGAGGATCTTCGAAAACAGTGTCCAGTATATTGCTTTGGTTCTGGCAGTTTGAAGAATTCGGCAACAATAGATGGAAGTTTTCCAAATGTATTAATACCAACTGGAAGTTCATTTATTATTTATGTATTTCAGGAAAAAACGACGATGTTTGATGACAGAAGGGCGCAGTGCAAAGTACTTAGGAAAATATTCTACATACTTCCCAATAATACTGACAGAACGACTGACTTTCGTTTTTGTATTTGGAAATTGTAGAACTAATGATTTATTTGTTAGTTCGATGTCTTCCACTGATAAATTACACAATTCTGCACGCCGACAGGCTCCAAATAATCCGAAAATAGTTGCAACCTTAATCATCAAGTATTTCTCATCTGGTGCCTCCTTTATAAACTTTTCAACTTGTTTTACGAGTGAGAATTTTCGATTTTTTGGGACGATATCCTTCACTTTTCCGTTATAAATATGCTATTACCTTAAAATATTTACTAACATCCACACCATTTTTAACAAAGGCGCTTTGGCTTTACCATTGAAAATTTGCTCCACAAAGTTGATGAACTCCATATTTTTTATTTTTCTTCAAAGTATGCCAGGAAAACAGTTTCACTGAAGTTCCCTCCCACATTTTTCAATTTACGCCAGGCAAGGAAATTGTTATATGCAATATCATCGAAAATCGATGATAATCGATCACCTCCATTTTTTAGGAAAAACCATATTAAACACCTTGCATTTATATATTTTCTTACTTTTTAAACCTTCTCTGGAATTTCACGAATAAGTCTAGACCAAAATTAGCCAAATTGGTCCAGCCGTTTTCAAGTTTTAGCGTACTAATCGCACAGCAAGTCATTTTTATATATACAGATGTACACTGTGTTTCAAATTGGGTGAGACTGCTCTGTACCTCAGCTATTATTGTATATAGAGACATCCGGTTTTCGCTACCCTGTATCAATTTTTTGTGAAAATTTTAAATCCACAAACAGAAATATTCCAACTTCTTTTGATTCTGAAATACAGGGCGAAAACGAAAATGTGATTAGAGATGTGATTATTTCTCAGACATTGTATTTTTTTTTTTAATACATTGATGTATCACAACCTAACCATCAATAATATTTACTTTTAAAAATAAGAAGAATACATATTTGTTCGTTTTTTGAATAGCGGGATATGAACTATTTCACACATGCATTTAATCAATGTTTTTTCTAACGCCAGTGACTCAAACCTATTCATATTATTATAAACCTCTCCACATGAGTTAGGGATATTGACTTAAATATGCGAAAAAATTTAGTTTAAATGAGATTTTGTGATGCAGCGGTTAAGAAAAATCGAGGGAAATAACGAAATTTCATTCTTAGAAAAATTCAAGCATTTTAAGACTATCAATACAATGCATGATGTATGGCCTCCACGGGCATCAATAACAGCTTGACATCTTCTTTGCATACTACACACGAGGTTGTTCAACATTTCTTGAGGAATTTGGTTCCATAAACGAGGCAGAACCTGTCTCAGATCATTTAAGGATTCTGGGGTAGGTTGATGATTATCTAATCTTCTTTGGTGCATATCCCATGCATGTTCTATGCAATTCAAATCTGGTGAGTGCGGAGGTATTGGTAAATGTGGAATGCCAAGCCCGTCGCGCTCATTCTCAACTATGGCTGCACGGTGCGGTCTAGTATTATCGTCTAGAAATTGAAAAGTTTCACCAATAGCAGCGTGACAATTTGTCAAAACATTGTCAATGACATGCTCTCTATAATGTAAGGTGGTCAAATTCCCAGGACAAATGTGTAGATCTGTGCGGAAGTTGAAACATATCCCGGCCCATACCATAACACTACCCCCTCGAAATGGATAGACTTCTTGGACATAGCGACGATTACAGGGTATGCGTGGGATTGTCCATACCCTTATTCTTCGAGAATTTGAAATGAGTCCATATCTGGATTCATCAGTGAAAAGGACATTACGCCATTGATCGTTCCAACTGATATGTTGCCTTGCACATTCCAGTCTTTGAAGCTTATGGTCAAGTGTTAATGAAACTCCTCTTAATGGACGTCTAGAACCTAGATTCACCTTTCTCAAACGTCGTCTGATGGTTTCGATGAAAACTTTGACCTCATATCTGCATTTTGAAGAGTATTCCGTAGCATTCTACACGTAGAAGTAGGCTTTCTTCTCGGCGAAACAGTGAAACGATCCTGAGCAGGTGTTGTTTTTCGTCGCCCATGAAGCCTTGGTCTTTTCAACACGGATCCTTTCTCCCTGAACCTATTCCAAAGTCGAGATATCACACTTCGGCTGACTTCCGCTACAACAACCTGCGTTAGGCCACCCTGTAGCATTCCGATAGCCCTATTAGCCTCAGCGTTTGTTGATTTACGTCTTGGCATTTTCAGAAATCTCGTTTCAAATCGAAGCCGTTGATAAACTGACTCCATTTCAAAATAAGAACATTCATGAAGCATATGCAAAGAACCAAACTCCAGAAAAAAGGTGACCAGATTGACGATGTCTCATACTGATTTTTATTGGATGGATTCGAGTGGTTATTGGGTTTCAAATGATTTTACAGCGATTTTCTCGAAGATTACATACTTTTCAGAACGATTGAATACGATATCCCTATTGTGGAGCAGTAAATTAAAACATAAACTCAAAATATCACTCGTCAACATAACCTTGAGAATGTTGAAACGAAAGAAATTTCAATCTTCATATTGAATTGAAATTTTTTTAGGTATGTTAAACTTTCATGCATATGTGGGGAATTCATGTCTTTCTTTTGAAAAAAAATATAATAAATATGGATTTTTTTTATTTTTAAAATTGATCAAAGGTTAGGTTGTGATATAACAATGTATTCAGAAAAATAAATGCAAAAATTTGGCGCTAAAATATACAGAGTGTTTCATCTGAAAAATTCTACGCATTCGTGTTGGAATTGCCTTCTGCAACGAGTCTTAGATGATATTCAGCCAAGTTTCGTGAAATACTCTTGAAATTCAATGAAAATTTCAGATAATGTGTCCCAGTAACTTTCATATTGTAAGTTGGCAGTAACAAAAATAGACAGATTACGGAATTTGAATTGACCTATGTTGAAACTTTATAGGGTCGATTATGAAGATATGTTCGATGAATAAATATAAAAAATATTTTAACATAAAATTATAAATAATTTTATTCAGAAAAACAATACTTGTCGAAAATTTCCAATATTACATCTGTATAAAATACTGTTCATCATGTCATTGGTGTAGCTTGATAAAAATCAGCATCAAAAATAAAAAAAAAGAATAAAATAATATTAATAACCAACAAATTACTCAGTGTAAATCTTTGTTAAAAAATCTGTATAATCCAACAGATAACTAATATGTAATAGCACTTGAGAAATGTGAAATTCACGAAGAATTTTTGTTGCGGAATGCCCTCCAAGTCTCTTCGATCGGTGCAAGCACTGTGATGAGGATCAGTACAATGGTGATGGCAACCACTACGAACACATAAATGCCCAGCATAGCTTTTCTGAAGGATGCATACTGAAAAAAAAGATCAATTTTTATTGAGTTACCAGAAGTTTATAAAAGAAAATTGATAGTTATCCAAGCCATATAAAATTGCATGAAAAACACTTATTATGTTTCTTAAAGCCATGATTATAGGTGAACACTGAATAGAGAATAGGACAAAGAAAAAAATATGTACATCCTTGCCTTTTGCTTTCTCTGGCCTATGCCTATAATTCAAACATAATAGAAGACGACACAAATCTTTCCAAATAAATACATTAACGTTTCTATACTATAAAGGAATTAGAAAAAAACTTCTGATAAGTACCAAAATTCAATGTCGAAAATTAGCAAGAGGGGCAGATATTTTCGAATATTCCTAAAATGATGAACACATTTGAATATACTAAATTTGGGGATTACTATATCTTTATTATCAATATTATTTGTATTACATCAATCACACACAAATTTTTTTCATCATTTATTTTCTCATATACAGGGTGGGTCAAAATGTGTGCCGAGCTTCATGGGGATGATTGCACATTGAAAAATAAGTAGGTAGAGTTTGAAGAATAAACTTTTAGTCCAATATGCATATTAAAGGATATACCCTTTCAAACTTGATATTATTAATAAAAATTTCTCCGTATAACTTCCAAACGGTGAAAATCACTTTTTTGGTGATTTACCCGTTCATAGTCAACTATACCAGCCGCCTTTTTTCCAATTTAGCCACGTGTGCTAATTTCTGAGAGGGTTGCTGCAACGGTTGAAGGTTCATTCAAGCTTGAGCTGTGTGCATTGAACACTTAGGTAAAACTAATTGGTAAAGCGCATTAGTGCAAGCACAAAGAAGAGCTCGAATCGATGAAAATACTGTTGTTGCTATGCAGTTTTCATCGGAAAGATACTCAATGGACCAGGAGACTTTTACCAACGGTGAAAAAAATCTGAATTAAAAAAAAAACACGTGTGGCACTCGAGGACTGCCACGGTAAAACAATTGCATAGCATCTATTCAAAAATTAGAAGATGATATTGTTGATTTTAAATAATTTTTTTACTTATCTTACAATACATTTAGGTTATTCAGGAATGTTTATCATTGAAGCTATAGGTTTATGGTAACTGAAATAAGAAACATAAGTTTGAGACTTAATGTCTTCCGAATATCTGGAAAATACCGCGTCAATAATGGTCCCATATTTTGTTGTGGATTCTTGTGAATCATTATTCATTTTTAAATTCAGTTTTTCCGAAAGAAAAGTTTTCAACCGCTCTGATTTTTTATCAGCGAAGTTATTGTTGAAATCGCCAGCCAAGATAAGTGGAAATTTATCACCATTTGTACCAAGTATTTTCGACCCTTCTTCTGTGTACTCCAGTAAAGTGCGATGAATAAAATGCTCTAATTCTTCCAATTTTGGATCCGGAGAAATGTAAATTGCTACCACGACTATGTGTAGGCCATTCTTAAGTTTGCATAAGCATGCACATATATCTCCAACAAATGAGCGTCTAACATTAACATCGCTAACGTCTTCAATATTCATCTCAATATTCGGAGTCATAATATAAGTAACATTATTACTATTTTGGTAAAAAGCAACCCCACCTTTTGGAACAGTATCTCATTTGAATTTAACAATACAATTGAAATTAGGTATTTCAATCGGATTATCACGCGTCATGCATGTTTCGGTAAGATGTAACACATTGGTTTGTCTCGTAACTGAATCTTGTAAATCGTATTTGTGACTATATAGACTTTGGCAATTGAAAGTCGTCATTGAAACGCCATTTCTATTACTATTGAAATTTAAGACACTTTGAGCTATCGTCTTAACACTATTTAAAGACAGTCTCTTGAATTCTTGAAACAAAGATGCAGTCGATGCAGCTTGCCTTCGATTATGATAAAACTTAAATGCAGAATTATCATTTTTTGTCGTAATATACAATTTTTCAATATAAGTCACCCGAGAGAGTGCAACATAAACGAGTTCCTGAGAATGTGATTTACTATACTCATATACTATTTCGTCAAAAGTTCCACCTTACGACTTATGTATAGTTAGAGCAAGAGCTGAAGTCAATGGAAAATGTTTGCGTTTGGCTATACATTTTCTATCCGATGTTAATGAAATATTTGCCGTTCGTAATTCAATGGAAACAGCGAGATTGCCGACTCCATTTTGCACTGCTAGAGTGGCTGTACACATCCGTCTAGTCGCAAGCACCCAAACACCGAAATCTGCCGAACTGAACCGACGATACACGGCTGTGTTAGGTTTTTTCGTTACGGAATTTCTACATTCGGTCGCCGCGCTCAAAGCCTGAGATAAAAGCTATGCAATAGCTTAAAAGAATCTATACTTACTGGATAATCTCCACCATCCATGTGACTTGCATTTCTGCCTGTGTTTAGATCTTTCATGGGGAAAGACGAGATTCTACCATCTGCCGACCTCTCTGACAAACATCCCATAACCTAGAATAGGAGTACAAACAGTTTCAATAATTGCGAAATTTTTTTATGGATATAATACTCACCGATAATAAAAGATGTACGATAACATGGAAAACTACGTATCCTGCAAGTATGTAGTCGACAAAATGGGGTAGTTCTGCTTTTCCTAGTTTCACAGCAAAAAATATGGTAACGACTGTAAAATAAAAAAAAAAATATATCAATAATTTCAATATCACATGAAGATTTGGAAGGAACAGAATTAACATTGCTAAATTAAACACATTTTTACGATTTCCGATTTTAAGAATATTTTGGAGAGGAATCGACATTCAGATTTGCAATTGTGGTAAACCATGGGAATTATTGATTTTTCAGTTCACATGATCGAAAAAGGAACGTAAAAGCAGTGTTGATCATGGGATTATCAGAGAACTGATATTCTATCTTCAACGCCTTAGACGTGTGGAGATAAATGAATAATTTCCTGTCGGAGTCTCTGAAATGAAATATCCTCCAGGCTTTTTATCGGTTATTGTAAATATTCGTACGAACGGGGCTCTACTTTGAGACCTCAGCAGAAAAATCGTGAGAAGGAAAATCTCTGCTGAATCGCAAAATTGAGTATTTAATCATTGTCAAGACACGCCTAATTTAGAGGAGAGAAAATTTTTGATACCTGATTGGTGTTACTCAAAAATGTTAGGTGAGGGGGAACCACCCACCAGAGGTGGAAGCAGATTAGTTTCCAAGGGGAGAAGTCAGTAGACCTGGGGACGACGGTTCCGTGAGGTTTTTCAGGTTGCTCCGCGGAAGATCGGGAAAGTGCATCTAGGGACTCCGGTCGCGAAAGATATCCTTAGATTACTCGGAAGACGGAGACAGACGTCGGGAATCGGTTAAGTTCAAATTTCGGTACTTTAGAAATATTAGGTCGTTTCGAAGGGTGAAACGGTTTGAGTAGGTACGTTAAGGGAATAAGGTACAGGTTTATTTCGTAGTTGACGGAACTAGGTAGCTTCGAGAAAGGGAGACCGAAGTAGTAGTTGTTTGTAAAAAGGGGAATTTTACGATTTTATTCAGTTAGGATATTCGAGTCGGGGTAGTTAGGTTAAAGTTTTGCGAAAACGGAAGTGAATCGGACCGGGAGTGATTTATTTCAGGAAACTTGGATTTCATACCAGCGCGGGAGATAAAAAGGTCAGAATTTTCTAATTTGATTTGATGAGAATAGTCCAAAAGTCTTGCCATCTGCCATCTCCTATCAGCTCACTGTGTAATTTCTTAGTAATATGTTATGTTGAAATCTGGGTAATTAAGTACGTCAGAGTATAGGAAAACTTATAGTTTTTTTTTTTTTGAAAATTTTACTTATATAGTCTGAGGTGCAGACATAGGAATTAAATTGATACTTCAGTAAATTTTTGTAGGTATTTTGGGGAAAATAGATATCTCTGTTAGGTTATTTCAGTGGTTTTAATTATTCCTAATACTCAGAATTCTCTCTAAAAAGAAAAATAACACCAAGACCTTCTCGTTTCTGCAGAAGGCCGGACCCACCCTCTCTTCGAAGTGGAGAGAGTCTAAATTTTGTTGTTAGGTTGACAATGAAGCCGCTCTCATTCGTCAACCCTCTTAACATCTAGACACTCCCTTATGAACAAAGTCACTTTTTCACAAAAAGGACAAATGATCATATAGGGGTGTGTATTACACAATGTCAGAGTTGAGTTGAGAGATAACTCTCTGTAATTTTTTTGAGATTCGTTTTTCAAATGGGAAGCCTTATAAATAAAACAGATTCTTCATGAAATTCTGAGTTGTTTCACTGTCAAATTTTCGAATTCACATAGGATATTCTTTTCTGAAGTTAACAATGAAATTTAAAATGGAACTCTGCTGGAACATAGATGTCTTGAAGGTTTTTCTTTGGGAAATAATGGAATAATGGTTTAATAATAATCTAGCAACAATTCTAGATATCTAAATATACTGCTCCACAAAAGTTGGGGATATCGTATTCAATTGTTTTGAAAAGTATGTTATCTTCGATATAATCGCAGTAAAATAACAACTTGAATCGATCCAATAAAAATCAGTATGAGACATTTCGTCAATCTGGTCGCTTTTTTTCTGGAGTTTGTTTCTTTGAATATGCTTCATGAATGTTCTCATTTTCAAATGGAGTAAGTTTATCATCGGTTTCGATTTGAAACGAGTTTTCTGAAAATGCCAAGACGTAAATTAACAAACGCTGAGGCTAATAGGACTATCGGAATGCTACAGGGTGGCCTAACTCAGGTTGTTGTAGCGGAAAGGCTCCAAATCAGCCAAAGTGTGATATCTCGACTTTGAAATAGGTTCAGGGAGAGAGGTTCCATGTTGAAAAGACCAAGACTTGGTGGGCGACGAAAAACAACACCTGCTCAGGATCGTTTCATCACCGTTTCGGCGAGAAGAAAGCCTACAGCCGCGTGTAGAATGCTACGGAATACCCTTCAAAATGCAGATGGGGTCCAAGTTTCCATCGAAATCATCAGGCGACGTTTGAGAGAGATGAATCTAGGTTCTAGACGTCCATTAAGAGGAGTTCCATTAACACGTGACCATAAGCGTCAAAGACTGTAATGTGCAAGGCAACATTTCAATTGGAACGATCAATGTCGTAGTGTCCTTTTCACTGATGAATCCAGATATGGATGATTTTCAGATTCACGAAGGATAAGGGTATGGACGATCCCACCCATACCCCGTAATCGTCACTATGTCCAAGATGTCCATCCATTACATTTTTTATAAATTCAAACAACCACTAACCAGCTCACGTTCGCATTATTGTATGAGATAGAGAGAAGTGGTATACTGCCGAAGGTAAAGAAGACTGTGGGGTTAAGATCATTCACTTACTTGGGACCATTGCTCTACAATTTATTACCAGCGAAAATCAGGGAGATACAATCAATGACTTCCTACCGGAGACAAGTTAGATTTTGGGTGGAAAATTGGACAAGAGACTCTGCTCAAAAGTTTGTGAATAGAAACAATTTCATATAAGGGTAAATTTTTCTTTGAACATTGCTTGGGAAAACCGTTATTGGAATCATGCTGTAATGTTTTTTTCTTACTTTTATTATAGAACTTATTTTTTTTAGTTGGTAGAATAGAGACTCACGAACAAGGGATATAAGTCTCACTTATTCCCTTTGTGGGCTTTTATGTTTGTTGATACAAAAAAAAAACCAAGTTGTATTGTGAGTTCTACCTTATTTGTCAATAAATATTTATTATATTATTATATTATATATTATATTCCGAGGGGGTAGTGTTATGGTATGGGTCGGGATATGTTTCAACGAGCACACAGATCTACACATTTGTCCTGGGAATATGACCGCCCTACACTATAGGGAGCATGTCATTGACAATTTTTTGCCAAATATTCACGTTGCTTTTGATGAAACTCCGTGCAGCCATAGTTAGGAATGCTCGCGAGGAGCTTGGTATTCCACATTTACCAATACCTCCGCACTAACCAGATTTGGATTGTATAGAACATGCATGGGATATGCTCCAAAGAAGATTAAATAATCATCAACCTACCCCAGAATCCTTAAATGATCTGAGAGAGCTTCTGCTCCGTTTATGGAACCAAATTCCCAAAGAAATGTTCAACAACCTCGTGTGTAGTATGCAAAGAAGATGTCAAGGTGTTATTGATGCCCGCGGATGCTATACATTGTATTGATAGTCTTAGAATGCTTGAATTCTTTGGGAATAAAATTTCTTTATTCTACTCTTTTTTTCTTAACCATATTAATCTGAATTTTCATCACAAAATCTCATTTAAATTATATTTTTTGCACTCTAGGTCAATATTCCTAACTCGTGTGGAGCAGTTTATTAATTCCCATCATCAAATAAGGCTAAGAAAATATGCAATCGATATTTAAAGTGCTCTTTTCTTCTGGTTTTCGATTTCTACTTCGCTGAGGACAACATTCAACTTACTTGCTAGTATATGCGCCAAATTTCCCCCTAACCAGTGCATCCAATTGAACAGAGGTCTTTTTGAAGCCCCTGGATGAGGTCTGAAGAAGGCGCCTATAGGTTGAAGGAAACACAGTATCGTCGTTATGGTACCAAGAATGGCGTGGGGAAGTTCATTAGACCATGATCCCAACTCTACCCAGATCAGCACAGCAGCTGCTATAGTCAGAGCCCACGTTAACAGCATCAGCAATCGATGCCACTGAAATAAAGCAGAAAAAGAGATCGTTTATTTTCAGTAGTACTATCTCTAGGACATTGTGAATAGACGAGACAGTTTTCTAACAATCGAAAGCTCATTCTTTCGTTATCATTGGTTATCAAGCAATGAGATTGTGAAATCTTTAATATATAAAACTAAGTCGGCCATTTTGTTGGTAACACCATTTATAACTTAAGATTGGATGAACTGTTTGTTATGAAAGTTTTTTTTTTGGATTCTTCAACGACGGGGTTAACATAAAATACATTAAAACTCTGAAAAATTTTAATGAAATGAAAAAAAAATAGGAAATAATTTTTCTTATTACGAATAACGCCAGTGATGTCGCTACGAATGATAGCATTTTCGTGAAAGTATTATATTTGATATTAATTCGGTGAACCACATTTTCTAATAATATTAACGCATCTAAGTTAAGGTGTTATTACACCTATCTTTCTTCCGAACACTAATTTTATGACGAAATGTTTTGAACAAATCTCCATTCTACTATTATATATGTAAACAATTACTGTGTATTTTGAGTTGCCTAAACGGATGTTTTGGGAGCGCATTGATTCTTTTGTCTGGTGACTTCCGACAACCATTACCGGTAATTCCAAAATCGACGGCTGCCGATTAAATAAATACTTGCCTAAAACCATCAACTTCAAATTTGGCTTGGTAATAAAGCTCTCCATTCAGTTGATTGCGGTTAGAATAGTACCAATAGATATTTGCAGCCCACAAAAATGCAAGAAACACCTGCACCACAAGAATTGTTGAAAATGATTTTTTGTAACTGCAAAAAAGGATGCAATGCGTCATGCACCTGCAAAAAACTGAGTCTTTTTTGTAACGCTACATGTGGGGAATGTGCAGGTGTTAACTGCCAAAACAGTTGTCCAATCTTCGGCAAAGATGAAGAAATAATTGACAGTGGCGACAGCCACTCAGAATCCGATTAATTTTTTGACACGAAAAGTCTTAATTTCACGTGAATAAAGTGATGAATAAATGAAATGTTTGAATGATATTTTCATTCTGTTATTTTGAACAGAGAGGGGTTGCTTTTAGGGGTTGAAAAACAAAAATAACTAAAACTAACATTTATCCAAAATACTGTTCTAAAATTGATTGAAATTAATTAATTATATTAATAAAAACTCATTTTTACACATTTTATGCTGAAAGGGGTGGTTTATACGGTCTTGAAGTATATGAAGACCTTCATTAAACTTCATAAAACGCAACTGAGGCCCAAACATTACTTTGATTTACGTTAGAACAAGTTTCTTTTAATTTTGGATAAAGGGGTTGTTTTCACCCCTTAAAAATAATAAGCATAAATTTGGCAGAGGGTAGGAGTAGGAGACAAGTATGGCTCATATCCAAAATTTTATCAAAATCGAAGCATCTTGATAGAATTCGGAGGTAATGCTTAATTTTTGCCTTCATTGACTGGACTAATCGTACAGGACATTTTCTTGTCTACTTTCAAGGTATTATACCATAAAAGTTTATTATAATATTGAAGTTGCTTTTTTATTTATCGATTGAGGCAGGGCCGCCGCTAGACATTTTGCCGCCCCGGCAAAATAAAATTTTGCCGCCCCGGGAAAATTATATTTTGCCAACTTGCAGTGATGTATTGAGTTTGAGACTCATAACAAACTCTTTCACAATTTGATCAAGGGGCAAAAAATTCAGAAACGAAGAAAATATAACTCTTAATGTGTATTATACAAAAAATATATTAAATAAAAAATGACAAAAAGAAACATATTTATATACCGGCCATCGCATGTATAAAAGTGAACCAGAACCATCAGACTAGAATGTTTGAACTCAAATAAATTTCTTCCTTCTCTCCTTCATCTCGCAAAAGTCATGAATTGTTTGAGATATATCGAGATTATTGACTATCTCATGTTCAATGGATATAATGGCTAGATCAGATAATCTATCTTGGGCCATTGTTGGTCGTAGAAAATTTTTCATTTTCAACTTTGAAAAGCTTCTCTCGCCAAAAGTATCCCAAAAGTATTTTCCATATTTAATAAAATCATTGTATACGACAGTTTCTACGATACACGATACCGATAAATATAAATGCGTATGTAAAAATTTTCAATCAGGCGGTAAGGTATCATAATAATAATAAAATAAATAAATCGATTCAAGTACAAATGCATTTGTATAAGATATAAAAATGCGGAATTCTAAAATGCATTCACATAGAAAATATCGAGAAACAATGAAAACGCTCTCTGCTTTTAGTGTACGAAACTAAATTAACTCATGTTATAAAAAATTTGAGCGCATTGGATTTTGATTATTACTAATTCTTCATTCCAAGGCATCACAGATCTCGTGTGTAAGGAAAATTCCAGACAATGATCTACAGGATGAGGTACATGTTATTCTTACTGTTTTCGTTCTGCGATTTGAACTTATGATATTTATTACCTGTTGCCATGTTTTTAAACTCTAACATCTGATCAAGTAAATGAAAAGAGGTCAATATAAATCTTAAGTATTCACCTGTATCTAATAATGATTATTATAATAATATTGATATATACTTTTACTATGACCATTTTCCAATAAATTAAGAATACTAATATGCCTCAAATTTCAGCGAGGCATATTTCCAACTCATTTAAAGACGCCTTTTCGAATTATTGAAACGACGCTGTATGGCTTTATGAAAAATATGCGTATCTGAGGCGATCGATGAAAGACTCAAAAAAAAATCACCTACATCACTGTTAATAAGCAGAGAGCGCTTTATACTTATTATCGTTTAAATGTGAAATCTGACGGTGAAAAAATATTGAATATTGTGACGACACGCGACACTGAGGACTAACGAGTTCATACCCTTATTTCTCGAGTATTATAAACCATTCCCGAATATCAAAATTTAGATTTCCGATTGGCAAACTGAAAATAAGAGTCATTACTGAATTATCCTTCATTCTAGAAACCTTCCCAAAAACTTTACAGTCCCAGATATTCATCAAAGGGACCGACCGTCTTGATAATAAGCTCGTAAACAAGCGAGTGTAACTAGGATGAGAGGCTGCTGAGATGTTGGCGAAATTTACAACCTGACAGGGATTTATGAGTAGAATGCTGTATCTTCGTTCCTTTTCGTTCTGCCAGTATTACTCTTATATTGGTTTAATTGCATTTTTATCTGGTTATTTGTGTACAAGTGTGATATATTTGGTTGACCAGGCTCAAAAAGCCGCCCCTGAGTTTGGTCGTGTTTTCGCTTTCACGTTCAGAAAAATTGACTTTTGAAGCTTGGAGACTCTAGTTTCTGAATTTATCAGTTAACAAATTTTCAGAGTACCGGTAGTCATGCAATCTTCGGATAAAACACGAAGAAACATTTTTTAAAATTTCAAAAATTGTTTTCACTGTTTATTCGCCCTAATTTCTTTCTCTTCACCCTTGGAAATGATCATTTGTCTTCGAGATATCCAATTTTGAATGCAAAAGGACCCTTTTTCACTCAACTGCTGATATCTCCTGAACTACTGAATGCCTAGCAAACCTTGTTCCCTAAATTTTTTCAGAATTTCAATTAATCGGCCCAGGTAAACTGCTGATTCGATCGATCTACCGATTTGAAGGGGCCTTTGGGGTACATTAGGCTGTAAAATTTTCTTATAACCTTAGCTTTTCCCCCAATATTGACGAAGATACAGTCCAGAAACCAACAAATGGCAAAATGGCATTTTCTTGCTCTTTTTTCACATTTCCGTTACAGGTGAAAAAAATTTGTTTTTTAATCAGACATAAAGGGTTTTTGTAGGAAATTTTCTGTAGAAAAAGAAACCGGCTGTCATTCTGCTAGGCCTTCAGTAGTTCCGGAGATATCATCAGTTGATTGAAAAAGGGTCCTTTTGCATTCAAATTTGGATATCTCGAAGACAAATGGTCATTTTCGTAGGTAGTGGAAAACAAATTAGAGCTGTATAAACAGGCCATGCGGCCTTTGTATCGGTTTAGCTGAAAAAATTTTTCCATACGCGTAGAGCAATTTAAAAAAATGTTTTCCTCGTGCTTTATCCGAGGATTGTATGGCTACCGGTACTGTGAAAAATTGTAAACTGATAAATTCAGAAACTAGAGCCTTCAAGCTTCAAAAGTTGATTCTCCTAATTCTCATACGACCATTTTTCACTGAGATAGGTACAGCCTCTTGAAAAACACCAAAAAAATTTGGAAATTTTTTCTGTTCCTTTAATTGTTGCGAGAAGTATATAATATAGATAGATGTCAGAGAATAAGAGTAAACAAGATTAGGAAATCTCCGAACGATTTTATCGAAAGTGGATCTTACCGCAAACCAGACATCTTTGCCGCACATAGAGCTGCTGGTCCAAGTCTGTCGGTAGTATCTGGCCAATAAGGTACCAATGGACACAGCTCCTATCCACGCTACCAACATGAAAGCTCCATGGATGCGGATTAGGATTCTGGAAGCTCCAGCCACGTCGGATACGTCTGATAAAGACAATTTACTCCCTGACGGTAGATAAGTTAGGTCGTGGTAGCCTACACCTTGTGCTGGAAAGGGAAATATGGTGATCAATAAGATACCCTAATTAGTGACGAGTCCTAGGTACTAAACATAAATATTATTCAGCTAAATAATATTTATGTTACTACTACTAAACATAAATATTATTCAGCTAAATGATATTTATAAGAAAAAGAAAATTCTTTGCCTTTACGAAGGCACATCGAGAACATTTTTGAAACATGGATGAATTCAAAATAGTAATCATCGAAATGAATACCATTTTCAATTCCCAGGCTCAGAGATCTTTTATCATGAGGTTGGAGAAATGATATTAGATTTTGTCACTGAGATGAGAGATATACCGGTTTCGGCCTTGTTGGGCCTCATCAGTATCCCGCACATCTCAGGACAAAATCTTCATAAAAAACTTCAGAATTTGAAGCAATTGGTTGTGAAGTAATGAGTAAAATATTACAAATATGTTTCAAAAATGTTCTCGATGTGCCTTCGTAAAGGCAAAGAATTTTCTTTTTCTTAAAAACATCAGGCTTCACAGTCACAAAAAGAATTGGGCGTTTCCATCACCTTGAGAAACTAGCAAGCGGGCCCTGAATAGAGCCACTGCTAAAATCTCATTCAGAGAAAGAGGAAGTACAGATTTCTTTTTTGCATTTGATTGGAGATGTGAAACTTCATTTTGACGCAATTGGATGTCACCACTTTAGTACTTTGTAATATTTTACTCATTACTTCACAACCAATTGCTTCAAATTCTGAAGTTTTTTATGAAGATTTGGTCCTGAGATGTGCGGGATACTGATGAGGCCCAACAAGGCCGAAACCGGTATATCTCTCATCTCAGTGACAAAATCTAATATCATTTCTCCAACCTCATGATAAAAGATCTCTGAGCCTGGGAATTGAAAATGGTATTCATTTCGATGATTACTATTTTGAATTCATCTATGTTTCATAATTGATATTTATGTTTAGTCACTACAATTTGTCCAACTTATGAAATATAATTTGATGGTTACCCCAATAACACATATTTAAAAATCAGAAATGTGAAGATAAGTTCATTCATTTTTTTTTTTTGAGCTTTAAAGCGTCTGACAAAAGTTTAAGCCCATAGAAAGTGCCTGACAATATTTCAGAAATAATATTCTACAAAACATATATGAAAATCAGCCATGTGAAAATAATTTAGGTCATACAGCTTTGGGATCTCGGACTAGTCATCCTTGCGTTCCACATTGCACCTAATTAGCCTAAAAAAATTTCACCGCGAGTAAAAAATTCCAATTTATCGCCGAAATTATCTCAACTAGGATAAAACAAGAATGTACGAAACATTCTTTTTATAATGATAATTCTGAACACCGTTGACTCGAAACGACGTTTTATTTAACAGAAAAACGGTTCCAATGCAGACAGCCTTCCTTCGCTAGATTACAGTTCCACACGAATGCAGATACAAACGTGCTGTGGGCAATCTGAAATACCTGAAAAAATTCCCAACTAAGGATCGTTATTTTTCCTGACCTCGTCTCGAATATTCAGCTCCACAAGAGTTTGGGATATCGTATTCAATCGTTTTGAAAACTATGTAATCTTCTAGAAAATCGCTGTAAAATCATTTGAAACTCAATAACAATTTGAATCGATCCAATAAAAATCAGTATAAGACATTTCGTCAATCTGGTCGCCTTTTTTGTAAAGTTTTGTTCTTTGCATATGCTTCATGAATGTTCTTATTTTGAAATGGAGTCAGTTCATCAACGGCTTCGATTTGAAACGAGTTTCTGAAAATGCCAAGACGTAAATTAACAAACGCTGAGGCTAATATGGCTATCGGAATGTTACAGGGTGGCTTAACTCAAGTTGTTGTAGCGGAAAGGCTCCAAGTCAGCCAAAGTGTGATATCTCGACTTTGGAATAGGTTCAGGGAGACAGGTTCCGTGTTGGAAAGACCAAGGCTTGGTAGGCGACGAAAAACAATACTCGCTCAGTATCGTTTCATCACCGTTTCGGCGAGAAGAAAGCCTACATCTACGTGTAGAACGCTACGGAATACTCGTCAAAATGCAGATGGGGTCCAAGTTTCCATCGAAACCATTAGACGACGTTTGAGAGAGGTGAATCTAGGTTCTAAACGTCAATTAAGAGGAGTTCCATTAACACGTGACCATAAGCGTCAAAGACTGGAATAGGCAAGGCAACATATCATTGGAACGATCAATGGCATAGTGTCCTTTTCACTGATGAATCCAGATATGGACGATTTTTAGATTCTCGAAAAAAAAGGGTATGGACAATCCCACGCATACCCCGTAATTGTCGGTATGTCCAAGAAGTCCATCCATTCCGAGAGGGTAGTGTTATGGTATGGGCTGGGATATGTTTCAACGGGAGCACAGTTCTACACATTTGTTCTGGGAATATGACCGCCCTATGCTATAGGAAGCACGTTATTGACAATATTTTGCCAAATTTTCACGCTGCTATTGGTGAAACTTTTCAATTTCTAGACGATAACGCTAGATCGCACCGTGCAGCCATAATTGAGAATGTACGCGAGGAGCTTGGTATTCCACATTTACCAATACCTCCGCACTCACCAGATTTGAATTACTAAGAACATTCATGGGATATGCTCCAAAGAAGATTAGATAATCATCAACCTACCCCAGAATCCTTAAATGATCTGAGAGCTATTGTATTGATAGTCTTAAAATGCTTGAATTCTCTGGGAATAGAATTTCGATATTTTACCTGATTTATCTCAACCACCCTGTATACGCTGCAGACCTACAGGCTGACATTGATTTTATTTCGTGCAACTTCAAATCATATGAATTTTCATCACAAAATCTCATTCAAACTATATTTTTTTCAATTTAAGTCAATATCCCTAACTCATGTGGAGTAGTTTATTTCGATCATTATCGAATTTCGAAGATTCAATTCAATATAATTTTATTATTAACGTAAATGTAACGGGTGATTGTTTATATTTTACTCAATAGCTATCTTAGTTAATATTGGTCGTACGAAAACGTTTAAAGAGGCAAATTTGTAGTATTTTTTTATGGGCATTCAGAATTCAGCTCTTAGAAATGCATAAAGGCGTGAAAACCTAAACATTTTTTTCAAGAACTGTTGTTTTTTAAATGGTAAACCTTGTATTTTATTCTACTTATCGGTGGAACTTTTTGTTCTGATTTCAAATATATATTTATATACTTTATGGAGGTTATCTCTCGCAGTTTTCTGAAAATATTGATATTGGCTAATGATCTCAGTAGTCGAAGCCGGAAAAAAAGAAAAAAAATATAGATATTTTCTTCCAAATCTAAGGCAGCTGTGGAATGCCACACGAGAAGAGTCAGCAGATGAAATTTGAAGGCTATGTGCAGGCATGGTATGCAAGTGTCCAGAGCTGGCTGAACTAAGAACCATTCACATGGGGAAGTCGGTTCTGTATCTTCATGAAGTAATAGCTAAGTCTCCTGAGGATGCCATTAGATTTATCAACACCATTGACTGCCTCCTTGGGATTTGAATGACCAAGTTGGGCAAAGAACAACAGATACTCGTGTTCAAAGTTCTCGTAAGTTTGAACTAAGCTATATTCACCCTCGTTAAGAATAGTAATGGAGATGAAATAGAAAACTACTTGCTCACGGTAGATTCAATACGAGAATGTGTATTTTTTCCAATCAGTATTGTAATGGTATAGGCCCATTCTTTGTAAATTTAAGTTCATTTAAGCGAAGCATCCGAGTTATCTTCTTTGAGTGATTATTTTGTTGTTTTTGCACACCATAGGATATTTTCAAATGTTTTTTTTGTGTGTATGAGAGGATACTTTTTTGGGAGTATTCCTGTTTGTATCTCGAAACTGAATAAATAAATAAATAAATAAAATGATGCAAAACTTTTGAATCCATGCGTAGATCACGCTATGGAAGTTGAAATACTTTCTCTGTGTGAACCAATTAATAGACCCATAAACTCTTATGATGGGAAATTATCATAATTCAATAGAAACTCGAATAACAAGATTCTTGAAACGATTAATTACCTGATGCATCAGAACCAGCTGCGATTAGAAGGTAGTACATCTTGTTGGACAAGTCGAATTCTCTTCCATTCACCATGGTTTTTGCGTCTCTCCTGACTTTGCAGTATATGGCATCGTCCACTATGCTGTGGTTCAAAAGGCGAATTCCTAATTGCTGAAAAATATCCAAAAGTGTTTTCATTCGGATTAACTGAATTGCTAATAAAGATTAGGATTTAATAAAATATGCATCATCCGCTTAATTGTTTTTTCTTTGAAATTTACACTTAAACTGTTGAATGATATGCAAATATATAAACCGAGAAACTAAGAAATGACTTCATAACTGAATATACAGTGTGGACAACCCAAAAATAAATATAAATTCATCATCTTGGTTGCTGAAAACTGATTGATATCGGAAATACCTGTACTTTCCCGAACAAGAAACATTTTTCGCTGGTTAATTGTTTTAATTCAAGTGATAAGATAGTGATAATTCTACACAAAAAATATTTTCATGGTACATTCAACAAACTGATGGTAAATACAGGGGCCAAGACTTTTGACGATTTGTGTATCATAGTGTTATTGAGTATTAATCTACAGAGTGTACCAAGTTCGACAACCTATTACAGGCAGTTTTCGGAAAACTGGAACTATTTGAAATTTGAAAACTGGGATTATGATATTTTTCGACATTAACGAGCTAAAATATTCTTGGAGCCTGACCATTTTCTGTTATACGAGATTTATAAAAAAAGTTATTCATGATATGAGTGTTGAAAGTGACGTTTTATTCTGTGAGTGAAAAAGTTTGTGAAATGAGCGGAGCGAATTGAACAATTACTCGAATAAAATGAAATCACTTTTAACACAAATACCATACAATAGTTTTTGTACAACTGCCCTATTTTGATAATGAAATGGGCGAATTTGCAATGACAATAAACTCAAAAATGCATTTTAATATTCGAATAATCAAAAGGTTGTCGTTAATGGCAAACGTTGCCAACGTTATGATTGCTAACAAATGAGAAAAGACGCTGTCATTTGAATTTCGTTCCTGTCCAATTTTCATCTTGGGTTTTAAACTGCCTGATATGTTTGTCGAGAGTCTAATTATTAATAAGAGTGACAATTTGATTGTGTCTCTGGATTTGAACTTCTGTAAGAAGAGTAAATTTGGAACTCCTACCTACAAAATCTGTTCAGCAGTACGATATTGCATATAACAATTTCTTGGTCTGGTGTAAATTAAAAAATGTAGAAGGGAACTTCAGTGAAACTGTTTTCCTGGCATACTAAGAAAAAAAATCAAAAATATGGAGTTCATCAACTTTGTGGAGCAAATTTTCAATGATAAAGTCAAGCGCCCTTGTTGAAAATGGTATGGATGTTAGTGAATATTTTGAAGTAATAGCATATTTGAAACGGAAAAGTGGAGGATATCGTCCCAAAAAATCGAAAATTCTCACTCGTGAACAAGTTGAAAAGTTTATAAAGGAGGCACCAGTTGAGAAATACTCGATGGTTGAGGTTGTAACTATTTTCGGATTATTTGGAGCCTGTCGGCGTGAAGAATTGTGTAATTTATCAGTGGAAGACATCAAAATAACAAATAAATCATTGGTTATGCAACTTCCAAATACAAAAACGAAAGTCAGTCGTTCTTTCAGTATTATTGGGAAGTATGTAGACTATTTTCATAAGTACTTTGCACTTCGCCCTTCTGTCATCAAACATCGTCGTTTTTTCCTGAAATACACAAATAATAAATGCACTGCCTATCCCGTTGGTATCAATACATTTTAGAAAATTCCGTCTATTGTTGCCGAATTCCTCAAACTGCCAGAACCAAAGCAATATACAGGACACTGTTTTCGAAGATCCTCCGCTTCATTGCTAGCACAATCAGGAGCAAATATCATGGATATAAAAAACATGGTGTATGGAAATCTACGACGGTAGCCGAAAGCTATGTTGATCATTCCATTGCATATAGAAATATCATTCCAACCTCAACAGATTTTGGATCATCATCATCCAATATTGTACTTCCGGATTCTACAAGTACTGATGGTGCTGAGGATTCTAATAATGTGTTGCGAAGCTCCCTAACGTCACAGGGCATTAATGTTAGTAATTGTTCTATTTTTACGATTAATATTGATGTTCATAAGTAATGATTGTCAAATATTGATAATAAATATTCAATTTTAACATTGTTTGCTGGTATTAAAAGTGCCACTTTCAATGGCAGTTGTACAAAAATTAATTTAGCAGAGTTCTACTCACGTTTTTCGTCCTCGCCGCACCATAATCACCTTTTCCAGTGGTCCAACTCAAGAAAGCACCCACAGAGTTACCATTCCTCGCACACTCGATGACAGAATCATCTCCCATCTTATCATCTTCGGACAATCCAACGCCCACCCACTTTGCCCCTTGGGCCCCCTTCAGTTCGAAGTCAAACTTGTCTCCAGCGACAGAAACAGCAACTGCAGCTTTGCAGCTTCTGCTCTTAACACAATCATTTGGACTGCCGAAACACAGCTTAGTCGATGAGCAACCTGAAAATCGCATTTGGATGAGAGAGAGCCTTCGAGACAACCCGAGCTAGTACCTGTGTAGAAAGGGTCGAAGTCCATGGCTGCTTCTCGATGACCTGGGGTGACGTATGTGGGAGGGGTGTTGGAGAAGGAGGGGCCAGGGAATTGGGGTACGGCATCGTTCACTAAGTTCCTGCTCAATTGGACTGGAGCTGATTCTACTCCTACCCAGAAAGTACCGTAGTCTTGTGCTATTGTACCGCTGTGAAAGTTTGAAGGGAAATTAAGTTGTTGTCATCAGAGAAGTGATTATTAGAATAGAAGATCCGAACCTATACTACCGTCCTAAGACTAGTTGTCTTATGTGTTTACTAGGCATATCATAGTATTTCACACAACATACACTTCGGATTAGGAAAGTATGGCATCTTTTCACATAGGAAAAGTGTTTCAGTGTTCTATTAAGCTTGTTATCGTAGATAGGGCTCTACATCTCTGTGAAAGCCTACGGAACATATGGAGCTTTCCATGAGTACAAATATCTCAAAATTGACAATTTTGCTGTTGGGACAACTACTACTAGGACGGCAGTATATTATAATAAATTTCGTATATTAGGAAATTTACTGCTCCTCAAGAGTTAGGGATATCGTTTTCAAAAGTATGTAATCTTCCAGAAAATCGCTACAAAATCAGTTGAAACTCAATAACAACTTGAATCGATCCAATAAGAATCAGTGTGAGACATTTCGCCTTTTTTCTGAAGTTTGGTTCTTTGCATATGCTTCATGAATGTTCTTGGGTTAAAATGGAGTCAGTTTATTAACGGCTTCGATTTGAAACGAGTTTTCTGAAAATGCTGAGACGTAAATTAACAAACGCTGAGGCTAATAGGGCTATCGGAATGCTTCAGGCTGGCCTAACTCAGGTTGTTGTAGCGGAAAGGCTCCAAGTCAGCCAAAGTGTGATATCTCGACTTTGGAATAGATTCTGTGTTGGAAAGACCAAGGCTTGGTGGCCAAGGAAAAACAACACCTACTCAGGATCGTACGAAATACTCTTCAAAATGCAGATGGGGTCCAAGTTTCCATCGAAACCATCAGACAACGTTTGAGAGATGTAAATCTAGGTTCTAGACGTTCATTGAGAGGAGTTCCATCAACACGTGACCATAATCGTCAAAGACTTGAATGGGCAAGGAAACATATCAATTGGAACGATCAATGGCGTAGTGTCCTTTTCACTGGTGAATCCAGATATGGACGATTTTCAGATTCTTGAAGAATAAGGGTATGGACAATCCCACGCATACCCCGTAATCGTCGCTATTTCCAAGAAGTCCATCCATTCCAAGGGGGTAGAGTTATGGTATGGGCCGGGATATGTTTCAACGGGCGCACAGATCTACACATTTGTCCTGGGAATATGATCGCCTTACACTATAGGGAGCATGTCATTGACAATGTTTTGCCAAATTTTCACGCTGCTATTAGAGACACTTTTCAATTTCTAGACGATAACGCTAGACCGCACCGTGCAGCCATAGTTGATAATGCGCGCGAGGAGCTTGGTATTCCATATTTAATAATACCCCCGCACTCACCAGATTTGAATTGCATAGAACATGCATGGGATATGCTCTAAAGAAGAATAGATAATCATCAATCTAACCCAGAATCCTTAAATGATCTGAGATAGCTTCTGCACCGTTTATGAAACCAAATTCCTCAAGAAATGTACAACAACCTCGTTTGTAGTATTCAAAGAAGATGACAAGCTGTTATTGATGACCGTGGAGGCTATACATTGTATTGAAAGTCTTGAAATGCTTGAATTCTCTGGGAATAAACTTTCGTTCTTTTACTCGATTTTTCTTTACCATGCGGTATACGCTGCAGACCTACTTACAGGCTAAAATTAATTTCATTTCCTGCAACTTGAAATCAAATTAATATGAATTTTCATCACAAAATCTCATTTAAACTATATTTTTTTTGCAATGGAAGTCAATATCCCTAACTCATCTGGAGCAGTTTATATTGACAATGGGTTATTGTCTTAAAAAATCTTGGACAGAATGGTTTTAATTATTTTCTGAAGAATGAGGAACATGTAGAATATGCAGGCATAAGGTTGTAAATTATAAACCTAGACGAATTACTGGGTTGCCAAGTATAAACAGGTATGTCGATACCAGTTATTTTCACTTTTGTGATGATAGAAAAAATTTTATATCAGCATAAGCGCTGTTTTATTGTCAACAAGTTGATTTAGAGTTGCCTGCAAAGAATTTGCTTCTAATAAAGGTTTGCGATTTTTGAAGATTTAAATTTTTTACATAGCGCCTGGTTACCGATCTTAGAAAAAACAGAGATAAAAAATCTCAATTCTACTTTTATATATGTAAACAATTACAGTGTATTTTGAATTGCCTAAACGGATGTTTTGGGGGCTTATTGATTTTTTTGTCTGCTGACTTCCGACAACCATTACCGGTAATTCCAAAATCGACGGCTGCCAATAAAATAAATTCTTACCTAAAATCATTAACTTCAAATTTGGCTGGGTAATAGAGCTCTCAATTCAGTTGATTGCGGTTGGAATAGTATCAATAGATATTTCATCCCAAAAAAATGTAACTGCAAAAAAGGATGCAATGCGTTCTCACCTGCAGAAAAGTGGGTATTTTTTCTAACGCTACATGTAAGGAATGTGCAGGAGTTTACTGCCAAAACAGTTGACCAATATTTGGCAAAGATGAGGAAATAATTGACAGTGGCGACAGCCACTCTGAATCAGATCAATTTTTTGACACAAAAAGTATTAATTTCACGTGAATGAAGTGATGAATAAATGAAATATTTTGTATGATATTTTCATTTTGTTCTTTTGAACAGATAGGGGTCGCTTTTAGGGGTCGAAAATTAAAAATAACTAAAACTAACATTGATCCAAAATACTGTTATAAAATTGATTGAAATTAATGGATTTTATTAAGACCTATTTTTACACATTTCATGCTGAAAGGGGGTGGTTTATACGGTCTTGAAGTATACGAAGACCTTCATTAAATTTTATAAAACGCTACTGAGGCCAAAAAATTACTTTGATTCACGTTAGAACTAGTTTCTCTTTATTTTGGATAAAGGGGTTGTTTTTACCCCTTAAAAATAATAAACACAAATCGGCATAGGGTAGGAGTAGGAGACAAGTATAGCTTATATCCAAAATTTTATCAAAATCGAAGCATCTTGATAGAATTCGGAGGTAATGCCTAATTTTCGCCCTCATTGACTGGACTAATTGTACAGGACAATTTTATGTCCACTTTCAAGATATTATACCATAATAGTTCATTATAGTATTAAAGTTGCTTTTTTATTTATCGATTGAGGCAGTACGAAGTCTGCCGAGTCAGCTAGTATGTGCATAAAAATTTATAATAAATTACCCAAATCCATCCTGAATATAATCGATACTGAGCAATTCAAACGTGAACTCACTAATTTAATTATAGAAAATGAAACTTATTCTAGTTCAGAATTCCTAAATTATATTTTTGAAATTTCCAGATTGTAATCTGTATTTTTTGTTTGTTTGCTTGACGGTTTCTCATTTCCTTGTAAAGAATGATTCTGAGAACAAAGTTTTGTTTATTGTTAATAGAGAGTTATCGAAACGCAAAAAGAGGCCTAACTTAAATAAAGTTCCCCTTATTTTGACATATACTCATGCGCATTCGCAATAGTATATTCTAAAACAAGTTGCAGAATGAGCTCCTATTCCAACACGAATGCGAAGTTCGAAAACGAGCGACGAAGGAGCGAGTTTTCGATAGCATGAGTGTTGGAATTGCCTTCTGCAACGAGTATTAGACGATATTTTCTCTATTTCAGTCAAGTTTTGGGGAAAACTCTCGAAATTCAAATAAATATTCAGATTAGTGACTTTTGTATCGTATCTTGGCAGTTGGTGTCACTAACGAAATCTGACAAATTGCGGAAGTTGAATTGATTTGATTCGAAAATTGAGTGGATCGGAGGTCAACCACAAAACGAAAAATATAACTGAAAACAATGCTGTAATGAGTTTCATTACAGCACTACTTTTAGTACTGTAATGAACTCATTACGATACTGAAATAGAGAAAAGATTTCAAGGTGGCCTGTAATAAAATACGGTCCTCCTGTATTTAACTTAGATAAAGGACAGCCGTATTTAAATAAAAGATCTCTTATTTTGACAGTTCTATGAATATTCTAGGTTAAACACCTTCTCATAACTGTCAAAATAAAGGAAACGTCATAATAAAGTTGACAAGAAATAAATCGTTTCAATAACTTAAGTATACGACCAAGGTTAAGGGATCTTTTATTACAGGATCTTTTAATAAATTTAGGCCTATATTTGCGTTTCGATAACTCTATTGTTATTCACCCTCTGAAGCTTATTACTTTACTTCTCGACCTCAGATCGCCCATAATCAATTCTTCCCTTCATTTCCGTGATCTTTTCTCCCTTTTCCAATATCTTTTTTCTACTTTCATTAGTTGTTGTTTCAAAAATCAAAAACCTTGTTCTGATGAGGATCAACTCACTTGAAAATGACAGGTCCTTCATAGTCCACCGGTGGATCCCAATTGAACTCCAGAACCTTCTTAGGACTAGGACTACTATGCGTGGTAGTGTCACCTTCATCCGCACAGTTTATCGTATGAGCAAATTCTCCAAGGCTCTGGAACCTACCCAAAATTCTCCCATCTGGACTGCGTCCTTGCAACATGAAACCTTGGAAGGGCGTGCCAAGTAAAGAGCTCACCACCACGATCACCTTTCCTTGAAACCTCCTGGGGACTATGGAGAATGGAGATCCTCCATTTTGGGGTAGAGAACCTGGGTGCACTGGCAACATGGATTGGCATATTTTTTCTGGTGCTCCTTGTGGTAGAGCTTTGGCCAGAGCTAGGATGGCTGCTGACCAGAGCAGTAGTTTCTGGAAAGATGAAGATGATTTGAGTTCAAAGGAGATCAGGTTATTTCTCAGATTTATACTGAATATAGAAGGAGATAGCTTGCACTGAAATTACTTTCTTTAACTCTGTGTTGAGTCCGTAGAACGAAATCGTGCGATTATATCTCAGTTTTGCACAGTTTTTATGGTTATAGTTATTAATATTCAAAGATAATAGAGTATAAAGATGGGAAACGAAGCGACTACAGTGATGTCAGCGACATCTGTTTTTCAAAAGTAAGAGATTAGAGTAGATTAAATAGAGATTATTAGTAGGCTGTTGTCAATTTTGAAGGAAATACTTGAATAAATATTTTTGCTGAATGATGATTGCATTTTCTCGCGTATTTTCCACTGAAATAACTCGAAATCTGCAAGAGTAGCACCTAGCTCACTCCATAATCTTGGTTTGTGTGTTTTTCTGTTATAAATTTTGTGTTAGAAACTGGCCGACATTCGAAATGCATGGTGATTCATTGCAGAAATAATAATCTGGAATGAGCAATCTTTTCATTACCAAAGAGAATAGAAATGTAAGTTTTGAAACTCGTATCATGTAATTGTCTTGTTCATTGCTTTTTATTTTCAGTGTTGTCAAATGGATAGAGGTTTCGGGGTAAAAATATATTGTTCTGGATAATTTGTTTGCGGACCGAATTTTCTTCGTTCTCATTCATTAGATCAAAAAGTTCCACTCATAGAGGCAATGGAGGTCAGAAGAACGACTTATAGAGGTGGTGCTTCTCTTGACGACCCTTCCATCAGTTCGACTCATCTACTAGACCCTCTAGACTCATTGAGGTTAAAATACACTGGGTAAGATATGTACGAATCGGGTCCGGAACAACTGTTTGACTTATCGATGTTCGATTTATCGAGAGTTCATTCACAATAAGTTCTTGAAATTGTTATGATAATTCTCTAATATGTGAACAAATGAAATGTGAAATTGAAATGTACTCAATTTCATAATTATTGTATTGCAGTTGATTTTACACAATCATTTCAAATAAAAATATAAAGAATCCAGAAGCGTATTTCATTTGATTCAAAGCAATATGCAGAAGAAAAGATTATCCTGATCAAAAAGCAGAGCCCTGCTTTTTTTTGTCGATCAGGATATTTTTTTAAAAGCTCGACAAAGTATTCAATTAAATGAAAATTTATGAGAAATGTGTTTCGAATTTCGCGCCTATTAAAATAGTTTTCTTTACTAAATAATGTTTTCAGCGTCATCTATGTGTCACAAGTAAGAAACTAGCCAAAAATCGTAGTCGGATTTTAGTACCACAGATACAAGGGCGTTTCCTATCTTTCTAACTCTATAATCTTTGTTAATATTCATCCTGCCACAGATTGTCACATTTATGGAAGAGAAAACAGTTCTGCCAAATGATATTTCACAATGAAAAAATCACTACATAGACGATATTTTAATTATTATTATAATATCATCATATGGAAATGTAGTGTTAAAACATTTTCTACCCTGTTGAAAATATACAGGATGTCTCATTTAAAAGTGTCCGATGAAGAATATTGATTATCCTCAAGAATATTTTCGATGAAATTAATTTCATCATTTCGTATTTCAGTTGTTGATTAAATTAATTGAGCCCTATCATAAAATGTTTTTATAATACCTGTTTTAACAATAATCCAAAACAGGTATTTTGAGGAGAACACTTTATGATAGGGCTCAATTAATTTTATCGACAACTGAAATACGAAATGATGAAATTAATTTCATTAAAAATATTCTTGAGGATAATCAATGTCCAACGAATTTCATAAAAGGAACTATTTCAAATTTACAGTGAACAATTTTGCGTCAAAACGAAAATAACAATCAGGAACCAACAACAAACCGTCAAGAACAACCAATTTAAAAAAATTTGATTCCTTATGTTCATGGACTTTAAAAATTGATTCTAAATTCAACAAGAGAACTGTTTTCGAAACAAAAAATGATTTACGATCTGTATTAACAAAAACTAAACATTTGAATGAGAACCACGAATCAAGAAATTGTATTTATAATATTCCCTGTATTTGTGGAAAATCTTATAAAGGAGGAACATCAAGACCCCTTGAAATTAGAAAGCGTGAACATAAAAATAACATAAAAAATAGAGATATTGGTAGATCGCAGATAGCAGATCATGTGTGTTCCAATACCGGCAATCACATGATGGATTGGAATGGCACAAAAATTCTAATGACTGAACCTGATAATTATAAAAGAAAAATCCAGGAGTCAGCTTGTATTTTGTTGGATGAGGCTAATAATCTCGCCAATTGTTCAGTAGGAATAGATCGACTTTGGATGGATTTATTGAAAAAAGAACTGGTTTCAGAGAATTTTGAAATGAAATAACGATATCAACATCTGCACCATTTCCAATTGTGATGAAGAAATTTGTCAATTGACATTCAGAAAACATCATTTGTATTTCAGATTAGTCATTTGGATCAATGTTTTTTTAGAAAACATCAAATGTAATTCAGATAACACACTCAATTGAATTTGAGATATGGTTAATTATATTTCAGAAATGGCAATTTGAAATTCATTTCATACGCACATTGATACCAGATTGCATTTCAGAAAATATCAATTGTAGGTGAAATGAAACAATGATAATAAATGAACTTTAACTTTCACGTGAAATTTTTTAATCTTTAATACAAAACTGAAAAAATTTTAAGCTATACAGGCATGTCTGCCATCGCAATTGCATCTTTACTCGGTCAATAATATTTTCCAGGTATGTTATTCTTTTTTCAATAACTCCCGGTGGCACACTGTTTGGAATTATGAGGTTTGTTCTTACGTGAGTTCTTATTTTCGACCATAAAATTTCAATTGGATTGAGCATGGGAGAATAAGGGCTCATCCGCAGCAGTACTGCTACTGTTTGGGTGATTACGGTCTCCAATCTCGAATGGCATGCAGCATTATCACAGACGATCACTCAATCTGATAACTGGTTCCTCATGTCTTGCAACTGTTGCAACAAACCCTCAACCCATTCACTTGCTGAAAGCGCTGTGAATGAACCTCGTAATCTCTCCATGGCTAATACACCAGCTGCAGACACTGTTGTCAATTGCATCTCCAATTAAATATGTACTCAGTTGGACTAATTTTCATTAGGTGTTATGTGCTTCCTGAAGCTATGGTGTTAGGTGAGGAATCGATTGAGAAGGTTAAGCTTCTTTTCACTAAAATCCAGTGTTGAAGATTTCGCCATAGTTTTATTCATACATGGAAACATACTTGATTGAATGTGATTATATATGATTGACGATATGATAACCATTATGAAAATGAGTAATATATGACTCAAAATTCGACTTAAATTGAAATAATATTCGAACTTTCTGAATTACAAATTAAGATTTCTCAAATACAATTCACTGAATTTCATATGACATATTCTGAAATTCAATTGACTAATCTGAATTATATTTGACGTTTTCTGAAATTCAATTGACTAATCCGAAATCTGAAATTCAATTGACGCTTTCTGCAATTGAAGTGACTAATCTGAAATACAATTGACGGTTTCTGAATTACATTTCGAAATGGTGTAGTAATCAGTATTCTTCTATGTTAATCAAATATTGACCAATGTCAATTAAAAACTCAAAGTATTGTCACGATTCTGCGAAGTTTTATGAAAAATAGAAATTGTCTGACGTCGGAGTCTGATTTAAACTCCGAAACGTTACGCTTCAGAGTTCAAAGTGTTTTCTTTTTGTTCAATGTTAGGCAACAATTTCTTCTTGTAAAGTTTTGGCCCCTGACAAATTAGTGCTAATTTTTTACGCAGGAAATTTTCTTTTATTATTTAAAAATTTTTTTCCTATTGTTTCTTGTTTCTGAGACTGGGAGAGAAAACCCAAATAAAGTTTTCAGGAATAGGCAACTACCTCCCTGAAAATATTTCAATAGATATCAAAAAACCAGAGTTGCAGATTTATGCGATCTTAGACCACAAATTGTGGAAGAATGTCGTAACATATGAAATGTACGAAATAATTTCGAAGAACGATTGTATCGCTTTATGCCATCTAATGACGAGCATTTTCTGTAAATTTTTACTGTTGAAAATATTTTTCTTTCAATAGAAATTGTACAATCAATTAGAACATCTCCGTTTCATTTACTTTTATCGTTATCGGTAACATAATTCCATGAAAAACCTCCTGCAACTTTTTGAATATCCACTTTTTAAGAACACAAACTGCAGGTTCATACAAATTTGAAGTCATGCGTACATTTGTGTTGCAAAACTATTCCCTACCCACTTTCCCTATTCAAATTCCTGATGGGGTTGCAACCCTCTCAAAATCGTTGCCAGTAGAAAAAAGCTTTGTATCTCAGATCATGTCCAACTGTCCTCAAAAATCTGATTCGTTGTTGAGTTATTCAGGGTGAACACTTTTAAATGAGACACCCTGTATTTATCACACTTCCACGTAGACATTTAGTTCCAACGCTGTAGGCTACAATTAAAAGTGTCTCTTTCAACGGCAGTTGTAAAAAAATCGATAAGTAAATCAGTGACGATGAAATAAATACATATTGTTTCCGTCAGAACATCGTTAAAAAAATTTATGACGTCCTTGTCCAAATGAGGTGTTACTTGCGTTATGCTCTCTCACCTGAATTAGGACAAGGTCTCTCGATAGGAAGTCAACTCAACATTGGTGTATATAATTCAGATCCACGATTCCTAGAATTTTTTTTCCCGATCCTCGAATATAAACTCATATCACCTTGATTCGGTTAATTCGTAATTTAACTGGTTCAACTTGAAATTTATCATGTAAACCTACAATTCCACCGGAAAAAAACCCAATTTCATTTTGATGGATTGATCGCCCAAATTTTCTGGAATTTTAATATTTGTTGGATACCCGATATAGATAAATTCCGAATTCAGTCCATTTTTTTTATGTTTAGGGTTGCAAATAAGGTCCGGTAAACACGCAACAGAAAATTTCCAGGACAAAGAAAAGTTCAACACCCTATTGATTGATCTGAGGGGGAAATGCCCTACTTGGAAGTATTCTTGTGATTTATTGATAAAGGTAGAAGACTTGTACAGTAATTATTGATGTGAAACACATTGTTAGGAAGTAAATTTGATCTTCTCGTTTATTGAATTACTATTCAGTTTCTGAAAATAGTATAGGTTGTCCAACACACTTTATTTTGAGACTGAAGTTTTATTGAACGATTACGGATATTTATAAAAGATGTACACAAAAGCTCAACTTCAAAACATACTGCTCCACAAGAGTTAGTGATGTCGTATTCAATCGTTTTGAAAAGTATGTAATCTTCGAGAATATCGCTGTAAAATCATTTGAATCTCAATAACAACTTGATTCGATCCAATAGTATGAGACATTTCGTCAATCTTTCTAGAGTATGTTTCTTTGCATATGCTTCATCAATGTTCTTATTTTGAAATGGAGTCATTTTATCAACGACTTCCATTTGTCACGAGTTTTCTGAAATTGCCAAGACGTAAATTAACAAACGCTGAGATTAATAGGGCCATCGGAATGCTACAGGGTGGCCTAACTCAGGTTGTTGTAGCGGAAAGGCTCAAAGTCAGCCAAAGTGTGATATCTCGACTTTAGAATAGGTTCAGGGAGACAGGTTCCGTGTTGAAAAGGCCAAGGCTTGGTGGGCGACGAAAAACTACACCTGCTCAGGATTGTTTCATCACCGTTCCGGCGAGAAAAAAGCCTAATTTTAAGACTAGAATGCTACGGAATACTCTTCAAAATGCAGATGGGGTCCAAGTTTCCATCGAAACCATCAGACGACGTTTGAGAGAGGTGAATCTAGGTTCTAGACGCTCATTGAGAGGAGTTCCATTAAAACGTGACTATAAGCGTCAAACACTGGAATGGGCAAGGCAACATATCAATTGGAACGATCAATGGGGTAGTGTCCTTTTCACTGATGAATCCAGATATCGCCGATTTTCAGATTCTCGGAGAATAAGGGTATGGACAATCCCACGCATACCCCGTAATCGTCGCTATGTCCAAGAAGTCTATCCATTCCGAGGGGGTAGTGTTATGGTTTGGGTCGGGATATGTTTCAACGGGCGCACAGATCTACACATTTGACCTGAGAATATGACCGCCTTACACTATAGGAAGCATGTCATTGACAGTGTTTTGCCGAATTTTCACGCTGCTATTGGTGAAACTTTTCAGTTTCTAGACGATAACGCTAGACCGCACCGTGCAGCCATAGTTGAGAAGGCGCGAGGAGCTTGGTATTCCCCATTTACCAATACCTCCGCACTCACCAGATTCGAATCGCATAGAACATGTATGGGAAATGCTCCAAAGAAGATTAGATAATCATCAACCTACCCCAGAATCCTTGAATGATCTGAGAGAGCTTCTGCCCCGTTTATGAAACCAAATTTTTTAAGAAATGTTTAACAACCTCGTGAGTTGTATGCAAAGAAGATGTCAAACTGTTATTGATGCCCGTGGAGGCCATACATTGTATCGATAAAATTGAATATATCGAATAAAATTTCGTTATTTCACTCGAGTTTTCTCAACCACCTACAGGCTGACCTACAGGCTAAAATTAGTTTTATTTTCTGCAACTTGAAATCAAATGAATATGAATTTTCATCACAAAATCTCATTTAAACTATATTTTTCTGCAATTTAAGTCAGTATCCCTAACTCATGTAGAGCAGTTTATTTTCCGTTTCGTGGTTGTCAGTACTGACCTCAGATCCTCTCAATTTTCAAATCAAATCAATTTAAATTCCGTAATCTGTCAAATTTCGTAAGTCACACCAACTGTCAAGACACAATACAAAAGTCACTAATCTGAGTTTTTATTTGAATTTCTAGAGTATTTCACAAAACCAGACTGAAATCTGGGGAGCAAGACAACAGGACTTCCATGAGTAGCTTTTCCATCTCTTTTCGTCTGAACTTCGTCTCAATTTTCATAAAGAATAACTCTACACCTTCTTGTCTAAGGCTTTCCTCTATTATTCAAAAAACTTTCTCATTTATTTCTGTTCCAGAGACTAGGAGAGAAAACCCTACAAAATTCTTCCATTGGAAAGTGTTCCTTGCTCCCTTATAGTTAGAAAACTATTATGTCATCTTTATGTCCAACAACTCACTTCAAGCTGACAAAATGATTTTGGGATCATCATTCATAAATGAAGAGAGATAATTATTGTTTACGAATCTCTAAGAAACAAAGATCTACGAAAGCAGAAACAAACGAAGGCTGAGAAACTGTCTTTACATTCAACATTCATGGTCGCTTAATGGCTTCTGAAAATATGTAGTACTAGCCATGACTACGATAACAACCTTATTTTCCATATAATTTTCGAGTGTTAATTGTGTTAATTCGAAGAAAAGTACAATTCGGAAAAAACCTTGATTTTATCTTGGGATCTCCAAATCGCAATGACTCACTGAAGAATGTATTAAACGTCCTTCACTCTGTGAGATTTTGTGCTTAATCATGCTCTATATTATATCCAACAGTGTATTGGTCACTTTCACGCATTTCAACCACATTTTTCAATGCTGGAACGCATTTGGTCATAGGTATGCTTAAGAGGCAGAAACCTCAGTGATGATAAAGGAAAATGAGTTGAAATTTTTGAGGTTTTCATAGACCAGAGGAGCGGATGTCTGATATTGGAACTCTTATCGGAAACACATTGCTTCTTCACGCCTAATTCGGCAAATGACGAACCGGTTAGTGCGTAAATGGAAATTCACGGACGTGCCTAAAATATAGCAGCTTCTCCCAAATTTTAGACGATCCAGGGAGCTGTTATAACTTTCCTCGAAAACATTTTCGAGACAGATGAATTCAAAATGGTAATCGTCGAAATGAATACCATTGTCAACTCCTAGACTCGCAGATCTTTTTTTTTTGAGAAATGATATTAGATCCACTGAGAGGAGAGCAACATCAGTATCTCATACTACTCGGGAATGAAATCTTCATAAAAAACTTCTATATTTGAAACAATTACCTGTGACGTACTGAGTAGAATGTTACAGAGTAGTGACATCTAAATTCGTCAAAACGAAATTCCACATCTCCAATCACATCTATGTTTCAAAAATGATTCTAGTGTGGCTACCGTAAAAACAAAAAATTAATAGTTTTTCGATTTATTCTTTTTCTTACAAACACTTTCCCCGAAAACGTGTACAGTTGCTTATTTCGAAAATTCATTTTATCATGAATAGTACAAGAGAAATAAGTTTAATTTTCTCTTCTAGTTGTGATGAGAAAATTGAAGTTTTCCTATAATTATGTTCAAAATTTATATTGTCAAGGTGGCCTCTTTTCTGGTAAATGCATATGGATAGTTGTGTTTTGAAGTGACTCTTCACTCTCACCATGTCGGATGCCATACAAAATCATAATTAAAAAAAAAATATGCACGGAATCAAGCATGATGTTCCCGTCATAATTGGGAATATGGGAAAATGCAGAAAATAAAACTAAATCTGTTAATCTATAACATCAAAATGTCATAAATTATATTCTGATATTATATACTCTGCGCAAAAAAATTAACGCACATTCTGAAAATCTCAATTTTAATGAAAGTTAACTCTACATTGACTTTATAACTTATTTTTCTCTCGGGAAGGTTTTGAACGAAACAAGACACATTAAATGGAAGAAAAATTCAGGATATCACCGAATCTTATCTGAAAGAAGAGAAATGAACAATTTTCAAAATACTGAAAAGCTGATAAGTGATTAAATACTTGGTGTTTCCACCCCTTGAATTAATTACAGCTCGGCAACGACGGTTCATACTCAAAATGAGTGATCTTAAAATGTTCTGATCTAATCCTTCCCAGATTTCTCCGAGTTGGATTCCTAAGTCATTAAAAGTAGCTGGATGATTTTCTGAACTTCTCAGCCTTCTATTGAGGTTGTCCCAAATCTGCTCAATCGGATTGGGATCTGGACTTCTTGCTGGCCATTCCATTCGAGAGACTTCAACCTCTTCAAGGTACTCCTGAACGATGTGCGCACGATGGGGTCTGGCATTATCGTCCATAAAAATGAAATTTTCACCAATGTATGGGGCAAATGGCACTACATGCTCTTCAAGAATGTTCCTTATATACTTATCAGCATTCATAGCTTCATTATCAACGACCACTAGGTCTGTGCGAACAGTCAAAAATATTCAACCCCATACCAAAATCGATCCTCCCCCGAAACCAGTAGTATTCAGGAAATTGCACTGAGCATATCTTTCATGTGGACGTCTGTATACAAGGGAACGTCGATCACAATGGTAGAGGCAGAATCTAGACTTACCTGTGAAGAGAACTCTGTCCCAATCGGCCTCTTTCCAATGGATATGTTCTCTCGCAAAATCCAAACGCGCCCTTAGATGGGCTTGGGTAAGAGCTGGGCCTCTTGCCGCGACACGAGGCCTTACCTCATATTCTCTGAGGCGATTTCTTATTGTCTGAGTGCTAATTTGCACCCCATGAGTTTGCTCAAGCTGATTTTGAAGGGGGCTAGCGGTTGCAAACCGTTGTCTCAACGAAGAAACTCTCAAGTAACGTTCTTGAATGGCAGTTCTTACCGGTGGTCTACCCTGTCCTGGTCTTCGGACATTCATACCTGTCTCCCTCAATCGCTGCAATATTCTGGACACACTTGTATGGGAGACTCCAAACCTTCTCGCAAAACTACCGCTTGGGAACATTTCTCTTGGGTCAAATTGCTTGTTTCGCGTTGCATAGCGATCGAGTGTAGAAAATCAAACGAAAGAAAAACTATTGATCACTAGAATTGATCGAGAACAACTGATTTTAGAATGGAGCCAATACATTCAAAATCTGATAATATCATCTTTTTTCATTCCTTCTGGGAAAAAACATCTGTATTGAAGAAAAACGTTGAAAGTGGATAACATATGCAAGCATAATTCTGATGAAATCGATTATCATTGAGAACACCTTCAGTTGTAGAATAAATTTGAGATTTCCATAATGTGCGTTAATTTTTTATTAACCTTCGGTCAGGCGCAACCCTAATTCTAACGGTTTCGGGCGCAACTCATCTGTGAGATTAAGTCAGGAAATCCATGTTTTAATAGGAAAAATTAGCTGAAAAATGGGGAGGTCGTTGAAAAATAGTTTTATCATTCAAATACACATTATATATAAAGAAAATTCCAAAACATAAATAAAAATTGACGGTAGAAATTCAAAAAAGATAAATTCTGCGGATTTCAATATAACAAGGATATTTGTATGAAAACAAAATGTAATTGTGATTATATATGAAACAAAATCAAATGTCTATTTCTTCTGACAACCACTGCCAGGTAAACTAGAACAATGGAACTTTTATATTTTACGATATCAATCGGTTTAGCATTCGGTTTTGTTTCCCTTTATCTTTATATTTATATTCATATATTTTACTATAATTTCTAGAAAACTTCCCGAAAATATGTATTTGAAACATACGGTGATTTCAATTTACTTGCATTTTCTTGAGTTTGAAGCCATTATACCCTGAAAAAAACATTACTTGAAGACTCAAGCAAGCTCATTTCAACTCACAGATAATGTCAAGAAAGGCAATAAATATGAAATATATCTTTACTTGTTCTTTTGTTATGTTGTTGGGAGTGCGAGTACACGACTTTTTCATCCAAAAATACTGAAAAAATCAAATTCGATGGTACTTACGTTATCGAGCGCAATCGATCCAAGAGAATATTTCACTCTCTTCGACTAACATCAGGGCTCTGAGTAGGTTGATTTTGCACATACAAGATCGCGATATAAAATCAAGAAGCTACAGAAAGTTCCACCCCTGAGCGACAAACACCGCCGGGAGAAACTAGAAAAAACCATGCACTTAATCTGACAGATTAGGTGCGCCTGTCCCAGGGTTAAACAAAGATGGATTCAAAATAGTTATTATCGAAATGAATACGGTGTGGCCTCCGTAAAGGCAAAGAATTTTCTCGTTTTCTGTTTCATTCTCTTTCTAAATAACAGTGCTTCATCCAAAAAAAAATTATATAGAAGAAGAAAATAATATAAGAGACGTCGACAAAATCTGCTTCAATTCGAGTTCTTGCCAACCTTTTTTCATCATATACGAAGTTCCACCACAGATTATAAGTAGATATCAAAGTGACACTAGTGACACAGTTTCATAATGGTATATTCTAAAACAAGTTGCAGAATGAGCTCCTTTTCCAACACGAATGCGAAATTTTCGAAGGCATGAGTGTTGGATTTGCCTTCTAAAACGCGTATTAGACGATATTTTCTCTATTTCATTCAAGTTTTGTAAAATACTCTCGGAATTAAAATAAAAATTTAGATTGGTGACTTTTGTATTGTATCTTGGCAGTTGACGTGACTTAAGAAATTTGACAGATTAAGGAATTTGAATTGATTTGATTTGAAAATTGAGAGGATCGGAAGTCAGTACTGACAACCACAAAACGAACAATATAACTGAAAACAATGCTGTAATGAGTTTCATTACAGCGCTATTTTTAGTACTGTAATGCACTCATTACGATACTGAAATTGAGAAAAAATAATATTCAGATTTGTCTAATCGTGATAATATAATTATCACATTGAGTATCAAGTCAAATGATTTTCTTTGAGAATCCAATCACTGTCATTCTTCATCGTCAATAGTATTAGAGTTGAGGTAATGAGCACCCATCAATTCAATTCATAATATCATTTTCAACAACAAAAAGTGATTGCAGCATAAGAGACAGTTAATTATGTTGTAATTGTATTCTGGTCATATAGTCAACATCACGCGTTGTTGAAATGAAGAGGATTTAAACTATCCGGTTTGGCACACCTTCATAATAATAACGCAGTTATTAGGTAGGTACAGGTCGATAAAATACACTGCTCCACAAAAGTTGAGGAACCTTTAGGACTTTTCGAAAAGTTCTCATTTTTTTTCACGAATATGTTGGATATACGTTGAATGAATGTTTATTCACTAATACAGGGCGAGTCTTTGACTTGTACATATGTTCTAATCGAGGTCAAAAGATATACATTTTGTTTTTTTTTTATTTTTTCCCATTCTGCTTGGTTGAAAAGGTGCTGTGAAAATCCATGAACAAAGTAAATTATTTTCGGAATATGGAATATTATTTATTATATTATGGATTATATTATATTATGGAATATTATTTTGATGTGGTGAATATTATAGGACTACAAAACTCCACTCACAATCAAATTTTTTTCATAATGGGTATAAAATACCACAACATTTCATAATATCGATATCTCTGTTATCGAAATTGATGAAATATTTCCATAAATTTCGTTCACTATCGATATTGATTGGCAGAAATGTTTTTCATCTCATTAATTTTACAGGACACAAATAAATCCGTGGCAGGATGCCAACATGTAATCAATAAAAATTACCATGAAAGCTGTGTTAGAATGAGATATTCTCGCACTATTTCATTCTACAAGATGTGGCAGAATGAACGGATTTGAAAAGAATTAGAGAGAAATACTTTTTTTTGAAGAAAAAATTACTGGAAAATCTCGAAAAATGAAAATATTTTGGAAAATTTTCGTTTTACTTGGTTTATATTGTAGGACTAATCTATGGAGAATCATATGATATTAACGAATAGGTGATACTTCAAGTACAGCGTACTTTATGAGAGTTAGAAGCTTTATTGAAATATCAAATCTTGCCCTACACTTTCTAAATGTAATTCATGTGAAAAATGTGATGTTCTGAGGTGTCAATATGTGTGAAATTAAGAAAAAATTCGTCGTAAAGGGTGGGCAAAATTGGTGACACTTTAAATACAACTTTTTAACCGTGAGAGTAAGGGGAAAATCTTTTTTAGAGAAACCGATAATGCCATCAACTGCAATCCTCTATCTTCTTTTGTTTTCGAGTTATGGGCCAAAATTGAAATTCCGACGATTTCAACTTTGGCCACAACCTTCTTTTCTGTTTTTGCTAGGATGTTGAAATGAAAACATTATACAGACACTTTTTTCATAGCAATCGAGTAGCGTACTTTTTTTCCAAATAGGTTTCCTTGCTAAGCTATAACATGAAGTTGTGTTTTTTCTTGTGAATGCAATAGTTTGAAATAGAGAAAGACTGAAAGAATCGTATTTTTTTTTTCCGTTTCAGAAATATATCATACATCATACATTGCCCTCAGATTCTTTCACACGTCATGACAAATATAGTTCGTATTTGAAAATTGATTTATTGAGTATTAAGTTGGCTGAATCACAGAATAATTTGTCTCTACGCATGGTGTCATTATTTTTTTGCCATTGAATACTTGATTCAATTCTCCGTGGTTTGATCTCTGTTCAGAATAACTATCAATTCGAATTCATTATTGCCGCTAAAATGAAACATTTCAACATATATTTCTCGAAGTTTTCAAACATTTTCATATTGCTGGCAATAATGACTTCGAATTCTAATATTTTTCAGTTGTTCTGAATATAGATCAAACCAGGCAGAATTGAATCAAGTTTTCAATTGCAAAATAATAATGCAACCATGCGTAGAGACAAATTATTCTTTGATTCAGCCTACTCAATACAATAATTCAAATTTCAAATACAAACTATATTTCTCATGATATCTGAATGAATCTGAGGACGATGTATGATGTATGACATATTTCGGAGACGGGGAATAAATGAAGATTCTTTCTAAGCCATTTCAAACTATTGTATCCATAATAGAAAACACAACTTTATGTTGTAGCTCAGCAAGGAAACTTCTTGGGAAAAAACAAAGTACACTACTGGATTTCCATGAAAAAGTGCCTGTTTAATGTTTTCATTTCAACATCCTAGCACAAACAGAAACAGAGAAAATGGCCACAGTTGAAATCGCCCAAATTTCAATTTTCGCCTATAACTCGAAAACGAAAGAAGATAGAGGAGTGCAGTTGATGACATTATCATTTTCTCTAAAAAAAGACGTATATCTATTGAAATATTGTCTGGGAGGTCTTTGCATTTTACTGAAAACTTAATTTGGGTTTTCTCTCCCAGTCTCTGAAACAAGAAACAATTACAATTTTTTTTTAATAATATAAGAAAGGCCCCTTCGTGAAACCAAAGATTTGGTGGCGATATGTAGATGATATTTTTATAATTTGCCAACATGGGAGAGAGAAATTGATAAAATTTTTCAATCAAATCAATAATAAAGAACCTACAATAAAATTCACAATGGATTTGAAGCAAAATAATGTACTTTCCTTCTCAGATGTTTCGATAAGAAAATTTCGAAATCATTTTGAAACAAGTGTGTTCAGAGAAAAGACCCATACAAATCGATATCTAAATATTAATTCTAATCATCAAATGAGTGTTAAAAGAGGTATTATAAAAAAACTTTATGATAGAGCGCAATTAATTTCATCGACAACTGAAATACGGAATAACGAAATTAATCTCATTAAAGATATTCTTGAGGATAATCAATATCCGACTAATTTCATAGAAAAAACTATTTCAAATTTAGAGACAACAATTTTGCATCAAAACGATAATAACAATCAAGAACCAACAACAAACCGTCAAGAACAACCAATTTTAATAAATTTGATTCCGTATTTTCATGGAATTTCAGAAAAAATTAAAAGAATTGGTTTTGAATTCAACATAAGAACTGTTTTCAAAACAAAAAATTATTTAAGATCTTTATTCACAAAAACTAAACCTTTGAATGAGAACCAAAAATCAAGAAATTGTATTTACTATATTCCCTGTATTTGTGGAAAAATCTTATACAGGAGAAACATCACGACCATTAGAAATCAGAGAACGTGAACATAAGAATAACATTAAAAATTGAGATATTGGTAGATCGCAGATAGCAGATTATGTGTATTCCAATACCGGCAATCACATGATGGATTGGAATGGCACAAATATTCTAATGACGGAACCTGATGGTTATAAAAGAAAAATCGAGGAGTCAGCTTGTATTTTGTTGGAAGAGGCTGATAATCTCGCCAATTGTTCAGTAGGAATAGATCGAATTTGGGTGGATTTATTGAAAAAAGAACTGGTTTCAGGAAATTTTGAAATAAAATAACGATATCAACATCTAGTAATCAATATTGATCTATGTTCATCATATATTGACAAAGGTCGATCCAAAAATCAAAAAATTGTCACGAATCTGATTCAGACTCCAAAACGTCACGCTTAAGAGTTCAAAGTGTTTTCTTTTTGTTCATTGTTAGGCAACAATTTTATCTGGTAAAGTTTTGGCCCCTGACAAATTATTGCTCAAATTTTTACGCAGGGGCTTTTTTTATATTATTAAAAATGTTTTTCTAATTGTTTCTTGTTTCAGAGACTGGGAGAGAAAACGCAAATTAAATTTTCAGAAAAACCATAAAGTGTCATTCATTTTCCTCTTTCTCTTGCGGTTGAAAAGTTGTAGTTCATGTATCACCAATTTTACCCAGCCTGTACATTTCGATAGCCAACCAAGAGTTTTGTTGAAATCAACAAACCTCCCTATACCTTTATCATTGGTTCTTCAAGTATTCACCATAAAACTATATGGAATTCCCTGTATGTGGAACATTTTCAAAACTGATATTTGAGGATTCAAATGATCCTCTTCAGTCTAATCGTTAAGGGAAGAATTCTTTCAAAGTGGCACACATACGATTCAACACTTGCTGGTAAATGACATAACAAACTCCTAGGTGTGCTAACTTTAGTCGTAGTATCCTTCGATGGTATGCCGATTTCATAACAATTAGAAATTCACGAAGAAACATTCTGCTGGTGTCACTCACCGTTAGAAACATATCGGTTCCCAATTGTTGGCACTTGTTCGGAAACAATCGGATGAAAACACTTTCACGCAACACCTTTATTTACATCCTCGGTATCGTGTGAATGGAAATGCCCGCCTGTTTGAAACGCGCTCAACACAGAACTGAAAACTGAAACAACTTTCCACTATCCACAACAGCTAAACCAGCGCAAGATTGCGTTCTATACGATGCCATGGCTTGCCTCGAAGGTCAGTGGAACGGTTTCGTTCTTGAGGTGATTTAACAGGGAAACGCCGGCTGGTAAGTCCCCACACCTTGTATACAGGGTGAGTCATTGACTGGTAGGTACGTACATTTGAAAATTTTATTTTTGAGGTCGAATAACAACTACTTTCATTCCGCATTCAGCCTAGAGAAGAAGATGTAGCTTTTTTAAACTTTCGCAATGAGAACATCCCACCAAAGTTTCTCCTAGTATTAGAACTACCACCTAAACTCTCGACAAAATGACGCAAACATTTCTTTCTGTGAATATTTTGAACAGAGTTACATTCGGCCAAAGTAACCAATTTCAATAATCCTAAAAATTTAATAATAATGATGAAGACCTTCATTTCAGCAAATAAAATACAAATAATAGACACATGTACAGGGTGTACGAAATTGGCGATACCTGAACTACAACTTTTTAACCGTGAGAGATCGAGGAGAATGAATGACACGTTAAGGTGGTCTTTTTTGAAGAAATTGAGGATGCCATCAACTGCATTCCTCTATCTTTCTTTGTTTTCGAGTTGTAGGGCAAAATTGAAATTGGGGCGATTTTAATTTTGGCCATTATCTCTGTTTCTGTTTGTGCTAGAAAGTTGAAATTTAAATATTATATTGGCACTTTTTTCATAGCAATGCAGTAGCGTACTTTGTTTTTTACCCAGAAGTTTCCTCGCTTATAACATAAAGTTGTGATTCTTCTTATGTTTTTACGCATGGTGTCATTATTATTTTGCGATTGAATACTTGATTCAATTCTTCGTGGTTTGATCTGTTCAGAACAACTGTCAATTCGAAGTCATTATTGCCGCTAAAATAAAACATTTCAACATATCATATTTCTCGTAGTTTTCGAACGTTTCCATATTTCCGGCAATAATGACTTCGAATTTTAATAATTGACAGTTGTTCTGAACAGAGATCAAACCACGGAGAATTGAATCAAGTATTCAATGGGAAAATAATAATGACACCATACGTAGAGACTTAGAGACATATTATTTTGTGATTCAGCCTACTTAATACTCAATAATTCAAATTTCAAATACAAACTATATGTTTCATGATATCTGAATGAATCTGAGGGCGATGTATGATTTATGATATATTTCTGAAACGGGAAAAAATGGCTATTCTTTCTAGGCCATTTCAAATTACTGTTTCCATAAGAAAAAACACAACATTATGTTATAGCTCAGCCAGGAAACCTTTTGAGAAAAAACATAGTACGCTACTAAATTGCTATGAAAAAAGTGCCTTTATGTTTTCATTTCAACATCCTAGCACAAACAGAAACGGAGATAATGGCCAAAGTTGAAATCTCATAAATTTCAATTTTGGCCTATAACACGAAAACAAAAGACGATAGAGGAATGCAGTTGATGGCATTATCAGTTTCTCTAAAAAAGACCACCGTCACGTATCATTCATTTTCCCCTATATCTATCACGGTTAAAAAAATGCAGTTCAGGTATCACCAATTTTGCCCACCCTGTACACTGTATCCCATTTTGATTGAAACTGCACTGTATCTCAGGCAATGTTTGAATAAAAAATGCTTATAATGATTATTTTTACATAAAAGTCAGTTTCGTAGTTAAACATTTTTTTTAGAGCTCCGTTTTTAAGATTTGACACAAACTTAGTATTCCTGTATATTTCAACTTCAAATTTTTGTAATTATTTTTCTGAATACATCGATGTGTCACAACCTAATCTTCAATAACTTTCAAATTCAAAAATCAGAAAAATCCCTATTTATGTTTTTTTAATAGAAGGCCAAGAATTCGTACATTTAATGATTACTTTTATAAAACGCCATGTGACTCAAACTCACATTTCACTATATTTCAAACAAAAACTCAAAAATATTGAGATGAAAAAGATATTATTATTGATATTAATAATTTTTATGTAGGTATGTTCATGTGTGGAAAAATTCATGGCCTACTATTGAAAAAACAAACATAAGAAAGAATTTTTCTGATTTTTGCAATGGCATTTATTGAAGATAAGGTTGTGATATATCGATGTATTCAGAAAAATAATTGCAAAAATTTGACGTTAAAATATTCAGGATGTTTCATTCGAAAAATACCAAGTTTGTGCTCAACCAAAAAAAATTTTAAATATGCCACTTACTATAATGTAAAAATGTCTATTATAAGCCGTTTTCATTATTTTTCTTCTTATACACAGGGCCTGAGATATAATATCATCTTCAAAAGTGAACGTTTTCGTTTTCGCCCTGTATTTCAGAAACAAAAGTAGTTGAAATATTTCTGTTAGTGGATTCAAAAGTTTCACAAAAACGTGATACAGGGTCGCGAAAACCGCATGTCTCAATTTTAAATAATAGCTGATGTGATACAGCGCAGTCTCAACCAAAATGGGACACAGTGTACATAAAATGAAAAACTCTGAAAAAAAGGAAATACTGTGCATTATTTTATCGAACCTATGATTCACTATGAAGATAATGAACAAAAAAAATTAATTCGAAATATGAAATCAAGAAAACTGTTTATCAAACGATGAAATTATAAAAAACATTGATATTCACTTGTAAAATTTCTGTTGAAATATATAATGGGAGGTGAGAAATAATTACATCTCGGAAAAGTGAACATTTTCGTATTTCAGAAACAAGAGTTTGAATATTTCTGTGGATTTAAAAGTTCGACAAAAAAGTGAAAGGGTCGTGAGACCGCATGTCTCTATCTTCAATAATAGCTGAGATACAGTGCAGTCTCACCCAATTTGGGACACAGTGTATCCCTGTATAATGTGTAACATATTTAAAAAAAAATTTTTGATGCTTTCTGAGCCCAATCAACAATTATTTCCATGAGAAAAAACACAACTTTATGATATATCTCATTAAAGAAACATCTTCGAAAAAATCAGAGTACACCACTGGATTGCTATCAAAAACGTGCCCCTATAATGTTTTTATCACAAAATTGTAGAATGCACGTAAAAGGAGATTAGTAATGAACAATGGAAAGTAGTTGATGTAATTATGAGTCTCTTGAAAAAAAATAATGAATGTGTCATTGAATTCCTTAATATCGTTTATTTATCTTATTGAATCTACAAATCAACTATCAGCCCTTATTGGAGATATACTTTTATCACATTCAACCAAATTTGAGTAGGATTTTGCAACCCAATTTCAAAATAAAAGTTTCATTATCAAATTCCCCTCATAGCTATTGCACATTAATAAGGACATCTAAATGGATAAGAATCATTAATTTAACGAAGAACAATTTGCATTTCACTCTCAATAATTACCATGACTAGAAGACTAACGGATTATCTTATGGCTATACCTAATAATACAATTAAATATTTAATTTACATAAATTTTACAGAACAATACACATTTTATATTTATAATATTCCACATATTGGAGTTATAGAGTGTTCATAGCGGAATTATTTCCTAGAAAATATTTATGTACATAAAACTCGAATGTGAGAGAATAATAGGTTATGATAATATACAAGTATCTGGATTATACGTTGATTATAAAGATAAGTTTTGTGTACACTTCAGATCGATAAAAATTTGGGATGCATTAATGCGGTTATTTCAATACTATTCCTATACATAACTGACATATCAGAAAACTTCGGAGACTTTGTTATCAATTCTGCTTTACAAAAAGAAATACTGGAATGACGATACTGATTAATTTTCATATTTCACATATTTGCCTCATATCTGTTTTATGAGTCAGCAGCAGTAGATTACTTCAGTTTATTACATATTCTGATGGTGCAGGTGAAATTTTTTTTGTTGCAAGAATTCAAAAGACTATATTCAAATAGTGTTCAGAGGATAGCTCAAAGAGTCTTAGATTTCATTAGTAATAGAAATGGCATTTCAATAATGACTTTCAATTGCCAAAGTCTACATAGACACAAATACGATTTACAAGATTCAGTTACGAGACAAACCAATGTGTTACCTCTTACCGAAACATGCATGACGCGTGATAATCCGATTGAAATACCTAATTTCAATTGTATTGTTCAGTTCAAACGAGATACTGTTTCAAAAGGGTGGGTAGCTATTTACAAACATAATAATAATGTTACTAATATTATGACTCCGAATATTGAAATAAATATTGAAGACGTTAGTGATGTTAATGTTAGACGCTCATTTGTGCATGCTTGTGCAAACTCAGAAATGGCCTACACATAGTCATGGTAGCAATTTACATTTCTCCCAATCCAAAATTGGACGAGGTAGAGCATTTTATTCATCGCACTTTACTGGAGTACACTGAAGAAGGGTCGAAAATACTTGGTACAAATGGTAATAAATTTCCACTTATCTTGACTGGCGATTTCAACATTAACTTCGCTGATAAAAAATCAGAGCGGTTGACAACTTTTCTTTTGGAAATTTTGAATTTAAAAATGAATGAAGATCCACAAGAATCCACACAAAATATGGGATCACTATTGATGCGGTATTTTCCAGATATTTAGTAGACATTAAGTCTCAAACATATGTTTCTTATTTCAGTTACCATAAACCTTTAGTTTCAATGATAAACATTCCTGAATAACCTACATGTATTGTAAGATTATTTAAAAAAATATTTTAAATCAACAATAATATCTTCTCATTTTTGAATAGATGCTATACAATAGCTTTACCGCGGCAGTCCTCGAGTGCTACACTATTTATATAGTTACCGGATTCCGGTTTGATGTCGACTTCTGGGACATCCTGTATAATTGTTGGACGATAATACGAAACATCCAATTCACAGTTCTACATTCTACCAAAATTAATATTGCATAATTGAACAAACAAAAGGACCCACAAATTGCATTGAAGAAAAACATCATGTTTTTATAGCTCCTTCAAGGATTTTTATCGCTCAACCAATCACACCATAATTAACCTCATTCTCTTCGAACAATGCCACAGATAACCATGAAAATGCACCACTCAATTAGTTCAACTCGAATCTGCCTCCTCCTTGTTATCTTCATTTTCTTGTTTTATCCTTTTACGATGTTTGGCATCTTCCCTGATTTTCTTGCAGGATAAGGGTAGATGGTTGTTTGGGGCTATCATGAGCAGATTGTTCCCGTTTTTGTCGCAGAAATACGGTTGGGTGTTGAGTGAAACCAAATGTCTTCTCAGGCGCATTCTTGAGGACACGTTGTTCGCGCAAAACTGCGCATCTGTGGTTATGGATTCACACGTGATTATGACGTCACTGCGGTTCTCTTGCTGCCATTCCACTATGCTGCTCAACAGTTTTATGTATCTGGAAGAATGGTTGATGTATCATTGTTTGGGAATATTCTTGAAACAAAGATACTGAACAACACAAAAATTTCCGAAATTTTTTCGAATATTTCAAAAAGGTTGAATGAAATATGCTGCTCCATAAGAGTTAGGAATATCGTATTCGATCGTTTTGAAAAGTATGTAATCTTCGAGAAAATCGCTGTAGAATCATTTAAAACGCCATAACAACTTGAATCATAGGAGTCATTTCGTAAATCTGGTCGCCTTTTTTCTTCGCATATGCTTCATGAATGTTCTTATTTTGAAATGGAGTCAGTTTATCAACGGCTTCGATTTGAAATGAGTTTTCTGAAAATGCCAAGACGTAAACTAACAAACGCTGAGGCCAATAGGGCTATCGGAATGCTACAGGGTGGCCTAACTCAGGTTGTTGTAGCGTAAAAGCTCCAAGTCAGCCGAAGTGTGATATCTCGACTTTGAAATAGGTTCAGGGAGACAGGTTCCGTGTTGGAGAGACCAAGGCCTACTTAGGATTGTTTCATCACCGTTTCGGCGAGAAGAAAGCCTACATCTGTGTAGAATGCTACGGAATACTCTTCAATATGCAGATGGGGGTCCAAGTTTTCATCGAAACCATCAGACGACGTCTGAGAGAGGTGAATCTAGGATCTAGACGTCCATTTAGAGTTCTAACAAAATACAAAAACCGACCAAAGATCAGGCAAACCAGGTACTTATTGTCTGGTGTATGACCAGGCAAACCAGGTACTTATTGTCTGGTGTATGACAGTTACGAAATAAATAAGTAATTCTATTAATCCACAAAGCCTGCTTGACGGGAAAACCAGTGTTGGTCATAATTCGAACCAATGAATCAATATGATGAAGTTTATGGATATTGAAGTACTGTTGCTTATCAACCACCTAAATCAAAACCACGCTATAAAAATCAGCCTTACTTGAAAATCAGCCTAAGAGGTTGATCTGGAATTTTTGTTAAAAGAAGAGTCATGGGATATTTCAAATATATCCATATTCTTTTGCTTCAGAGTTTAAATGAAATTATACATATTGACAGTAGGGGAGTTATGAAGAATAAACAGGCAATTGTGCCTATCATAGAGAAGGAAGAAGAAGAAACAAAAAAGCTACCTAGCTGAGGTTGGTGCAACACAGGAAAACCATACAGGTCTGCAGTATGATTAAATGAGGAAAGGGAAAAAACCTCAGCTGAAAAAAATCCCTTACCCCAGCCGTGAAGAAAAAAAACTTAAAATATTAAATATCAGGAAAATCTTGAAAGACATCAGTGTGATCTGAGAGAACATCTTCATGTTATCCGTCGATGGGCTCAGATAAACAGATTGTCCACAAAAACGACTCGCAATTAATAATCTGACATGAAAAAGACACAAGCAGAAAAGAAACCAACTATTTAGAATAAATTAAATCATTTTGAAATTAACCACCCATTTCAGAAATGCATTTGTTACTTTGTGAATAGCCTCGAAACCATCTTGAAATTTATAAATTGGACAACTATTTATAAGATGTTCTATAGTCTCCTCATTTTCCCCATACTCACAACTAGGGCTTTCAACCGAATTCCATCGGAAGAGCATGCTGTTGCATCCTCCAAGGCCTGTTATAATGCGATTTAGGCCATATTCTCCTGGGAACGTCAAAACCAGGGACTCTGATGGAAAGGTTAGAAATAAAATCTTTATCGAAAAAATTGGATACATTCCATTCAGTTTGCCAAATTTCTTTGTTGCTTCTGTTCATATCAATCAGAAAAGTTGACCAAAATCTGGGGACCTTATTATCTGGACATATAGGTGAGTATGTGAAATGAATTTGGAAAGGAATTGAATTTGTTCCAAAAACTCAAGGCTCTTGTCTCTCTGCGAATATGGGGAGAGACAATATTTGAGAGGACTGGTAACCAAGGAGTAGGTGTAGACTTGATAGTACCAGTAATAATCCTCATAGAAAAATTAAGTTGGGCATCATTTTTTTTTTAATGAACATTGTATGAAGTATTGTTGCATCAGCGCCCCATGAGGAACCAGCTAGTTTCTGAAGAATATTGTTTCGAGTTTTAAGCTTCAAACTCAGATCATCTAAATGGGCGTTCAAATTTAGACAAGAATCAAGTTTGATTCCCAGGTAGTATTACACTCGAGTTTCTATATTTACGATGATTATTCAAATGAAAACACGAAATCTCGGTTTTATTTTCATTCGGGCACAATCGCAACTTTGACAAATAACTTTTCATTATATCCAAATCTGCAGAAAGGGTACTTTCTATTGTTTGAAAATTAGAATGATGAAAAACCAGAGCAATATCATCAGCATAAATAAATTTTTCCGAAGAAGTAGTTGGAATGTCACACAAATATAAATTGAATAGAAGAGGCGCTAAAACTGAACCTTGTGGAAGACCATTATTCGAAGTTTCGAAATTACTACTATTATTATCGACAAAAACTCGGAACCTTCTGTCGGATGACATATTTTCTGATAGTCTTACCATTTTTCCACAATTTAAATGATTATAGAGTTCATAAATTAATCCATCTTTCCATACTGTATCATATGCAGCTGATAAATCCACAAATGCTGTCAATGTTTTCAAGTTTTTATTGAACCCTGATTCAATAAATGTGGTGAAGCTAAGAACCTGATCGCAACAATTCCTATTTTTCCTGGAAAAATAATGTTGAGGAAGACGAAACAAACCTTATGGCCATCCTGAGTATCTCGTTCTTGGACAACTTTTTGTCTGGTGGATGCGTCGGCACCAATTTTCTCAATTCACCAAACGCTCCACTAACATTTTGTTGTCTCCATCTTTCCCTAGTGTTCGTAAATATTTTTCTTGTTATTCCTCTTTGTGGAGTAGAGTCCAAAAGCGATGGCTAGAATAAAATCATGAAGTAATTAAGGAGTTAACTAGGTACTTTTTTATGTTGATTAGGGTAGTAAATTCAAAGAGTTTTTAAACAACGCAGGAATTAGAATCTGGGCCCACAACCTTGAAACCATGTAGTACAACAGTATCGATATTATTGTTTGGTGCAATAGAAGAAATTGGTAGTTCTGGAGGTTCATCCACTAGATTAGCAGATGAAGAGGAATCTCAGAGTGTTTGTCTGATGGATGCTATTAAAAACAATCAATTTAAATGTGTCATGTTGTACTACATAATTTCATGTTTGTTGCCTCTTAACTACAGTTATTATACCTGTAGAGTGTGAGATGAAGTTCTGAAAAAATCTGACTTTTTATCATCATCGCTGTCGGCTACAGAGTATTCATCGAAAAATTCGTCTTCCTCGTCAGACATAGAGTCATGGATTTCTGCATATTTGCTTGGAGAAGAAGGGGTGCTTTCCAGTCGATCCAGAATGCTTCCAGGGGATCCGAAAGGAGTGATAAGAGGCTGAAATGGAACGAGCATCAACAGCAATTCTAGATTTCATATTGATTATCTGATTAATACAAAAAAATAGAGATATATAAATATACGAAAACGAAGGTGAATGAATGAATCTTGAAATTGAATAAATGAATTCATAGAAATCGAAGATAAACGATCAGAAAATATGAGAAAAAGATTTTAATTGAGGAAAAATATTCTTTCAATTCAGAACGCAATTACGAAATTACATGAAAATTCGAACAATTTTGTTATAAAACTATACCATGTCAATGATATTCCATCAATATGTTATTTCGCAAATTCAATGTATTTTTAAAGTTCACTATCAAATGAAAAAATTCAATTCTTGTGAAAGTTCTTGAAAATTGATAAATGTTGATAAAAATTCTAAAGTCTTTCAATCGCAGCAAGGAGTGTGATTCGACAAAATTTCACATTGGAAACTAGTTCTATTTTTAGTCAAGGAATCTCTTTCTTGATCTTGGTTGAAAACCATCTAAAATAGTTATTTATGATATGAGTGTTAAAAGTGACGTTTTATTTTGTGAGTGGAAAAGTTTGTGAAATGAGCGGAGCGAATTGAACAATTTCACGAACAAAATAAAATCACTTTTAACACAAATACCATACAATGTTTTTTGTACACCCGCCCTATTTTGATAATGAAATGGGCGAATTTGCAAAGACCATAAACTTCAAAATGCATTTTAATATTCGAATAATCAAAAGGTTGTTGTGAATGGCAAACGTTGACCACGTTATGATTACTAACAAATGAGAAAAGACTCTGTCATTTAAATTTCGTTTCTGTCTAATTTTCGTCTTGGGTTTTTAACTGCTTAATATGTTTGTCGAGAGTCCAATTTTTAATAAAAGTGACGATTTGGTTTGGAACTCCTACCTGAAAAATCTGTTCAGCAGTACGATATTGCATATAACAATTTCCTGGCCTGGTGTAAATTGAAAAATGTAGAAGGGAACTTCAGTGAAACTGTTTTCCTGGCATACTTAGAAGAAAAATAAAAAATATGGAGTTCATCAACTTTGTGGAGCAAATTTTCAATGATAAAGTCAAGCGCCCTTGTTAAAAATGGTGTGGATGTTAGAAATATTTTAAGGTAATAGCATATTTAAAACGGAAAAGTAAATGATATCGTCCCAAAAAATCGAAATTTCTCACTCGTGAACAAGTTGAAAAGTTTATAAAGGAGGCACCAAATGAGAAATACTCGATGGTTAAGGTTGCAACTATTTTCGGATTATTTGGAGCCTGTCGGCGTGAAGAATTGTGTAACTAATCAGTGAAAGACATCGAAATAACAAATAAATCATTAGTTATACAACTTCCAAATACAAAAACGAAATTCAGTCGTTCTTTCAGTATTATTGGGAAGTATGTAGACTATTTTCATAAGTACTTTGCACTGCGCCCTTCTCTCATCAAACATCGTCCTTTTTTCCTGAAATACGTGAATAATAAATGCACTTGCAATCCAGTTGGTGTTAATACATTTGGAAAAATTCCATCTATTGTTGCCGAATTCCTCAAACTGCCAGAACCAAAGCAATATACAAGACACTGTTTCCGAAGATCCTCCGCTTCATTGCTAGCAGAATCAGGAGCAAATATTACGGATATAAAAAACATGTTGGATGGAAATCTACGACGGTAGCCGAAGGCTATGTTGATCATTCCATTGCATATCGAAATATCATTGCCGAAAAAATTCTTCCAACCTCAACAGATTTTGGATCATCATCATCATCCAATATTGTACTTCCGGTTTCTACGAGTACTGATGGTGCTGAGGATTCTAATAAGGTGTTGCGAAGCTCCCTAACGTCACAGGGCATTAATGTTATTAATTGTTCTAGTTTTACGATTAATATTAATGTTCATGAGTAATGATTGTTAAATATTGATAATAAAAATTTGCAATTGCTGAATTTTTTTCATCTAAAAATATTCTTAACACTAATGTTAAAAATATTTTCAATACGCTTCCACGTAAACAATCAATTTTAACATTGTTTGCTGTCATTAAAACAGTCACTTTTAATGGCAGTTGTACAAAAATTTATTCATGACAAGATAACTTTTATTTATTCATTCACCAATAGAAACAAACCCCTCCATTCAATAAAAATATCTCACGAACGATGAGCCGGATGAGCGACAGTGATAATAAACCATCGTATTAAAATCCAGAAGATTAGAAGGGCTAATTGGCCTCAGCATCGTGGGAGTTGACTCTCACTTGACGTGTCAAGTGAAGCGTGATCTCCAGCCCTAAACCTATTACGCCGTCCAGAAGGCAATAAGGGTGTGAGAACGGGGGTTGAAATCACTGATACGAAACCGGTGTATCGCCACCATAATAAAATGTTTTCAATGAGACCCCCTCCCTTTAGGGCTGATGGATTACGGAAATATGTGTTTGAATACAGCGCCGGGCTAATGAGTTTTTTCGGACGTATCCACGCACAAGCCAGCACGTGGATGGGGCCTTTATCTGATGAAGCCACCTGGTATACAACACCCCGGTCGAATTTGTTCTCGATTTATGGTTTCGCTCGCGATTAAAGAATTATACTTTTTGCAATTGAGACCCCTCTTGATTGAGATGAATGGGATTGCTCTGATGTCAAGAGGTATGAATATACAGGGTGAATATTCGACTATACAGGGTTGGGATGAAGAATGGAACCAAGGAAATGAAAAGAAAAATGTTTTTGTACAACTACCATTAAAAGTGACACTTTTAATGACAGCAAACAATGTTAAAATTGATTCTTTACGTGGAAGCGTGTTGAAAATATTTTGAACATTAGTGTTACGAATATTTTTAGCACTCCATTTTCTTATGATGAAATCAGATGAGAAGAATTCAGGAATTGCAAACAATTATTAACATTAATGCACTGTGACGTTAGGGAGCTTTGCAACACATTATTAGAATCCTGAGCACCATCAGTACTTGTAGAAACCGGAAGTACAATATTAGATGATGATGATCCAAAACCTGTTGAGGTTGGGAGAATTTTTTCAGCAATGACATTTCTATATGCAATGGAATGATTAACATATCCCTCGGCTATCGTCGTAGACTTTCATCCACCATGTTTTTTTATATCCGTAAAATTTGCTCCTGATTCTGTTAGCAATGAAGAGGAGGATCATCGAAAAGAGTGTCCTGTATAATACTTTAGTTCTGGCAATTTGAGGAACTCGGGAACAATAGATAGAATTTGTCCAAATGTATTAATACCAACTGGATTGGAAGTGCATTTATCATTCATGTATTTCAGGAAAAAACGACAATGTTTGATGACAGAAGGGCTCAGTGCAAAGTACTTATGAAAATAGTCTACATACTTCCCAATGATACCGAAAGGACAACTGACTTTGGTTATTGAATTTGGAAGTTGTATAACCAATGATATATTCATTATTTTGATGTCTTCCATTGATAAATTACACAATTCTTCATGCCGACAGGCTCCAAATAATCCGAAAATAGTTGCAACCTTAACCATCAAGTATTTCTCATCTTGTGCCTCCTTTATTAACTTTCCAACTTGTTCACTAGTGTGTATTTTCGATTTTTTGGGACGATACCCTTGACTTTTCCGTTTTAAATGTGCTATTACCTTAAAATATTCACTAACATACTCCATTTTCAACAAGGGCGCTCGACTTTATCATTGAAAATTTGCTCCACAAATTGATTAACTCCATATTTTTTATTTTTCTTCTAAGTATGTCAGGAAAACAATTTCACTGAAGTTCCCTTCTACATTTTCCAATTCACACCAGTCTAGGAAATTGTTATATGCAATATCGTATTGCTAAACATATTTTTTAGGTAGGGGTTCCAGATTTTCTCTTCTTCCAGACTCTTCGATATCCAGAGGAACAACCAAATCGTTACTTTTATTTATAATTAGACTCTCGACGAACATATTAAGCAGTTAAAAACCCAAGAAGAAAATTGGACAGGAACAAAATTCAAACGACATCGTCTCTTCTCATTTGTTAGTAATCATAACGATGGCAACGTTTGCCATTCACAACAACATTTTGATTATTTGAATATTAGATTGTATTTTGAAGTTTATTATCATTGCAAATTCGCCCATTTCATTATCAAAATACAGCAGTTGTACAAAAAACATTGTATGGTATTTGTGTCAAAAGTGATTTTATTTTGTTCGTGAAATTGTTCAATTCGCTCCACTTATTTCACAAAATTTGTTCACTCACAAAATAAAACGTCACTTTAAACACTCATATCATAAATAACTAATCTGATGTACACTGTGTCCCAAATTGGGTAAGTCTGCACTATATCTCAGCTATTATTGAAGATAGAGACATGCGGTTTTCACTTGTTTATAAAACTTTCAAATCCACAAACAGAAATATTTGAACTACTTTTGTTTCCGAAATACAGGGTGTTTCAGCATGAGAATAAAATATGTTGAATATGCTACCAAGATATTTGTAGTGAATAATCGATAATGGGATTTTCAAGGAAAAAATTCCTGGATTGTTTAATCAGAATTATGCATTATTCTATTTATAAGATATAAGAATTTGAATGAGCTTGTGAGGAATTCAGGAATAACTTTGGTTAAAAGTTTGTTTTTTTTTCCTTTGACATGTTTTCTCTCTCTTGATATCTGATAAACGTATCCATAATTTGAAAAATTGAAACCTGTTCTATCCCATCAGTAACATTTGAGGTGAAGGATTCAGATTAGTGCTGAGATAAAACAATGAATTTCTTAGTTTGAATTAACCGACCGAAACCTGTTTGAAATTGATTCTGTTTATATACAGGTTCATTCACGAAGGGCTTTCGTAAGAATTACCTATTCAGGGAAAGACTCTAGGTGAAAAATTGAAATTTTATAGTTAATTAAGATTTGTTAGAATAGATGAATTCTTGAAAAAATTTCAGATTCTTTTGACTTCCAGTTTCATTTTTCATTGATAACCCACTGAATTCTACATTTTTTTCATGTGGCAGCCACATATTATTCTCAGGAAATTCGTGTTGAATCTAAAAAAACCATTAAAAATTTTCCAAAAAAAGATTTACTCCAAAGTTACTGGTAGATTTTTGCATGAGAATTCCTCATTTTTTCTTAGCTTCCATCAGAAAATGTACCAGTTATTCTCACTCTTCAGTTGAGAAGTCAATTGAACATACAGGGTGTTTTTAATTCAATGTCAAAGTCAGTCATTTTCATCAAATGGGAACAATTTTTTATTGCTCAGCAGATATCGAAGAAAAAAATAGTGTATGAGAGTAATGATTTTTATTATAGCATTTATTTTTGATTATCATTATTAAAGCAGTAATATACTTATTCTTCAAAATCCCTTTTTTTTTCAAGATATAGAATTGAATTTCATGGTCTGGTTCTCGTTTAAATCATTGAAGTGTCATCCATTCTTCTGAGATCATGGTGAATCTAGAATCTAAAATTTTTTCAAAATGTCAATTGATGAATCAAAAATTCTCATGATTCTGAAGAGTTTAAGGAATTTTAGTATTTTTCTGAGGAAGGAGTCTGATTTAGACTCCGAAACGTTATGACATATTAAAGACCGAAGTATTGTTTCTTTTTTCATTGTTAGGCAACAACTTTTCTGAAAGAAATTGACTCCGGATGAATTAGTGCACGAATTTTTCAATTATTACAAAAACTTTCCTAATTGTTTTTTTTTAGAGATTAGTGGAGAAAACCTTGAGAGAACTTTCAGACAAGAAATAAAACTAATGTGTATGTTACTTTTTTCGTTTTACTACTTCTTGTAATTCGAAAACGTAATTTGACACACACAATATTGACTTCTCTTATGTCAATTTGCTTTGAGTCCCCCTTGAATCAATGCTTCAGGAAAATTCCTTCAACTTTTTGAATCATTAAAAACCAACAGGTTCATTTCATCAAGAAATCTATCCAGATATACAACTTTGATCCATTCAGTAGTAACATTGTCTCGAATATCCTTTATCGTGAATAATTAATACACGAAAAAATTCTCAATAGTCACAAAATTAAATAGATTCTCTCACCATTTTCAATTTTTCGATGATGAATTCATGTCACACAAACTTCTTCAACACCTATACTTGCCACCACTGTCTTCAGTACGAAACTGATTCCATATAGCCTCAGCCCTTATTCTGGGATTTCAATAATCACTGTTTGGAAAGCTGTGTACGCCAGAGATAATTTTGACTGCTCTTATCTCAGTTTCGCAGCCACCCGTCTGGACCAATCCTGGGCATCCAGGGGCTGGCTTTCAGAGATCCAACCCCAATTTCGATCTGAGCTTCGGCTGTTGGATTTGTGTTTATTCTCGATGGAAAGAGAGGAAGTTTACCTTGTATCCTGCATCAAATTTTGTTTCGTATTTTTATTTTGAATGAAAAATCAATCATTGGTTTTTATTGTTTGAAAATCTCTTGATGGTTTTTATCAAGAATTTCGTTCCAGGCAAGTGCTGAAAATCTTAAACTGTGACACTATTTCTTGAAACATTTGAATACACAAACAGAAATATTCCAACTACTCTTGTTTCCGAAAACGAAAATGTTCACTTTGGAGAGGCATTGTTGAAATAACCAAAATATTGAAGTTGGCTCATTTGAGCTAATAGTATATCATTTTTTGTACAACTGCCATTGAAAGTGACATTTTCAATGACAGTAAACAATGTTGAAATTGATTGTTTACGTGGAAGCGTGTTAAAAATATTTTCAACATTAGTGTTGAAAATATTCTCAAAACTCCATTTTCTTATAATGAAATCAGATGAAAAAAATTCAGCAATGGCAAATTTTTTATTATCAATATTTAGCAATCATCACTTATGAACATTAATATTCATCGTAAAACTAGAACAATTACTAACATTAATGCCCTGTGACGTTAGGGAGCTTCGCAACACATTATTACCCAGACGGCACAGAAATATTCCATGCATATTCAATGAATATACCGCTGGCATATTGAGATATTCCAAACATATTCCAAATCTCCTACGGCATAAGCCTGGCAGATAGCTGGAATATCCAAGGTCACCATGAAACATCTGCCAGGAATATCCCATGATCTTCAAAAATATTTCCATGGCATATGCCATACAGATTCATCTATGAATATCTCCCTTACATATATGCTGGCAATATCTTTTTATCTCCTGATTTGTCCATGCCATATGCTGGTAATATCTTTGTATATATTTAAATATATGTAAATTTTTGTAGCGGTACTAAATAATAATGCATTGATTAGATTGTTTCAAAAAAATTTATTACAGTTTTAAGAATATTTTGTACAATAACAATAATTAACAAAATTATCACATTAAATTATGAAAATGAACATAAAGTAAAAATATAAATATAAATCAACTAGGTATTTTACAAAACAATACAAGGAATATGAACTAAGAATAAGTAAAAATTAACATTTGATGAATTAAACTAAAAAATAGGGAAAACACAATGAGGTAATATTTTAAATGGTATAAATCTTGAACTGTGAACTTCAATTATTTGGTTTGTGAACTAGCACAAAACTTTAATTGGGCAATTAAAAACCTCACGTAAATCGAATCACACGTTTTGAGTAATTTAATGGTACAAACAAAGTTTTGGGAAACCGACGTTATATCTATATCAGCACCTCAGAGGTAAAGTGTGTTAAGTCACATTTTTTCAGACACGAACTATCTACAATATTGGATTCACATTAGTAAATTCTAGCTAGTGGAACACATTTTTGACTCCCTAGGTATATGAAGTCGCCAAATAATGGCAGTACACATTCTTTGAAACAATGATCGAACTGAATAATCTCTCTTTTGTCTAATTTTGATATTGTGACTTAGCACACTTTACCTCTGGGGTGCTGATATAGATATATCATAGATCCTACGGATTTCCGGTTCCCAGTCTCCATCCCCTTCTGTCCATACCCATTCTCTCGGTCTCTCAGGTAGATTTTGATCTTCCTCGCCTTTTTCTTTCTTTTGATCTGGCTTTCTCTCAACTAGCAGATTTGGCCCTGAAAAAAACAGTGATTCTAAGATTTTCAAGATAAGAGGCCGTCTACTGCTCTAGTAATAGTGGAAGTCTGTTCTAGAATTGTTTGATATTTATAAACTTACTTTGAATTTTAATAGGCAGTGTTGGCATTTTATATCGAGGCAACCTTCCTTCTTGAAGATGATGATATATGCCTGCGATCCCTCTTTTTGATGAGTATCTCAGAAAACCTGTTTTGCGTCTGAATCTGTAACAATTCCACTAACATTTTCGACCTGTTCAGCTCGGCTGAGACTTACACCTGAAATGATAATCCACTCATGCTCTTGTAGTTGTTACGTTTGGATTGAAAGCAAAATTTTGGTAACAAATTTAGTATTTTTATTCTGATTAAGAACCTCTAAAAATATTAATAAAACTTAATTATGGATTTCATGATCACTGAAATTATTTATACTATACCTTTGAGAACATTGCACAATTTTATTAGGGATGAAAAGTTTGTTTTTGCCTTCTCCCAACCCAACAAAAATATAGGAAATATCCTTTCTATCACTTCCTCACTGTTAAGTCCTCATTTCTTTGACCTGAAAAAAACGTAAATATACATAACCAAAGATAAAGAACTGACAAACCTTTTTCAAGCATTCCAAATATAAGAGTACCTACCAATGCCGATTTGATATTCATGCTCTTGTCTGTCTGTCTGATCTTTTATCATGTGCTTGGCTGCACATAATACTCAAACAATAACATCTTTGATCTCAACGTGACGACCATTTTGGAACGCCAAACTGCTACTAACCACTAACCACAGAACACAAATAACCTCAATCCAAGACCACAAAACAAAAATTTGAATATTTGGACTGAAAAAGTAACAAAATGGCGATGATCAGAAAAATCTGTTTTGTTTACATCCATGAGAGTCAAATCTCAGTAAAATCGAAATTTGATATTCTTATCGGTAAATTCAGGGAGTTTAGAATGGATGAAAGCCAAAAAATAGTAATAGTAAAGAAATGATGTTTGTTTTATTTATATCAGATATTTCAATAAAATTCAAGGAAATATCTAGAAAGGGCGAAAATATGGTTCGAAGTGGCCACATAACTTCCTCAACCTTCGATGGCTCTGAAATGTTTGAAATGCAATGTATTTGGTTCAATGAAAAGCAAGAAGAAATAAGTTGAACTAGAAAGATTCCAAGTTCCAGACAACACCTTTGTCACCACATTGCAGCTGCATGGAAACAAAAATATGAGCAAAAGTGATTCGATCCTCCAGGGGAATGAGCCACTCTCACCTCTGCTGACTAATATTTGATTATCATACGAGTATATGATTTTTGACAACTTGTCTACGGCCTCTTTACAAATCTGTTCGAATATCATATTATACTGTTTTTCTGTTTTTTGAAAGTATATATTTGATCTCCTTCCTATAAGATCAAAATTATAATGGACCTCTTTTTCTATTTCATTGAAAATTTCAGTTATTTAAAAAGTCACTCGACTGTCAGTCGATATAGTATAGTATGTCCATTTTTCACAAATAAAAACGTTTAATTTGTTGCCTGCTTTTTCATTTCATTGTATCAATTATATAAATAAATTACAAATCATTGATTCCATTTTTTATTCAGATCAAATTATTAAGCGAATGAAAGTGTTATTTTTTTAACTTGAATCAAAGTATAATTAACTTCATTATAACTGCGATTCCTCGAAAATATAATTTATATAGAAAGTTTGTAGTTCTTTAACAGTTTACTGGAAAATATCAAACTCATCAGTTATTGATGAGTTCGGAACAAAAGCAAGATCGAGGTAGTGGTAGTACCTACACTATAAAAAGTTACCGTTCAAAAAGGGTTTTGTAACGTTTGTAATATTCCATGAAGATTCATATATATATACCAATAAATACCATTAAATAATATTCTAAACACATATCATATGGATATTCCCGTAGCATATACCAGACATATCTGGGATAGCATATATCTGGAATATTCCTTTGAGAGCAGATATATTTGACATATTTTTTGCATATGCCTCGCATATTGCAATATCTTTTGGCTTAATGGCAGATTGGAGGAATATTCCGGGAATATAGGGTGCCGTCTGGGTAGAATCCTCAGCACCACCAGTACTTGTAGAAACCGGAATTACAATACTGGATGATGATGATCCAAAATCTGTTGAGGTTGGGAGAATTCTTTCAGCAATGACATTTCTAAATGCAATGAAATAATCAACATAACCCTCGGCTACCGTCGTAGACTTCCATTCACCATGTTTTTTATGTCCGTAATATTTGCTCCTGATTCTGCTAGCAATGAAGCGGAGGATCTTCGAAAACAGTGTCCTGTATATTGTTTTGGTTCTGACAGTTTGAGGAATTCGGCAACAATAGGTGGAATTTTCCAAAATGTATTAATATCATCTGCATTGGCAGTGCTTTTATTATTCATGTATTTCAAGAAAAAATGACGATGTCTGATGACAGAAGTACTTATGTAAAGAGTACCTCAGAGGTGAAGTGTGTTAAGTCACATTTTTTCAGACACGAACTATCTACAATATTGGATTCACCTTAGTAAATTCTAGCTAGTGGACCACATTTCTGACTACACAGGTATGTTAAAACCCGGATAGATGTCCCACTTTTTGAAATTGACTCATATTTTCGAAAATATCGATTTTATCTGAATTATTTCAATGAAAGTAGCTAGCCTTGTTATTTGAGTTGAAATACTGTGGGGTTTTCCTGACCTAGCATTAGCAGATTTCAAAGAATTTTGATTTTTGCGGAACAATATTTCTGGGGATAGATGCCTTCAGTCCCGGATAGATGCCCTTCATATTGTGTGATCCAATTACAAAGCCACATTCAATGAAATCTCTTATCGTTATGTCTGTTATAATCGTAATAAAACTTAAATCAGCCCACTTAATGAAATTTCGAAAGCATTTATCAAACGAAAATATAAATTCTTTATATCATAAAATATCAGGTAGGTATCCACAAATAGGTAAACGAATTTTTCATTGTTGTTATAAAATATTAAATACCTATTAGGTTTCAACAGAAATAGAAATTCTCTTTTTGAAACAAAACCACACAATGAAGAGGAAATCAGTCAGATAGTGCTTTAAGTTTTTCACATCTTGAACGGTAGTTCCGATAAAGTGTACAGGTGAGGCCAGTTGTGATACACTGAATCCAGTCGGATTGAGACTTTGTATTTTCATTCATATTTCAGTGGCATAACGCCTTCGTAATGTTCTGTCTGATCGAAAGCAGCTTCGAGTTGTTCTTTGCTCCAAGAGCAAACTTGACCTTGTACTCCTTCTTTTCTCTCATACTTGGAACGGTTTTGCTACAATCAGTAAAGAGTTCAGATCGGTACTCAAACTATAACAGAACAATAAAAATGTTTAAAAGAATTAATACTCAGACTATACAAGGGTATGGGTTGAATAGAGATATATATGGCCCTAAGGGCTTCTATCCCTCGAAAAATCAGGGCAACTATCCTTTTTGGTACGGATAGATGCCCATGCATTTTTTTTCACAGATTAAAAACGAAAAAACAACTGGTCATACTTAGATGCACACTTAATGAACCAGTTTATTGATATAATAAAAAATATAATGGAATTTATACAGTGGCGTAATGAGCTTAATTCGCGCCCGGGGCAAAAAACCTTTTTAGCGCCCCCCCTTCTAAATTCATAATGGCATATAATATTATATATGTGAAATATACTCGCAATTAGCCAAATGAATGAAGTAAGATAAACAAAGTCATAAGCTCAAGCAAGACCTTAAAATTTGGACAAAAAATGAATTAAAGGAAACAAGAATAGATTTCGAAATGTATACAGGGTGTACCAAGTTCGACGGCTTATTAGGCGTTTCTGGAGAACTGGACCGATTTGAAATCAGAAAATTGGAATTATGTTATAGTTTGACATTATCTACCGATCTGAAATATTCTTGGAGCTTTGACCACTTTCTGTTTTATATTCTGTTTTCGAATTTGATAGAGTATGCAATTCTGAAAACATTCGTACTCAAATCGTTGCAATCGTCAAAATACTTTCTAAAATATCGAGAAAAAACTGAAGAAAACAAGGAGATAAGAGTATGCGGTATTATGTTTGTTATTCTTAACCTAGATATCGTAAGCACAAACTGTTTTCATATTTTTGAAGACGAAGACTGTAAAAATGTTGTACAGTTTTAGAATTTTGAATAACCCGTCACAGGGTGTTCCAAATGTTGGTTCTAAAATTGGGATAAATATTTACTCATAACTTTCGTTTTTCAAATATGAACCCTATTTTCTTATGATTGCGTTGCATTCTGCGGAGAAAAATGATGATAATGTTCAAACACGTTGATGCTCTTAATATTAACAATTCTTGAGTTATTTAGAATTTTCTGATTTTATGTCGTACGTAGCGCCAAATTCATGAAATCTGTTCCCTATCAACAATGATAAATGAATTCAGAAAAGAGGTAGTCACTAGTGAGTTATTTGAATAATTTATCTTCTATGACCAAGGTCATTGTTGATATTAAACAGATTCTATGAATTTGACGGTAGGTACCTACGACATGAAATCAGGAAATCCTGAATAACGCAAGAATTATTGATTTTAGGAGCATTAACATGTTAGAACATTGTCATCATTTTTCTTCGCAGAATCCAACGCAATGATAAAAAAATAGGGTTCTAATTTGAAAAAAAAAGTTATTGGCCAATCTTGATCCCAATTCTTGAACCAACATTTGGAACACCCTGTGGCGGGTTTTTCAGAATTCTGTAAAATATTTCCACAGTCTTCGCCTTCAAAAATGTGAAAACGGTTTATGCTTACGATATCTAGGTTAGGGGTAACAAACATAATACCCAATACTCTTATCTTCCTTTTTTCTTCAGTTTTTTCTCGATATTTTGGAAACTATTTTGACGAATGCAACGATTTGAGCACGAATGTATTCAGAATTGCATACTCTATCAATTTCGAAAATAAAAAGACAGAAAAAAGATTTTTGAATTTTTTTTTTCACCCCCTGTATAACTGAAAGTGGTCAGGCTCCAAGAATATTTTAAATCGGTAGATAATGTCGAATAACATAATCCCAAATTTCAGATCTCAAATAGGAGAAGTTCTCCAGGAACGCCTAATAGGCCGTCGAACTTGGTACATCCTGTATATAGGATAATCTAAAATTACTTCAAGATAGAGAAGAATTTTTATTTGAATTTCGAGAGTTTTCCACAAAACTTAACTGTTATAGAGAAAATATCGTGTAATACTCGTTGCAGAAGGCAATTCCAACACTCATACTTTCGAATTTCGCATTCGTGTTGGAATAGGTGCTCCTTCTGCAACTTCTTTTAGAATATACTATTTTAGTGCGGAGTTACATTTTGGTATCACCTAATTCGTTGAAGAATTCTATTCCGTTGAAACATTATTATGAAATTCACCCAAATTTTAACAATTTTTCTCAGGGTCGTTGTCAATATTATCCTTGTTATAAATTTCCAATATCTAGTGAAAACTCAAATTGTATATAATGGTCACTTAGTCGTGAACATATTTCTTATTGGAGACGATCAAGAATGCTTTTCATAACGCTAGAAATTGCACTTACGGCGGAAAAACCAACATCTCTAACTTATTCTCTGGGTATTTTGCGGCGTCTTATCACACAATATCCCTTAGCGCTTATATTCTGGCGCTCCATTTTGTTTCAGATTCACGTTTGACAGTTGTTTTCACGGCATTTTTTTTTATTTTACTTTTACTTAATCCAGCAAGTTTTTTGTTTTGCTAACCATTTGGCGCCCCTGTATGAGTAGCGCCCGGGGCATGATGCCCTCCCTTGCCCCCCCCTCGCTACGCCACTGAATTTATAACTACTTCAAAAGTTCTACAACGGCAAATACTAGCTTTTGAAACTTTTACATGTTTTCGAAGTTCGTTGCGGAGATAATCACATACACTTGCAAAACGCGTCTTCACTGTACCATATTTCGTTATCAACTGAGGTTGAGGGTGACAGTGGCTCATTCTTACACTAATAATTCCTAGTGGAGAGTTTGGGAAGTTCTGAAAATGGGGCATCTATCCGGGTTTTACCCTATATCAAGTCGCCAAATAATGTTTGAAACATTAATCGAACAGAAAAATCTCTCTTTTGTCTAATTTTCATATTGTGACTTAACACACTTCACCTCTGGGGTGCTGACTTACTTCCCAATTATACTGAAAGAACGACTGTCTTTCGTTTTTATGTTTGGAAGTTGTATAACCAATGATTTATTTGTTATTTTGATATCTTCCACTGATAAATTACACAATTCTTCAAGCCGACAGGCTCCAAAAAATCCGAATAGTTGCAACCTTAACCATCAAGTATTTCTCATATGGTGCTTCCTTTATAAACTTTTCAATTTGTTTACGACTGAGAATTTTCGACTTGAAATTTATAAGAGTGACAACAACTTATAGGATGTTTCATTGTCTCCTCTACTTTTCACACTCACAACTAGAGCACTTGACCGATTTCCATCTGAAGAGCATGTTGCATCTTTTGTTTCTCATACGAAACAAAACAGAAATCTGTTAGGTTCCGTTTTCTTGGTTCTATGTCTTCCAATGCCAAGACAAGACCTGCACTGCTGATGGTTGGTTCTTGAAAGAGATTCTCAAGAAATGCTGATTTCAGGAAACCCTGTACCTTCTGTCAACTTCAAAATGAAGTCGTGTTCTGTTGCCAAGTCCCACATTTCAAAACCGACTACGAAAGTTGGCCATTTTTCAAATCTGTCAAACGGTAATTGTCAAAATGTTGATTTTCCTTTTATTCTTTTCCAGATTCCTAGTAGATATCGCGTCGATAGCGTTGCAACCACGTGCTCTAAACGTCGAAACATGCGCGAACCAGTCCTCCTTCAAATACATAGTGTCGATACAAAGAGACGAGAAACACGCATGCAACGGCCTGATATTGGACGAAAGGTCTATCCTCACGACCGCCCTATGCTGCAAAGAAAAACTGAATTGTACGGCCAAAGGTCCAAACCCACACATAAAAGTTCTGCACATGTCTGAACCCCCAAAGGGGTTCCCCACTGGTGAGCACTGCGTGATCGCAAACGTTGAAAAGTGCATCACCCATCCTGAATATGAAAGAGGAAAGTATTTCATCGAGTACGACTCTGCTATTATAGTTCTTAAGGACAAGTTGAAACCTATCACGAAAGCTCCTTTCTTCGAAGATACTAACCTTAAGAAAGACTTCTCTGAGGTTTGCACCAACGGCATGGTGACAGGATGGTGGCTCCATTTCAAGCAGGATATGCCCAACGCTTCCCTGGAATGCTTCCCAGTGACTGTTAAACACCTGAAGAAATGCGCTGAAGTGTCAACTTTCGTATATTTGAAAAAATCTAAAAACCACACTTTGACCTGCAGTTTTGACGCTTCCAACAGGTACGAGGTATGCAGGGGCTTTTATGGAGCACCATTGACGTGCGCAGGGAAGGTCGTAGGGATGATCTCCCACAAGTTTAACTTCTCTGAGAAATGTGAGGAAGTATCGCCCTTCTACTACAGCAGGATAGATTGGACCTGGTGGTTCAGGACAAACTACACCAAAGGACTTTACGGTAGAAGTGCACCCATCGTCCAGGATGACTTTTTGATAACGGGGAAAGGCGGAGGATCTGTCCAAGAAGTACTAGTGGCCATGGTGTTCGTTCTCACTTTGTGTAATGTCGTATTAAATAGTTGGCAAAGCAGAAAATTGTATGAATATTAAACTGAGTTTACTCCAAATTGGTCTGTCCTATTTCTTTGAATCTTTATTGATGGTGAGGAAGTCTTTAATTATTTCTAGATATATCAAGAGAAAGAAGAAAGTTTTTGTAATTAGTTGAAATTGAATATGTTTCTGCAAGATCTTGAAAGGTTAGATTAAACCTAAAACTCTTTTTTCTCCTATCTGCCTATAATCATGAACAACAAATTTTGACATTGTTGGAAGGTGGTGAGTAGGAAATATCAAAAAGCTTTCGACTGACCCTATTTGATGGGTTGTAAGACAATGTACAACCCTTGGGTGGTAATAGTTCATGTCATAAATGTATCAGAACCAAGTTTTGATACAAAGAGACGAAAAACACGCCTGCAAAGACCTTATATTGGACCAAAGGTCCATCCTCACGGCCGCCCTATGCTGCAAGGAAAAACTGAATTGTTCGGCCAAAGGTCCAAACCCCCACATAAAAGTTCTGCACATGTCTGAACCCCTAAAGGGGTTCCCCACTGGTGAGCACTGCGTGATCGCAAACGTTGAAAAGTGCATCACCCATCCTGAATATGAAAGAGGGAAGTATTTCATCGAGTACGACTCTGCTATTATAGTTCTTAAGGACAAGTTGAAACCTATCACGAAAGCTCCCTTCTTCGAAGATAAGAACCTTAAGAAAGACTTCTCTGAGGTTTGCACCAAGGGCATGGTGACAGGATGGTGGCTCCATTTCAAGCAGGAGATGCCCAACGCTTCCCTGGAATGCTTCCCAGTGACTGTTAAGCACCTGAAGAAATGCGCTGAAGTGTCAACTTTCGTATATTTGAAAAAATCTAAAAACCACACTTTGACTTGCAGTTTTGACGCTTCCAACAGGTACGAGGTATGCAGGGGCTTTTATGGAGCACCATTGACGTGCGCAGGGAAGGTCGTAGGGATGATCTCCCACAAGTTTAACTTCTCTGAGAAATGTGAGGAAGTATCGCCCTTCTACTACAGCAGGATAGATTGGACCTGGTGGTTCAGGACAAACTACACCAAAGGACTTTACGGTAGAAGTGCACCCATCATCCAGGATGACTTTTTGATAACGGGGAAAGGCGGAGGATCTGTCCAAGAAGTACTTGTTGCCATGGTGTTCGTTCTCACATTGTGTAATGTCGTATTAAATAGTTGGGAAAGCAGAAAATTGTATGAATATTAAACTGAGTTTGCTCCAAGTTGGTCTATCCTATTTTTTTGAATCTTGATTGGTGTGAAAGAAACTTTTAATTATTTCTAGATATATCAAGAGAAAGGAGGAAGTATTTGTAATTAGTTGAAATTGAATATGTTTTTGGGAGATATGGAAAGGTTAGATTAAATCTAAAACTCTTTATTCTCCTACCAACCCATAATCATGAACAACAAATTTTGACATTGTTGAAGGTGGTGAGTAAGAAATATCAAGAAGCTTTCGACTGCCCCTATTCGATGGGTTTTAAAACAATGCACATCCCTTGGGTGGTAATAGTTAAAGTCATAAATGTATTAAAAACCAAGTTTTGATACAAAGAGACGAGAAACACGCATGCAACATCCAGATATTGGACCAAAGGTCCATCCTCACAACAGCCCTATGCTGCAAGAAAAAACTGAATTGTTCGGCCAAAGGTCCAAACCTCCACATGAAAGTTCTGCACATGACTTAACCCCCAAAGGGGTTCCCCACTGGTGAGCACTGCGTGATCGCAAACGTTGAAAAGTGCATCATTCATCCTGATTATGAAAGAGGGAAGTATTTCATCGAGTACGACTCTGCTATTATAGTTCTTAAGGACAAATTGAAACTTTTCTAGAAAGCTCCCTCTTTCGAAGATAAGAACCTTATGAAAGACTTCTCTGAGGTTTGCACCAAGGGCATGGTGACTGGGTGGTGGCTCCATTTCAAGCAGGAGATGCCCAACGCTTCCCTGGAATGCTTCCCAGTGACTGTTAAGCATCTGAAGAGATGCACTGAGGTGTCAACTTTCGTATATTTAAAAAAATCAAAAAACCACACCTTGACCTGCAGTTTTGACGCTTCCAACAGGTACGAGGTATGCAGGGGCTTTTATGGAGCACCATTGACGTGCGTAGGGAAGGTCGTAGGGATGATCTCCCACAAGTTTAACTTCTCTGAGAAATGTGAGGAAGTATCGCCCTTCTACTACAGCAGGATAGATTGGACCTGGTGGTTCAGGACAAACTACACCAAAGGACTTTACGGTAGAAGTGCACCCATCGTCCAGGATGACTTTTTGATAACGGGGAAAGGCGGAGGATCTGTCCAAGAAGTACTTGTTGCCATGGTGTTCGTTCTCACATTGTGTAATGTCGTATTAAATAGTTGGCAAAGCAGAAAATTGTATGAATATTAAACTGAGTTTGCTCCGAGTTGGTCTATCCTATTTCTTTGAATCTTGATTGTCTTTAATTATTTCTAGATATACCAAGAGAAAGGAGGAAATACACTTGTGATTAATTGAAATTGAATATATTTTTGGGAGTTCGTGAAAGGTCAGATCAAACCTAAAATTTTTTTTTCTCCTATCTGCCTATAATCATAAACAACAAATTTTGACATTGTTGGAAGGTGGTGAGTAGGAAATATCAAAAAGCTTTCGACTGCCCCTATTTGATGGGTTGTAAGACAATGTACAACCCTTGGGTGGTAATAGTTCATGTCATAAATGTATCAGAACCAAGTTTTGATACAAAGATACGAGAAACACGCCTGCAAGGACCTTATATTGGATCAAAGGTCCATCCTCACGGCCGCCCTATGCTGCAGGGAAAAACTTAATTGTTCGGCCAAAGGTCCAAACCCCCACATTAAAGTTCTGCACATGTCTGAACCCCCAAAGGGGTTCCCCACTGGTGAGCACTGCGTGATCGTAAACGTTGAAAAGTGCATCATCCATCCTAATTATGAAAGAGCGAAGTATTTCATCGAGTACGACTCTGCTATTATAGTTCTTAAGGACAAGTTGAAACCTATCACGAAAGCTCCTTTCTTCGAAGATAAGAACCTTATGAAAGACTTCTCTGAGGTTTGCACCAAGGGCATGGTGACTGGGTGGTGGCTCCATTTCAAGCAGACGATGCCCAACGCTTCCCTGGAATGCTTCCCAGTGACTGTTAAGCATCTGAAGAGATGCGCTGAAGTGTCAACTTTCGTATATTTGAAAAAATCTAAAAACCACACTTTGACTTGCAGTTTTGACGCTTCCAACAGGTACGAGGTATGCAGGGGCTTTTATGGAGCACCATTGACGTGCGCAGGGAAGGTCGTAGGGATGATCTCCCACAAGTTTAACTTCTCTGAGAAATGTGAGGAAGTATCGCCCTTCTACTACAGCAGGATAGATTGGAGCTGGTGGTTCAGGACAAACTACACCAAAGGACTTTACGGTAGAAGTGCACCCATCGTCCAGGATGACTTTTTGATAACGGGGAAAGGCGGAGGATCTGTCCAAGAAGTACTAGTGGCCATGGTGTTCGTTCTCACTTTGTGTAATGTCGTATTAAATAGTTGGGAAAGCAGAAAATTGTATGAATATTAAACTGAGTTTACTCCAAATTGGTCTGTCCTATTTCTTTGAATCTTTATTGATGTGGAGGAAGTCTTTAATTATTTCTAGATATATCAAGAGAAAGAAGGAAGTTTTTGTAATTAGTTGAAATTGAATATGTTTTTGCAAGATCTTGAAAGGTTAGATTGAACCTAAAACTCTTTTTTCTTCTATCCACCCATAATCCTGAACAACAAATTTTGACATTGTTTGAAGGTGGTGAGTAAGAAATATCGAAAAGCTTCCAACTGCCCCAATTTGATGGGTTGTAAGACAATGCACATAACTTGGGTGGTAATAGTTTATGTCATAAATGTATAAAAAACCAAGCTTTGATAAAAATAGATGAGAAACACGCATGCAACGTCCAGGTATTGGAACAAAGGTCCATCCTCACAACAGCCCTATGCTGCAGGGAAAAACTGAATTGTTCGGCCAAAGGTCCGAACCCTCATATAAAAGTTCTGCACATGACTTAACTCCCAAAGGGGTTCCCCACTGGTGAGCACTGCGTGATCGCAAACGTTGAAAAGTGCATCACCCATCCTGAATATGAAAGAGGAAAGTATTTCATCGAGTACGACTCTGCTATTATAGTTCTTAAGGACAAGTTGAAACCTATCACGAAAGCTCCTTTCTTCGAAGATAAGAACCTTATGAAAGACTTCTCTGAGGTTTGCACCAAGGGCATGGTGACTGGGTGGTGGCTCCATTTCAAGCAGACGATGCCCAACGCTTCCCTGGAATGCTTCCCAGTGACTGTTAAGCATCTGAAGAGATGCGCTGAGGTGTCAACTTTCGTATATTTGAAAAAATATAAAAACCACACTTTGACTTGCAGTTTTGACGCTTCCAACAGGTACGAGGTATGCAGGGGCTTTTATGGAGCACCATTGACGTGCGCAAGTAAGGTCGTAGGGATGATCTCCCACAAGTTTAACTTCTCTGAGAAATGTGAGGAAGTATCGCCCTTCTACTACAGCAGGATAGATTGGACCTGGTGGTTCAGGACAAACTACACCAAAGGACTTTACGGTAGAAGTGCACCCATCGTCCAGGATGACTTTTTGATAACGGGGAAAGGAGGAGGATCTGTCCAAGAAGTACCAGTTGCCATGGTGTTCGTTCTCACATTGTGTAATGTCGTATTAAATAGTTGGGAAAGCAGAAAATTGTATGAATACTAACCTGAGTTTACTCCAAATTGGTCTGTCCTATTTGTTTGAATCTTTATTGATGTGGAGGAAGTCTTTGATTATTTCTAGATATATCAAGAGTAAGTTTTTGTGATTAGTTGAAATTGAATATGTTTCTGGAAGATCTTGAAAGGTTAGATTACACCTAAAACTCTTTTTTTCTCCTGCCTACCCATGATCGTGAACAACAAATTTTGACATTGTTTGAAGGTAAGTAAGAAATATCAAGAAGCTTTCGACTGCCCCTATTTGATGGGTTTCAAGACAATGCACAACCCTTGAGTGGTAATAGTTTATGTCACACAATGTATTAAAAACCAAGTTTAGATACAAAGATACGAGAGGCAATTCCAACACTCATGCTTTTGGAATAGAAGCCATTCTGCAACTTGTTTCAGAATATACTATTCTCATTACAGCATTGCTTTCATTTATATCTTTCGTTTTGTGGTTGTCAGTACTGACCTTAGATCCTTTCAACCAAAGAGTATACAGATGGCAAACGAATAGACCACAGTGATGTGAGCGACATCTGTACTTCCAAAAGTAAACGGGTTATGGTTGTAATAATTAATTAATGTCCATTTGGCAAAGAGTTTATTAGTAGAATGTTTTGAAAGAAATACTTGAATAAATATTTTTGCTGAATGACGATAGTATTTTCTCGTATACGCGTATTTTCCACTGAAATAACTCAAAATCTAGCTGATTCTATAATCTTTATTTGTGTGTTTTTCTGTTATAAATTTTGCGTTAAAAAATGGCCGACATTCAAAATGCATGGCGATTAATTGCAGAAATATTAGAAAGATCTTGAATGTGCTTTCTTTTCATTACCAGAGAGAATGGAAATGTAAGTTTTGAAACTCGCATCATGTTATTGTCTTGTTCATTGCTTTTTTTTCAGTGCTATCAAATAGATAGTTTTCGGGGCAAAAATAAATTGCTGGGCTGACCTACAGGTATTGTTGTACACTTCTGATATTTTTCTTTTATTGTTGTTATTATACAGTGGACTGTCGTTAAGCCGAACTCCTAGGGACGATAAGAACTGTTCTACTCATCTATTGTTCGGCTCACCAAACATTTGAGTTATTGACGTGAGACTTTACTTCATTGAAAGAAAAACTCAGGTAAACACGAAATCATCATCAATGATGAGAAACGAGCGTCTAAGGTCTGGAAACATGTCCTTAGAGGTCGAAAAATCGTATGATATTCATCAGGTGTGGTGATTTATTTGCGAACCGAATTTTCTTCAGTCTCCTTCATTAGATCAAAAAGTTTCACTTACAGAGGCAATGGTGGTAAGAAGAACGACTTATAGAGGTGGAGGTTCTCTTGACGACCCTTCCAGCAGTTCGACTCATCTACTAGACCCTCTAGACTCATTGAGGTGAGAATACACTGGGTAAGATATGCATGAATCGGGTCCATTTCATCGAGAGTTCAGTGTATGAATGAGTTCTTGAAATTGTTATAATAATTCTATAATATGTGAACAAATTTTTCAAATGTTATCAATTTCATAATTATTGTATTGTAGTTGATAATACACAATCATTTCAAATAAAGATATAAAGAATTCAGGAGAGTATTTTATTTGATTCAAAACAATGTGTAGATGAAAAATATAATCCTGATCATAAAGCGGAGCCCTGATTCATTTTGTCGATCAGGATGTTTCTTGATAAGCTCGACAAAGAATACTCAATGTAATGGAAATTTATGAGGAGTATAATTCGAATTTCGCGCTTATTAGAACAATTTTCTGTACTGAAAAATGTTTTCAGCGCCATCTAGGTGTCAAAAGTAAGAAACTAGCCAAAAATCGTAGTCGGATTTTAGTACCACAGATACAAGGGCGTTTCCTATCTTTCTAACTCTATAATCTTTGCTTGTATCATTAATATCTATTTCCCATTTCAGTACTAAAAGTAGTGCTGTAATGAACTCATTACAGCATTGTATCCAGTTATATTTTTCGTCTTGTGGTTGTCAGTACTGACCTCAGATCCTCTCAATTTTTAAATCAAATCAATTCAAATTCCCTAATCTGTCAAATTTCGTAAGTCATACTAACTGCCAAGATACAATACAAAAGTCACTAATCTGAATTTTCATTTAAAATTCGAGAGTATTTCACAAAATCGTCTAATACTTGTTGCAGAAGGCAATTCCAACACTCATGCTCTTCCGCATTCGTGTTGGAATAGGGGTTCAACTTGTTTTAGAATATACTATTCATCAAACACAAAGGCACGTTTTTTTCTATTCGAATCTTAGATCAGGAGGAATCTTAATATATAAAACTCAGTCGGCCATATTGTTGGTTACACCATTTATAACTCAAGATTGGATGAACTGTTTGTTATGAAAGTTTTTTTGTTGGATTCTTGTACGGTTGGGTTAACATAAAATACATTGAAACAATGAAAAATTTGATGAAACGGAAAAAAAAGAAGGAAATAATTTTCCTTCTTGCGAATAACGCCAGTAGATGTCGCTGAGGTTGATAGCGTTTTCGTGTAAGTATTATATTTGATATAAATTCGGTGAACTACATTTAATAATAATATTAACGCATCTGAGTCCATGTGTTATCACACCTTTCTTTCTTCCGAACACTACGGAAAATTTTATGACGATAAAACTAAAAATGTGGTTCATCATAAGGTACAACAATGAGACAATGTTTAAATAATAATAAGGTACCGCTTAAATAAAGTGAAGTCTATTCATGTGAATAACAACGTACATACCTATCTATTTCAATGTAATTAAATTTTTTGTATATTTTGTACTTTAATTTTGTCTTATTCACCTCCTACTTGAAAGAGTACCAGTTTTGTTGATACAACTTTATGAATCTCTGAGGCGAAACAAAGTTCGCCGGGCAAGCTAGTAAAAAATAAAACAAGGACATAACGAAATATCAATATATTAAAATATTATTCTTAAGATTAAAATCAGTCAGTGTTCAGCATCAGACTGACCCCCTGCAGAATCCAGTGGCTTATGTGCTCTGTAGTAAAAAGATCCGCCTCAAAAACCAGTCCGACGCCCATGGCGTTCCTTCTCTGCGACGTCGTGTATACAGGAGTCCTCAAAGTGTTCTGCAACTTCAATCGATGCGCCTCTATGGGAATCACGCTGAGGACGGGCAGCTTCTCCACCAATATCTTCGGATGGGACTTCCTCAGACAGCTGTTTTCCACGTCCCAACCAGCGCCCTCTAGAAAGAGACCGTGGACGAAGCAATTGCCCTTGAAAAGAAGAGGTTAGGTTAGGTTAGGTTGGGTTGGGTTAGGTATTATTCAAGAATTATGATTGAAATTTATTCAAGGAGGTATTTTCTGAAACTTTTCTGAGTTTTTCCCTGAAACAATAATATATTGAGTATAAATAGAGAGCGGTAAGGGCATTTTACCGATCGAAGACGATAGTTTGGAGGAGGAGCGCAGCGATGACTCAAATTATTGTCTGTGATCGGTAGTCCTTAACGTTCGAGAGGCTTATAGCGTCTCTTGCACGATAGACACAATTTTTACTCAATGTACAATAGTATATAACATTACTAGCAAGGTACGAGGGTTTTTACTGGCGAATGGAGGATATAAGTTACCTCCTTGAGCCAGTAAAACCCGTTGCCCTGCGTGTTTTGTTTTATATTTTATTTGTTTCTCATTTTTAAAAGGGTTAGATAAATTCCAAAAAAATTTCAATAATTTGTCACAAATGTCGTAAGCCATGAACATGTCTGTTCATTTTTCTTTACATTTGTTTTGGCGAAAGCGAAAATGAATGAACCAAAAGAAATTATTGAGGAAGCCAGCAGTGTAGCATCAGATTTATTACCTGCAAAATCAGCTTCAAGGTACGAAAGAGAATACGACGACTTCAAAAAGTGGCAAAACAAAAATAGTGTGATTGGGGTAACTGCAGATGTTTTGTTGGTCTACTTGAATCAACTATCAGCTAGATTCAGAACTAATACTTTATGTGCAAAATGGTCTATGCTGAAAAGCTGCTTGAAAGAAAATGCCCCTGTTCGCAGGTTTGTTTTCCATGAAAAAATTTATTGAAAAATATGACGTTTAGTTGTCATTTGCAGATTTCAAAAGGTAATAGCGTTTCTGAAACGAAAAAATGAGCGCTATACGCCAAAAAAGGCCAAGGAGAGGCTGAACAATTTCTTTTACATGCTCCTGATGACCAGTGGTTGCTGGCGAACATTGTAACAATATTTGGGATTTTTTGATGTTGTCGATGTGACGAAATTCTCTCCTTAGACATGAATGATGTAGCAGATATGGAAAAAAACGTTATAATGACATTGCCGAAAACAAAAAATTTAACAACAAGAAGATTCACCATAACCGATAATGGCTGCAGCTTCAAGCCCTCCATGTTATACAGAAAATATGTAAATTTTCTGCCTCCAGGAACAGAAAGCCTAAGATTTTTTTTGAAATACCGACATGGAAAGTGCATTTCCCTTGATGCTGGCCAGCACACTATTGGTGGTGTCCCAAAGCAAATAGCGAAATATTTAGGTTTAAAAGACCCAGAGTTGTACACCGGCCACTCTTTTCGCAGAACTGGAGCCACTATGGTTCCGGATTCGGGTGGAGATATTTTAGCACTTAAGCGTGCAGGAGGGTAGAAGAGCACCGAAATTGCGATGAGTTATGCCGATGATTCGGTCAACAAAAAAATCGAAATGTCTAGCAAATTATTTGGTAGTAAGGAGAGTACAAATGTTCTGCAGTCCTCGAGTTCAGCAGTTTCTGAGTCAACAGATGGTTCATCATCGTCAGTATCCACTCTTTCATCATCAAAAATCTGTGTTACTGGAAATAACAATTGTATCATGATTTTCAACATATATGTCGATAAAACAAAATTTTGTAATGTAAATAATACTACCAACTTGTAAAAATTTTGCTAGTTAACTGTCAGTTTTACAAGTTAGTGACTTGATAAAATAAACTTTCTTGATTAATATTGTGTTTTTGGAAACTGACGTTTACAAATGAAACAAATAAATGATCTACCGATCTAGCAACAAACGCGGTTACTAACAAAATTCGTTCTATCGTGCAGAAACAGTATATTCTAAAACAAGTTGCAGAATGAGCTCCTATTCCAACACGAATGCGAAATTCGAAAGCATGAGTGTTGGAATTGCCTTCTGCAACGAGTATTAGACGATATTTTCTCTATTTCAGTAAAGTTTTGTGGAAAACTCGAAATTCAAATAAAAATTCAGATTAGTGACTTTTGTATTGTATCTTGGCAGTTGGTATCACTAAAGAAATTTGACAGATTGCGGAATTTTGAATTGAGTTGATTCGAAAATTGAGTGGATCGAAGGTCAGTACGGACAACCACAAAACGAAAAATATAACTGAAAACAATGCTGTAAGGAATTTCATTACAGCACAACTTTTAGTACTGAAATGAACTCATTACGATACTGAAATAGAGAAAATCATATTAAAATGAAAGTAGCTACGGTCGAATTGACAATGATGAAAATAAAACTCTCATTTGTATTGTAATCGATTTGAGGCAAAAAATTCTGAGTCTCCAACTAAGATAATAGTACTCACTGTGGGTGGTCTCATGGTTATTTCTGAAGGTTCGACAAATTGTGTGACATTCGTGTAGAGCGTAGATCTATCCAGGGGCCAATTGTGCACCCGACATGCTATCTGCACCAGAGCTGCCAGGTAAGTTTCGGGAATATGGAGTCCGGAAATCCACAACACAGGTGGTTCACCTGTGGTTGACTAGAACAGAAAAAAAAATTGATGATATAGGTTCTCGCAAGTTTGGTCATCACCTTCTCAAGGTGTGCGAGCTTAAGTAGTTGTGATGAATACTGGGAACCATGTTCTTAGGATTAGCAACGAAACCAAGAATGACCAGACCCTGTTTCTCTATGTCCCCTTAACAAAATAGGTTAAGTATGTTTCAAAATGAAGCCTAAGGCACGAAGAAACAACGAGGGAAGAAAGTAGAAAAAATGATTTCAAGAATCTGATTGGTAATGCCAAAATTAACGTATGAAAGACCAATCACAGAAAGTGAAGAGTTAATTTGATTCCCACGATCTGGGGATACGGTACAGAAGAGTCCCGCAGATTGATTGGAAAGTACAAAAAAGTACTAGGGAGCGGGAGTATATCTTGGGATATGTCCGTAGATTGCTCGGAAAAAGTTAGGTCGTGAAACGGAAAACGGTTTGAGTTGGTTGAGGCAGAATTAGAGTCTTATTTTCTTAGTTGGTGAATTATTAGGGGGTTCGCCGAGTGAAAAACCGAAGAAAAAGGGGTTACTCGGAAAAGGGAAATCTTTTATTATTTATTTTAATTTGAGTGAAACGTTTCGGGGGTATTATTTTAGAGAACTAGGATTATTTTTACAGAAGAAGGAGGATATCAGAAGGTTAGAGCTGTTCGATTTCGAACATTACAAAGAGTTTGAGTCCAAATATCTAGAAATCTCCCCTCAACTCCCATTCAAATTTTTTTATTTTGATTTTCATTGCATTTGCATTTGATCGAATCAGGATGTTTTTCTTATGGACAAATTTTATTTGATCTGATTTTTGATGACTCATGAACAATTATATATATTAATTCTTTTGTTTTTTTTTGCATTTAAGGTATTCATGAAAGGTATTTCGATGGTTTAAATCATCCTTAAACTTAACTCTCTATAAGAAAATAACACTAGGATCTGTCTTCGTGCAACAGGCTCTACACTCTCCGAGCTGGAGAGGGTTGAAAGACTCATATAAAAAGGCATTTTATTACAGAAAGGTGACAATATACAGATAAAGATAATCCTTATGGAAATATAGGAATATGAATGCTAGATTTGAATGAGCTCCGAGTCCAGTAGAACAGTGGAAGAATCGAAATCTCATTGCGATTCGATAACAAATAAGGGACTGGACTGTTGGAATGGCAAGGCTCGGCTGTCGCGAATTGAAATGCACATTAGTCGCATCCGAACGTCAGATGTGATAGCTCGACGGTTTGAAAATGAATTAGATTCGCGTAAATCAAAACGTTTACGGTTAAAGAGAAAATTAAAATCATAAAATGGTACTTCGGAGGTCAATTTATTGCGGAGACAATAAATTCTTTCATTGTTGCCTTTGGAAATAGGCCGATACCTTCACGTTTGGCTATCTCCAAAATAATCGAAAAATTCGAGCAATGTGGATGTTTACAAACATGCCGAAGACCATCAGTGAAAGTCGTTTGACAAATGAAGTGAATGTGTGTGCTGCTGTTGAAATCAGTGCACCTTGTTCTTGCAGAGAAATAGCTGAACAAGTCTATTTGGGCGCTAGAACAGTTCGGAATATTTTAAAAGGAATGGTTACAGATGTTATTAGGTGTGAACCTCTCAAGAAATTTTTCCAGAAGACCATTTAAAAAGAATGGAATTTTGTGAAATAATGATGGAAAGAGAGAATGAGAGTAGTTCATTTCTGAGAAATATCTTATTCATTGATGATTCATCATTTTCCTTGAATAGAAAACATAACCCATCTGTAGTAAGATATTGGTCTAGGAAAAATAAGCACCTGAGTATTCCTGTGCGTACCCAGTTTCCTAAAAAACTTAATGTTTGGACAGGAATACTGGGGAATTAAATCATAGAGCCAGTTTTCATCGAGGGTAATCTAAATGCTTTGAAATATTTGGAGCTTTTAGAAAATCAAATTATTTCGACAGTGCGACAACTACCAATTAATTTCGATGATGTCTGGTTTCAACAGGATGGCTGTCCCAGTCATAACGCGAGAATAGTCACTGAATATCTGAGGACGACTTTTTCTGAACGTGTCATTTCGACAACTGGGACGATGGCCCTCCAGATTTATCTCCTAATGATTTCTTTCTTTGGGGATGGGATATCTAAAAAATTTGGTGTGTGGGCAAGAAATTGAAAGAGCGACGAATAATATTGTATTAAGATCCAAAATAATCCAACTTTGTGCCAAAATAGCAAGTATGCCTAATCTTCTCAGAGATATGAGATTATCTCTTTATAATACATTTGGCTACTGTTTGGCACAACAAGGTGGATTATTTGAACATTTAATTTGAATTTGTCGATCTTCAATTTCGCATATTTTAGAATTTGTTTTCCTTTTTTCATTTTCATAGAGTTGATTTGTGTTTTTTTAATTTCTTCTCGTAAAATTTATTTTTGTTCTTATATTTTCTTCTTGTTCTAGAATTGATTTCATTTTCAAACCAGTTTTGACGAAGAAGAACCTGAATACTAATTTCCACAGGAAATTATTCGTGTCTTTCATTGAGCAAGATAAATACCTCGCGTCAGAGTGGAATAAAATTGTTTTATTCATTTACCACAGATATGAAATTACCTATACCGCGTTTGGAATGTTACTGATCCGATTCGACACTCTGCGTACCATATGTTGTGCTTTACATCCTCACCCAACCGAATATGTCGGCCCATCAGTTCATTCGATATCACTTCCCTCTGAAGTTTTGATTCTGCCACTGTTGCACAAGAATGTGGCCCCTGAATTTCAATTCGGTTTTCCGATCTGTATTCATTCATTCAGCCTTCCGGGAACTTCTACTGCAAGGATCTTTTGCTCTTTAACCAACCCGTTCTTTTAAATCCCAAGGAAGCCATCAATGGCATTGATAAATCCAACGACATCCTTAGGAGCATTAGCTGTTACCTCATGAGGATCCAGTACCGACTTCCCAATGTGAATGGTTCTTAGTTCCACCAGCTCTGGACACTTGAATACCATGTGTTCAGCCGTTTCTTTCTCTGATCCACAGAGTCTGCAGGTTTCATCTGCTGATTTTCCCATGCGTTACAAAATATATTTGTATCGACAGCGTCCCATCAGCAGACCTACCATTACTCGAAGCTCAGCTCGTGGCAGCTTTATGAGTTTTCTAGTGTAGATCGGAGAGAATTCCACAAATATCTTTACTTGCGCCGGTCTAGGAGTATTTCTCAAGAGCGTTGTTTTGTTTGCTGCTTACCATTATTGGAATGCTTTCTTGTATTGGTCTTTTCCCAGCCCACAGAAAGGTTCAGGTCCAACAGGCTTCAGCCTTGAAGCTTTCTTCGCGAGTTCATCGACTATTTCATTTCCTTTAATACCACAATGTCCTGGTATCCATAGTGGAGTCACCTTATTGCCTCTGGCCAGTTGTTTTATGGTATTACGGCATTCCCATGTCAGACGAGACTCCTGGCTGTACGATTCCAGTGATCTCAGAGTTGCCTGACTGTCCGTGGTGATATATATGCGCTCCTTTGAGATTCCTTCGAAGGCACTCTTGAGCGCAGGTATAGACAGCTAGTGTCTCTACCTGTGAAACAGAAGGTTCACTTCCAAGAGGCTTGGATATCCTTAATTTAAATCCACATACCCCAAAACCTGTACCCCTTTCTGTTTTCGAACCATCAGTGTACCATATGAATGACTTTTTGTCTGAACGATTCACGAAGTTCATCGCACTAAGACGGTCACCAATGATAGTTTTGAATGGCATTTCGAAATCGTATATGATTGGCATCGCGTTTGATGGTTTTGCCAAGAGGCTTGAGTCTAGTTGATTCAGTGTCCTCATATGTCCAACCCAGTTTCCAGGTTAGAGGTTCCCCTTGAGGGAGATTTTGATGGCCCCCAGCAGGCTACATTTCCTTACATACAGATGTAGGGGAGGCAAGCTAGTCGCTGCAACTTTAGCAGCTTGTTGCAAGTAGTGTTCTCTTCAGTTTTTGTCCATAATGCTAGTGACGCGTAGGTGACAACAGGACGTACTACTGCAGTGTAAAACCACAGTACCATTTCTGGTCTCTTCCCCTAAATTTTTCCAAAGAGCCTCTTGCAGGCCCACATGGCCGCAGTTTTTTTCACATTCTTCTTCCAGTTGAGCTTGCTGTATAGGATGACTCCCAGATAGTTACACTCGCTGGAGAACTTGAGAGTCTGTCCATTCAGAATCGGTGCTCTCAGATTAAGACTCCTTCTTCTGGTGAAGGGTATCAGGGTTGTCTTCGGGAGATTAACTGTCAGTCCCTCTTCTTCACACCACCTTTCAATCATCCTGAGGGCAGATTGCATTCGGCTGCTCAGTGTGCCTTCATGCCTACTTCTCACAGTTACCACTATATCGTCAGCTTATGCCTGAGTCTCTTTAACTTCTTTCAAGGCCAAAAAAAGATGATACAAGATGAAATGCTCACCCATTGGAAGTACTGCGCTTGTCTAGACTCAAAATGCTCCATCCAGCCTCCGAGATTCTTGCAAGTGGCTGGAGCCAATCTTCTCCAAGCGTCTGGCAATTGACCGTTGAAGAGGGAATAGGCTACGTTGTCCAAGATGCTGTCCATGCCGATCTCCCCTGCTAAGGCTTTCTGCAACTGTTGCAACGTCCTCCTCATCGTGGTTATGAGCTTGTTGAACCTTTCGAGCTCTTGCAGAAGAACTATGATGGTTGGAGACATCACCCTTTGGAAGGCTCTGCGGACCTTCCATATTTCGTATTCTTCCGGTATTTTCTTCAGTACGTCGTTGGCAACGCTCTCGATGAACTCTTCACGACTGATACCTTCACCAGTGGCGGCTGAAATATTTTTTTTACGAAGTTAGTTAGAGTTGGTTTTTTCGGTTATTGATTTGTGTTGAGTTACCTGTTTGTGGTTGCAGCTCGATGAGTATTCTCCACATCTCTTTAGTGGCTTGAGTGTAGTATCCAATCTCGGCATTCGGATGTAAACCGAAAACTTCTGGACTGTTGGTTAATGGGAGTTCATCTATGAAAGCTGCAAAAGGATATCAATGAAATTTTTTTGGAATACACACAAAACGAATAGAGAAATGTTGAATGTTCAAGAAACATATAATGTTGGGGGATGAATAAGTAAGTATATACCAAACGGTTTATGAATCTTAATATTTATTCATGGTACAAATGTGTTTTGTTGAAAATAAGTCAGACGAGGTGATTCATATACACTTCCGCGCAACAATTAAAATAACAGAAAATTTTTCGAAGACTGTGAGAATATTGTACATTTCTATAATTTTGAAAAATTCGTCACAGGGTGTTTCAAATGTTGGATCAAAAATTGGGTTCAAGTTCGGCTCATAACTTTCGTTTTTCAAAGTAGAACCCTATTTTTTTATGATTGTGCGAAGAAAAATGATTATAATGTTTCAACATGTTATGTCGTACGTAGCATCAAATTCATGAAATCTGTTCTATATCAACAATGATAAATGAATTCAGAAAATGGGTGTCTCACTAGTGAGTTATTGGACTAATTTATCTTCTATGACCAAGGTCATTGTTGATATGAAACAGATTCTATGAATTTGACGCCACGTACGACATGAAATCAGGAAATCCTGAATAACTCAAGAATTATTCATTTTAGGACCATTAACATGTTGGAACATTATCATCATTTTTTTCTGCACAATCCAACGCAATCATAAATAAACTGGGTTCTAATTCAAAAAACTAAAATTATGAGCCAATCTTGATCCTTGTGAAGAGTTTTTGAAAATTCTAGAAATTTACAATATTTTCACAATCTCTGCTTCGACTTCAAAAATGTGAAAACGGTTCGAGCTTGAGATATTCAGAATACGAATAACAAGCATAATACCGACTACTCTTATCTCCCTTTTTTCTTCAGTTTTTTCTCGATATTTTGAAAAGTATTTCGACGAATGCAACGATTTGAAAACGAGTGTATTCACAATTGAATACTTTTTTTTCATTCCCTGTATAACTAAAAGTTTTCAGGCTGCAAGATAGATCGGTAGATAATGTCAGACAATATCATTTTCCCAATTTTCAAATTTCAAATAGGTCCAGTTCTCCAGAAACGCCTAATAGGCCTTCGAACTTGGTACACCCTGTATATTATGATATACTTCCAATTTTACTATATATCGAAATTTTCGAAAAACATACTTTTCTGTCAACAATAGATCAGCAGGGTCTCATTAACTTCCTTAAAGATTTGTTATCATTAAATAATCTCTGTATCTTAATAAGGTTCATTATCAAATTAAGTATAGAAATAACAGAAGAAACAAAAAGTTTTTAAAAACACTCCTGTAGTCTGTGTTATTAAATACCAATCAGAAGATTTGAATAAAAATCAAAACCTCCTTTAATTTTGTTGAACGAAAAATATTTTTTCGAAATTTTCGATATATAATCTCCGAAGTGTATCATGATATATATACTCCCCATCAATAAATTCCGGACAGGCAAAATTTTTGTCAAATTCAACACTCTGTATCTTTTTTCGTGGTTCTCCGATTTTGTTGAAAATTTCACCAGGTATACTATTAGGTCTTGTTATGTAAACCTGAAATTTACTTTGCGAAAATACTTGTAGTTCATCCGTTATACAGGGTGAAACAAAATCTTGTTTTATACCCTCAATTTCTAAACACCTTGTGCTGAATTTGAGGCGGAAAATTTGATATCATTTAGTTTTAGTTTGAAGTGTAACTCTTTCTTAACAAATTGTTGTTTGATTTACGTCAGTATCTGCTTTAAAAAAAAAGATACACATTTTCAAAGAAAGTGTTGCATTTTTCAATTTTTATAACAATTTATAACATTACAATACCTTATCGACTAGTAAACATAAACAAACATCTGAAAATGAATAGCGTGTATTTCCACCTCGCTTTGTCATCACTTCTACCATACGACGTGGCATACTTTCAATGCATATACGAATTGCTTCTGGAGGAAGCAACAATTTCTGTTAATGCAGAACAATGCTAGGCCTCACGTTGCACGGGTTGTAACAGAATACATTGAAGAGGCGAATATTCAACGATTCGTGTGGCCAGCCAAAAGGCCGGATTTAAATCCAATTGAACATGTATGGGATATGCTAGATAGACATGTTCGAAATCGGCAGCCCATCACCTTGCCCGATTTACGAGCAGCCCTTCTTGAAGAACGGGAAAATATTCCCCCAGAAGCAATTCGGAAATGCATTGAAAGTATGCCACGTCGTATGGTAGAAGTGGTGAGAAAGCGAGGTGGAAATACGCGCTATTAATTTTCAGATGTTTTTTTATGTTTACTAGTCGATAAGGTATTGTAATGTTTTAAATTGTCATAAAAATTGAAAAAATGCAACACTTTCTTTGAAAATGTATTTATTTTTTTCTCAAGCAGATACTGACATAAATCAGAAAACATTTTGTTAGAAAGAGTCACAATTCAAATTAAAACTGAATGATATCAAAATTTCCGCCTGAAATTCACCACAAGGTGTTTAGAAATGAAGGGTATAAAACAAGGTTTTGTTTCACCCTGTATAACGGATGAACTACAGGTATTTTCGCAAAGTAAATTTCAGGTTAATATAACAAGACCCAATACTATACCAGGTGAAAATTCAACAAAATCGGTGAACCACGAAAAAAAGATACAGGGTGTTGAATTTGACAAAAATTTTACCTGTCCGTAATTTATTGACGGGGAGTGTATATTTTTGAAATTATCTAAAAAAAAATATTAGAGCACACTTGAAATTTTTTTTTAATTGCTATGAAATTTTATTCAACCCTGAAATTTCGATAGCACAAGTAAAAAGTAAGTACTAAAAAAACTGCCCTAAAGATTTTTTTATTTCTATAGCGTTGCGGTAATAATACTGAAGTTATAGCAAATTATAATAATTGGCTAAACTCAAAAATCACCCGGTAGCACGAAAACTAGCGAATGTGGTGTTCAGCATTTTTTCTCGAAAAAAGAAAACATGGAGATGTAGTACTGAACATCAAATTCTGACCACCTGTACATTGATAAGTGAGTGAAAGCTCAAATTTTCCTGTTTTATGCCTGATGAATGACAAAGTTTTCCTATTTGTAGTATATATAGTCCACTTGAATATTTAACCATTTTTCTATCGTTCTTCTTCGCATGAATTAATGCAAAATGTCAAAAAGGCATTTTCAAAAAAGTTAGACCTACAAGAGGATCTCGGAGCAACCTTTTTGCGAGCTTTTGATGAGATTTTTGACGTGATAAAGTTTCAAACTAATTGTCAGTGACGCAAACTCACCTATATAATCATCCTTTATCCCACTAGCCGGTATGACATAATCAACAAACTCATCGTGGTAAAAATGAAACGGCTGGAAGGTATCAAACAAGAAATCCCCCATATACTCATCCATATACATCTTCACAATCCTCCTATCAAAATCATCAATCACCCTCCCACCGTACATCACCTCCCCAATCAAATACTTCAAGCTACCCCACGGTATCCTCACATCCTTCAAATTCTTCGCTTTCGTCAGATAAGTATCCAAAATAGTAACACAAACATTGAAGTCAGACTCGTTAAAATCGTACGAAACGTTCCATCCTATCTTGTCGTACTTTCTCCTCTCTTGCACCACGGCGTGGAAAAAGGCTAGGACGTACACCAGAGGCTTGAACATCTCGTGTCCGCAAGCTTCAAGGGTTTGTGCCCTCATCTTGAAGTACGTGTTGCGTAGGTTCAACTTTAGACCGTTGGGTGGCTCTGTGACGACTTTGAGAGATCGTTGGAGCATGCCTATTGGGAAAGCATTGACTGGGTCGGTTGTTAACCATAGTCTGAAGTCTGGGTGGGGTTTGGAAACCTTCTCCAGGTGTTTCTCCAGTTGCCTTATGAAGGAGAGTAGCAAATGGCAGTTCTGGTACATCAACCACTGGCCTCTGCTGATGGCTGTGTCCAGCAAACCCACAGCTATCGGTTCCTGCCCTTGCCCAAGCGACAAATACTTGAATTTCCCCCCACCAAACCCATACCTATCAGCCAATTTCATCAATTCAGCTGTAGGATCAGAACCAGGGCTCAAAATAAATATAACAGGTGTTGTAGGGTTGCTCTGTTCGTAGATATTGTCGAAACTGATGACTGGAGGCATGATGTACTCCTCTCCCATGGTTTCGGTGATGTAATCGCCGACAGCTCTGAAGACTCGATCTACCCTGAAGCAGCGTAGCAGGAGTAGCTTTTGGAAAGGGTTCACCTTGTCGGAGTAGCCGTTGGGGAAGGGGAATGTTTCAGGGGCGTCCAGGTCGTACCATTCCTTCCATTCGGTGAGGTTTCTGGATATGTCGTCTGGGAGGGTGTTGAAGACTGGGAAGTCGCTGGAGAGCTTCATGATGTCTTCCCAACCCTGGAAAAAGAATGATGGAGTTGTTGATTCAAGCTGACAACTTTTATAAAGGTGGACTTGTACAAGATTTGGAATTGTAAGATTGATTTTCTCATAAGTGCAGTGAAAGATTGTCAGATCGTTACTTTTGGAGCACCCTATATATGAATTGATCGCTGAGATCGACAAGCAAAACCTTAGCTAATGGCTACGAAGATCTCTGCTATCATGCATTCATTTTCTGTCTCAGAGCGTCTCTTCCATTAACGTTAGAAAGTAACTCTCGTATTTCTAATTTCAGTTCTTTAAAGCTCTAGAAGATAGATATAATCGTAAGTAACTGATATGTTGGTCGAACAGATGTTAGGTGATTTGGTTATCGATTTATTCGTTTTATGTGAAAGGAACGAACGAGTATTCCGTAAGTTTCTATATTACCATTTTTCTTTTATCACGTTGCTTGTCGTATGTTGTTGGTAAATGTCTGGTGAACATGAATATTTCCTTAGGCATTTTCAATTTCCTTCTTGATTGTTCTAGCTGATGTTCCAGTCATGTATAACATGAATCAGTATTTCTTCTTGATTATCTGATACTATATATTCTAAAACAAGTTGAAGAATAAGCTCCTATTTCAACACGAGTGTTGGAATTGCCTTCTGCAAAAAATATCAGACGATATTTTCTCTATTTCAGTCGAGTTTTGTGAAATACTCTCGAAATTCAAGTAAAAATTCAGATTAGTGACTTTTTTATTGGATCTTGGCAAATGGTGTGACTTACGAAATTTTACAGATTACGGAATTTAAATTGATTTGATTTGAAAATTGAGAGGATCTGAGGTCAGTACTGACAACCACAAAACGAAAACTATAACTGAAAACGATGCTGTAATGGGTTTCATTACAGCACTACTTTTAGAACTGTAATGAACTCCTTATGATACTGAAATAGAGAAAGAAATTACGATTCATTAAACAACCTTCTACGTTTCGCACTTTTTGAGTTTCTCTGATTTTTTTTATCGAATAATCTGTGCGTTCTCTCTAAACAATTGGACATTTCTTTTCTCTTAAATTCTGATTGCGTGAATTATAATTATCAGAGATCCTTGGAAATTGTGAGACTTTTCTGGATAGAGACAATCTTAACAGACTTTTCTGGGGGAATTTTTGCAAGCTTTTCCGGATAAATTAACACAAATACTCTTCTGAAGAAAAAACCACAAATACCACCCTGGAAAGATAACTACAATCGTCCTTTTTCGGAGAAATCGAATCACCTTCGGAGTTAAGGCTCTGATTTCGATATGTTAATATATAAAAGTGAGTCGGCCATTTTATTGGTTACACCATTCATAACTCAAGATTGGATGAACTGTTTGTTATGAAAGATTTCTTGTTGGATTTTTCTACGGCGGGGTTAACATAAAATACATTAAAACTCTGAAAAATTTGATGAAATGGAAAAAAAAAAAAGAAATAATTTTCCTTCTTGCGAATAACGCCAATAGATGTCGCTATAATACATTTTCTAATAATATTAACGCATCTGTATCCATGGCAGTAAATAATTACTGTGTATTTTGAGTTGCCTAAACGTCCGAATCAAGACATTGACATTTTCTATCGACACACCAAAATACAATGGGTGTTTATAAATGACTTTATTTGGAGCAGATATAATTGAAGGACTTGGATTCAATCCAACATTCATGGTAAGAATATAATATTAACATTAATTTTGTCTACCCTTTCTGCTATTTAGATCCAAGGCCAGATTCACCATCGAATTGGATCATTACACCCACTTGAAGATGCACACAATGAATTCCTCCAAATTTACTTCATATAGGCAATATGGATGATCAACTTGATCAACGTCAATCAATTAATGCAGACGTAAGAAGAATAATTCTTTAAGATCTGTAGCAACTACTTCATGAACATCGATTGTTTAAAACTGCTTTGGAACTTATGCCAAGTGACGATCACAAGGTTGTGATTAGAGCAGATAAACGACCTGTTGTAGCACATGACACCAATTCAACTCCAGACGGAGTGTCAATTGTGATTGTAGGTGAAAACTTGGAAAAGCGTGATATTGTTCTTACGCGTAGCAATACTGGAGAATTGCAACGAATACATGAAACACACCGTCCATACGATGCTCCAAAATACCCGCTAATGTTTTGGAAAGGTGATAATGGGTATAACTTCAATATCAAGATGATGAATCTATTGAATGGTGAGTACCTTATTAAAATTTGAAATGTCTACTTAATACAAATTTGAATTATTTGATTTTAGTCCAAGAATCCACCAAGAAAGTGAGCTCGATGAATTATTATTCATTTTTGTTTAATGGTTCGTTAAAATACTGGTAACTATTTGCTGATATTTCGTCGATTGTTGCAGCAGTATTGTGTGTACATGTATTGTGAAACAAGCTGACCCGGCAGACTTCGTACTGCCTCAATCGATAAATAAAAAAGCAACTTTAATATTATAATGAACTATTATGGTATAATGTTGGCCAAGAAGTGTTCAGAATTATTTCCTTTCTCAGAAACTAAAGAGCTCAGGGGATCTGGTGGTGGGACCAATTGTGGCAATTGGCAATTAGATACGGTAGCTGACCCGGCGAACTTTGTTTCGCCTTAGAGATGAATAAAGTTGTACTAACCATTTTTGTACTATATGATTCTGGTCGAAAGCGTCTCAAATATTGTCTAGAACATCCACCAGAAGTTCGTCGGTCTAATTATGGTCCACCTGTATATATTTCCTAATCCAACTCACCTGAGCAGAAATGAAGGTCGCCGGACACTGCCTCTCCGACTTCTCCAAACTCACGCAGCCTTTGATAAAAAACTCCAACTCCACCTGCGAAATATTCCCTTCGTGCTGCTCCAACTTCGACGTCATTTGAAAGGAATACAACAGTTTGTGCTTCTCAAAAATGCCGGTACAACCGTAATCGTACACGTTCTTCGTCAGATTGTTGATGATATTGCCCAACCTCTTCAACAAAACTGTATGCGGCAAAGCCTTCCTTAAGGAATACGCGAAAACTTCCAGGTACGACCCCAAGGAGTACTGGTACATCGCGTTGACAGCTGCCATGTCAGCCATGACGAAAAACAAGATCGCTCCTCTTTTGGCCACCGATCTGTAGCCGTCTCTGAGTCGGTCGATGTCTTTGGAGGTCTCCACTGCAAGTTCAAGCTTCTCCATGACTTCCCCAGCTTTACTCTTGGTGTTTTCTAGAGTCGCAACTAGCTCAACGTTGTCCAACATGTTTCCAGTTGTCGTGGATAATTCTCTAAGCAAGGAATCTTCGAGCTGTTGCAGGAGATTCTTATTCACGCTGGTTTCTGATATGAGCATTTCCCTCTGTTCCTCAAGATCAGGCCTTTCGTTTCTTACAACAACACTCAACAATTGGTCCTCTAACCCTGATAAAGTCACCGTATAATTGATGACACTTGCTATGGCGTAAACCGAAGGATTGAACAAAGGATTCGCAAACTTGGTGGTCATATACAATCTAAAATTCGGATCCCAGTCTACCTCCTTGTCTCCCAACTCGACAAAAACTCTCCCAGAAACATTCTTCACGTTCTTGGAGATGACATTGATGGCCACAGGATCCACGTAGTCGTCAACGTCCTGAAATATAACGGGTGATCCGTATTTAATGGCCATGTCCAGGTGTTTGAGGAAATCGCTGTCGCTGAAGTTGAGTACTTTGAGGTTGAACGGTTCCTCTTTCTTCTTTATCCAGTTTATGGCTTGCTGTTGGGGATCGATGCACAAGGGGAATCTTGAGCTCCTCATTGTGAGGATACCGTTTTGGACTGATAATTCGTCTGGTGGTAACCCTTCCGAGTTCCATACGCTCACCTCGACGTCACTGGATAAATTGGTTTCGATCCTGTAAGGTTGTGTGAGGGGGATTTCCTTGGATATTATGGAGTCCAACCACCGAACGTACACTATATCTCTTCGGAATTCGTAGGTGAAAGGTCCGCAGTATGCAAGAAACCCTGAAGACAACAAGCAGCTTCCTATCAATCTTTCTTTCTCCAAGTGGAGTTCTTTCAAATCCTCCGTCCATCTAGCCTTCTCTGAACTAAGACCACTGATCAGCTTATCAGCTGCTATCAACCTCCTCATCATGATATCTGTCTCTTCCTGCAATTCTTGACGTCTCATTAAGGCAGCTTCGTATTTCTCGTTTAACTTCGCGAGATCCTCCTCAAGTTTCGCAATTTCGTTGTAGAGTTTCTCAAGGTTTCTTTTGGCGGTATCGTATTCTTTCTGCAACTCCTCAACCCTCTCTTTCTTTGGCTTCACCTCGCGGTATACCACGCAGTAATCCAAGACTGCTAACACAAATTTAAGGAGACCAAAACCAGCCTTAGAGATGGAAGCCATATCGTTCAATTTGGAGGATTTCTTCATATGTGCTCTTACAGCTCGCTGTTGGGCTTGGGTGATGTTATTGACGTCCATCTCCTGTAAGGTCTTTAGGAAGTTTGGATCAGCCATCATACCTTTAGCTGTCTTCCAGTTTATCTCTTTGTAACCTCTGATAATCGCGACGCATTCACAAACTGTTTGTACAGGCTCAGGGGGTGTTGCAAAGGACCTGATTTCTGTAATGTCAGATTTGTCTAAATCCTCCAGAGCTATCCTGGCAGCTTCCAGAGCTGGCATAGCTTCAGCTAAAGCTTCCTCAGCCTCCCCCTGTTCCACACTGATAACCTTGGCTTGCTCCTCAATTTCCGTACTTCGAACAGAGGCTATATTCTTTTTCTCCGTCGCTTTTTTGGTACCAGCGTCGATTTCCACGAGCATAGCTTCGCATTCCAGCGTGGCTTGGGTCACGATTACTTTCTGCTTCTCCAGTTTTTCGTTAAGAACGGCGAGCTCACCACTAGCTTCCTCTATTTTAGACATTCCGCTCATCAATCTATCACATTGGGACTTTATGAAGGCGTTCTTTTCGTCTAGTAACCTTATGTAGGTCTGTATGAAGTCCAAGTAGTGTTTAGGGGTGACGTAATTCTTCCTCCTCAATCTCAATGCGTATTCGATGGTGAACTCCATGATGTCTCTGTGAGAATTCACGACGTGCTCTATGATGGTCGATCTGTAATCTTCGGGTATTCTTGGGTTTTCTTTGAGAAAGACTGAAGCTACAGCGAATAAAGCTTGGACGGGCCAAGGAAATATCCAATCGATTGTGGTGTTATTGACTAAACCAGGAAAATTCCTGCACCTCTTACTCAAAATTTCCCCTTCAGGAGACATCGAAAGAACCACGTGTAAATTATCGTTGCAAGTGTTAACGAAGTACTGCCATACATTGTCTTTGGCTACACCATAACCTGCTTTAACAGCTGCGTTTCTACAGTTTCCAATGATGGCATCCTTGTCATCGTCTGTGAAGAGTGAAGGGACTATTCCAATCATCAGGATGTTGTTGATGAATTCCAGGAAACCTTCCTCAACCACCTGAGCTGCAGCAAAGAAAAACACCGTAGGTTTGTTGTCTACTCCCAGTTTATTATATAGAGCTTTCAAATCTTCCTTGAACATGGTTTCGTTGTAGCCTCTGCATAGGGTTATGGTGAAGAGGTCGCAACCAGCTGTAAATGCTGCAAGTTTGGTCAAGCTTAACTTCCCACTGCCGCCAACACCGACAATCATAACGTGGCCCTTTTGCAACCTCAAGCTTCTGTGAATTCTGGTCAAGTGCTCTAGAGCGTCATCGAAAAGTACTATGGGTAATTTTTCCTTAACCTCGTTGTATTCTTCATGGATCTCTTGAAATAAGAAGTATATGGCTTCGTAGTCCAACAGATCCTCATAGCATCTAGGCTCGTCTTCGTTAACAGCGTTTCTATAGTCCCCAAAGAGTAAAGGGTCTCTCATGGCATACTCCGTGACGTCTATCTGTTCTTCCTCTTGTTCCTGCGGTTTTTCTTCTTCTGGAACGAAGGTGAAGTCCTCATCCTCTTCTTCTGGTACTGCTGCCACTTCTTTGACAGGTGGTGGGAATTCTGTCTGTATCTGTTTGATGATGTAATTCCTCATCATTTCCTGGTCTTTCTCGTTGATCAATCGATCGCAGATGACTCTGGTGAACTCGTTTCTCCATACTCTAACTATTTGAGGAACTGTCGTGTATAGGTGAGGTTTGGTCATGCACATACCAGCCACTATTCTTGAAAGATCCCTCATGTTGAAGATGTAGTGGAACTTCTTCGGAGTTGGAGGCAGTTGCACGATGATCAAGTTGTAGAGGTTTATCGTCATGGCCACCAGTTTATGGCCTACTTGAACTTCTGGAGAGAAAGGTGAAAGATGTCCAGACAGGATGCAGGTGTAGATGTGTTGTAGGGTTTCAGACGTCGGGAATATCAAATTGTACACAGTAAACATCGACATGAACCTTGGATCTACTTCATTTCTTCCACCCCCTGCAACTCCCATAGCTGCGAAATAAAATATGTCCCTTAAAGATTTCCAGTTTAAATCTTTGCCTCTATCGTAGAATCCTCCAAGTTCGAATAGAAGTTTTAACAAGGCTATGGGTTGCTGGGTACCATACTCATCTACTTGAGGCATGTTCATGTCGTCCATGAAGCAGATAAGTTTCTTCCCCATTGGAGGACCATATATCTCCTTCGTTCTCTTCTCCACTGAAGATTCAAGGTTCCTCTGTACGTCCATTGAGGTCGTGCGCGAAGAGAAGTTAATGTTCATTATTATGTACGATTCTGGGTCTAAGTTTCTTAAGAAATCCTGGATTATGGCCGTTTTGGAAGTGCCTGTTTCTCCAATTAGGATTATGGGTCTTTTCACGCGGTTCATTAGCTTTAAAGCGTAGGTCGTTCTTACGGTGTCTATGGTCGGTACTAGAATTTCTGCGAATCTTCTGTCAGGCTCGTGGATGTACTCAGGAACTAACCAATCCCATGCTACCCATTTTCTTGCTTCTACATCCAAGAAGTAATCGTAGAATGTTGGAAATGCTGTAGGCATCTTACGGATGTCACATGGTTCTTCTCTTGTATCCTCACCTTTCAACATCGAACATAAACTCTTCATGAACTCATCAAAATCTTTTCTACCATCCAGCAAGAGGGCAGCACCCACAGAATTGTACAAAGCAGTTACGAACACTGCTTCTATTAAATCTGTATCTGCAGGTTCTTCAGGGTTCCTTGTATCTTCAGCTGGTTGGGGTAAAATCGCGTCTATTACAAAACATAGCTGGGTGACCATGTTAAGGCCTGTTTGAGGGATGACTGTCTTTAAAGGAGCAACCTGGCGATTGGCCAAAGTTCCTTCAATCACGTAACTCAAGAGGTCTGGGATGTATCTTTCGTAGAGCTCTTGGAAAGCTTCGAAATCTGGTGGATGGGTTCTAGTTTTTATCCATCTGTCCCAGAAAGGTTGATATCCTAAATTCTTGGGATCAACGTAGACCATACCTGCTCTAGAGACAGTAGCTGGGGAGGCATATTGCAAATCCCCTACTTCGAAAAGTAGAGCGCATACAGGAGTTTGAAGCCTTATCCTTTCGCCATTTGCAAGGGTTAACAGTTTGTTGTCGTCCATCACAGAATTCATGTTTTCGATCCACAAAGCATCTACATCGCCGTCAAACAAGATGTATCTTCTTTCTTGCTTCTCTGTAGGTCTGTTCATTTCCCTGAAGATATTGGAGAGCAATCCATCGACCCAATCTCTTGTAGCTGGGTCTAGGATGCCGTAGAGTTCAATCACCGAGCATGCTTTAGGGTTTAAAGTGTATATTTTGGTCGGAAGACCCATCAGAGTTTGCGCATCGGCCAAAGTGTGGATAACTACGGATTTACCTCCACCTGTTGGCCCAACGAGCATTGTCGAATGTCTCGTCATCATAGTTTCGTAGAATTGTACGACTTTGTCGACTTGATAAGGTAGGATTATGTACTGTTTTCGGGCTAAAGCTGTTTCAACGGCTGCGTTGAAATCTGGATAACCTACTCTGGGGCAATCCATGCCTGGGAACAAGTCCCTGATGAGTCCCAAGAACAAGGGAACGTCGTCAAACACGAATTTCGGATGGTTCATGTCTCTTAAAGCACGCATGAGGACCAAAGCTTCTTTAATGTCTGGTGAGGCTCTCTTTAAAACTCCAGCCATTCGTAAGACAGCGTTTAAGGCTCTTAGCCCCCAGTCGTAGTGGAACTGTTTGGACAGTTGCTCCCTAGCCAACTTGTACAACACTGTCATCTTCTTAGCCAACACCTTAGCCTCCAAAAACCCGTCGGAGAACAAGGAAATCAAACAGATCATCTCCATGTCTGGCACAATGCAAACCACGGGTCTAAACAAGGCTTTTACGGATTCCGGAAGCTCAGTACGACCTGCATAACCGGGGTTCATAGTGATAAAGATGCCGACTTTAGGGTCCATTGCGATCTCAGCGCCCTCAAACATGAATTTGTCCACTCTGTTCATGAGGGCGCTTCTGATTGTTTGGAGTTGAGTGGAGATGACTGATAATACTGAGATGTCGATACGGTTGAATTCGTCAAAGCAACCCCAAGCGCCGCATTGGACCAGACCGGCTAAGGTGGTGCCTATGGCCTTGAAATCCATGCCTTCGCCGCAGTTGGTGACTATGCAAAGGAGCGCCATGGCTTTGGCTAGATCCTTGGTGGTTTCTGTTTTTCCTGTGCCTGCAGGCCCTGCAGGAGCTCCCCCCATGTGCATGATGAGGGCTTGAGTGATGGTGAGGTATATCCGATCGGTCAAGGCTGTTATTACAAGTCTTCCGTTCAACCCCATGTATTCGTAACCGTATTCGAAAGAACCTGTACACTGATTCACGTAGAGGTTGTCCAAGTGGTTTACCCAATAGAAGCGAAGTTGGCTTTCCCATTCGAACTCTTGAGCATCTGTCACGCTGTCTCTTACAAAGCCTTCTATGATGTCCCTTGCGTGCACTTCGATGATCGCTATTGTACGCATTTTGGATCTGGTGTTTGGGGTTAAATCAGCCCTAACGCTTACCACTATTTCGTCGAGTTGGGAGTTGAGTTGGGTTAAATATTCTTTCATGGCTCTTTTGTTGCCTTTTTTGATTTTCACGAAGACGTTTTCGACCTCAGCTGTCCACCATACTTGACTTCCGGCTAAGCAAACCATTCCAAGGTACTCCAACATCCATTCAGTCCTAGGCCTACGGATTTTTCCGTAATAAAAAATTCCTGCCTTCGTTATGAAACGGTTTGAACGTCTCATCTCCCACAAGACATCGTTCATCCAGTCCTCAACTTTCCCAGCTACGAAAACTGCATTACGAAATTCCATAACTTCCCCTTCAGCAGAAATCATAGCGCTGGCTACTAAACGATCCTGGTTATCTGGGGCTATCCTCAGGGATTTTATGTTGTCGAACATCTTTATCATGTGGTCTTGAACGCAATAAGGGTCGCTACTACCCAGGATAGACAAAAGTTCTTCAGTTGATATGAAATAGAATCTGGGGAAACGTCTCCTTTTAGAGTCCAGGTAATCATTCAGGGATTTCTGGCACTTATCTAGTCCCAAACTCAGCATTTGGAACTCTGACAAACGTCCTTGGACCAAGCAGCAATCGCACACCAGAGGCTTCTTGGCGGAATCAGCCATGATTTTCTTAAACGACTTGTCTATGTCGTCGAACTTCTTCGCTTCATCAGGCAGTTGTACCCTTATGTCACCCCCGACGAAAATCCCTTCTAGGTACAACCATTTCCTCTGCACCTGCAACCATTCATCTATCACTTCTCCTATCGTCGATAAGTTCTTTTCCCACTTCTGGACTATAGGAAGGAATGGTCCAACAAACTGGGAACCTGCCATGCTCTGAAGATTCATAGAGTTATCCTCGAGAACCTGCATTATTTCATCGACAGGTCCCAAGAGATATCCTCTGTCTTCAGTACCTTTCGAGTGTCTAACGATGATGAAAGACATAGTCGCCCACATATCTACGATTTCTTTCACTCCTTTCTCTATCGCCAATTCTTTAATAGCGTTGGTGATGATTTCCTCGGCTATATCCTGATACCTGTGAAGTTCCATCGAGAACATGTTGTCCAAAGTGAATCTGTCTGGGGCCATATCAAACTCTATGCCTGTCTTGACCATCAACTGCTTCCAATGCCTCTCTCGGAGAGCCTCATTCTTCAACGAAACCATAAGTGGGACGCTGTTCTTGAACATCTTCATCTTATTCTCGAGTGTTACACCAACCGGTAAACTTTTAACTACTCTCGGTAGCTTCTTGAACTCTTTCACGAAATTTTCCATACCATCAACTAAAGCCTGAGGGTTTAAGTTAGCCCAAAGGGTCTTACCCCAAACTTCTCGTGCATGTTTTTGATTCCTGTAGATTCTGTAGATCAACTCCATTCCATCGTACACTTCCTTAGCTTTAAGATATTCGCTGTAGTCCGCCAAGGGTATATCGAAGAGCATTTCAGCTTGAAGCAGTTCTTGTCGTCTCTCCTCAAACTCTACAAAGAGTCTCTCGTATTCCTCCATCAGCCCTAAACCTTTATCTAGGTCTTCACCAACAGATCCAGGTCCTTCATTGTTGAATCTTTTCACGAATTCCGCCAGTATTTTGCAGAAATCGTTTATTTGATTCAAAGTTATCAGCGCGAATCTATCCTTGGTGGTTTCAAGCTTTTGTTCTCTATACAGTGCCGTAATGAATAAAGACTTCCAATCTTTCTCCAACTGGTAAGCTAGTTCCTCGTGTTCTGGATCGTACGGTAATTGATGCTGTTTCAACACGCTGTAAGTCTCTTGGAAATCAAGATACTCAAGCTCAGCGTGCAGATTCTTCTTGGTTATGATACCTATGGCTTGCATGACCGACTTGAACTTGTCCAATCCCTTGATGTTCTGATTCACCAAAGCCCTTAACTCCGCTATTTCATCTCTCAGTTCTTCCATGGCGGCGAATGTTCTTTCCTCCAGTTGTCTCCCAAGAATCATCTTCCATTCTAGGGAGTGTTTTGCAATTTCAATAAGAAGGGGTTGTAAATTCAACTGGATGGCACCAATTGGTATAAGGTGCTCTTGTTCTTCCATCCTGACTCGGATGCTTTGATAAAAGCTGAACTTGTCGTCGAAATCCTCAAGAAGGTTATGTTTTTGGACCCAACCCAAGCAAGTCACTTCCTTGTCGAAGCTCCACAAGCTCTTGTATCTCCTCCACTTCTGGACGTACTTGTGTACTTGATATATGGCTTTGTGGCAGCTTTCTTGGAGTTTCGTTACAAGATCGTTGATGTCTGGAATCTTAATTATGTCGTCGTAGAAAGTGTAGGTGTACTCCTCCATCTTGGAGACTTTTATAGGTCTGCAAGGCTTGCACATTTTATCCATCCAGCGCGTGAATGATTTTAGTGTATCCAGGAAATCTTTGGCGTTCCTCACGATGGTGTTGTATATCTCAGGAGCTGTAGGATACAATATGACTTCAGGAAGTTGAACTACAGCATCCACTTGGAACAAGAGATTTTTCGCAGCCAGTTTAGCAGTGAACGTTTCTAGGTTCCTCACAATCATCGTGATCAAAGTTTGGAAGATTTCGTTCTCCCAATGGTGGTAGTAAGCAGCCATTTGAGGAGCCATCCCGGTGTTCGTCTTGAGCACCAAATACTCGACTTTAATCAGGATTGGACCGAAAGTTTCGTATATGTTCATCATTTCATTCAGGCGTTCTGTGCGGAGGTCTACTACGGCACTGAAGAACTGCTTGCATGGTAAACGATGGGAACATTCTTCGGCTGTTACGAAATCGAACAAATTGAAGTTGCCGAGTTTTTTTATGCGTTTGTCGATGTCTGCCTCAATGTACTCGATCTGGGAGAAGAGGGTCTTGAGGTTGTTGATCTTCAAGATGCAGTTTTTGGCGTAGTCAGATATTCCTAGGGATCTCCAGTTGATCCTGCTTAATCCTTGTTGGATGTACAATTCAACTTCTTTTATCTCTTCCTTCAAGAGGTTCATCTGAAAAGGGGTTAGTCACTGAATCTTTTTGTCTGTACAGAGGTTTTGATATTACCTGTGGAGATGTCAGTTTCGAAGTTACGTTATTGTATTCCTCAATCATGTCAGTAATGGCTTGTACGTCGCTCTGCAATCTGTCTTTCTGGATGGCAACCATTCTTATCTCGGTGGGAAGCATGTAGCCGAAGTACTCCATGAAGAATCCTTCTTTGATGTAGTTGAAGACTTCCCAGTCGAAGTTCAAACAGAACTCTAGATTCTGCTCCGCCATTATGCTGTCTCCCATGACTTCGTGCCAAGTTAGGCTCTTCAGGGATTTCATTTTGTCCATCAGCATGTTGGTGGTCTTTGCTGACATCAACCATTTGAGGGTGGATGCGACGATGGAGAATTTCAAACCTGCGAAATGCTACATTTAGTTGATTTCCAAAGATATGTTGTATTATTTTATACGACAAGAAGCAAGAGTAGATTCAGATGAATGAAGATTTACCTTTTGGAGCAGAGGGAGAGTTTTGTACCCAGCTCGGCTTGACTGGCGGTTTCATGGGTTGGATGCTGGAGCTCTGTTTGGATGTTTTCGTCTTCAGATCGTCCATTTTGAGGTCTGTTTCGGAAAGTTGTATTTATTATAATAGTATACAGCATTTGTGAAATTGACAAGAAAGTTTGTATCGTTCCAACGTCACCCTAAGACAATCTACTCTTCATGCCTGGTGCTTTGAAAGGCGAGTATTTTGAGCAAGGCTTCAAGAAAAACTAAGGAGAAAGTTATGCCGATTCTGAATGAAGCTTCCAAACTTCTGGTAAGGAGTGGGGAAGACCAAGACTGATATGCTGAAAAATACCTTGATATTCATGGTCCTAGTAAAAAAAACTAATTTCCTGGATGGAATTTTTTTTTCATTGTTTGTTGTTGGTTTTTGAAGAAATAAACTTTATTATTATTATTATTATTATTGAATCGGTGTCCTTTGGATTCTAGACAAGCAGCTGATGAGGGTTTTTCAGTTGAGTTGAAGTTCAAAACTCCCTGACACCACGGTGTCAGCAAATTGATAATGAGCTCCCCTACCCTGATGCCACAAAAAAAGATAGGTAAATTTGAATAAGTTCAGGTTAGATTAGATCCCCGCACAATTGTCTTGGTGTTATATGTTTTCCTAACAACATAGGTCGAGTGTGTTCCAGAAAAATGAAAGGCACCAAGGAGCTTAACTAGGCATGTTATGCTGAAAAATAAGATAGTATTTGGTGTCCCAGCAGATTCTCCAGTTGCCTGGATAGAATCGGTGTTCTTGGAGTTCCAGCCAAGCAGTAGAGGAGAGTTTTATATTTGGTTGAAGTCCAATACTTGCTGGCACCTTCCAGAACAGACCGGTGTCAATAGCAGATAGGCTATCGAGCTTCTTCCCCACCTCAAGGCCATAAAAAATATTAATGAACAGTTCTAGGCCAATTGTGTGAAACATACTGCTCCACAAGAGTTAGGGATATCGTATTCAGTCGTTCTATTCCATTCATTGTTTTCTGTATTGTGGTAGTATGCCTTTATTTGGAGACATAGATATGATTTTGTGCCTTGAAATCAAGAAGGCTAGTTTTCTAGACAATGTGCCTCTTCAAATAAGATGAATTATGTGGCTACAGCAAGATGGGGCTCCATGTCACAACGCTGCCATTGTGAAGAGATATTCGAATCAAGAATTCGAAAATAAATGAATAGGAACCAATGGACCCATCAGGTATCGCCAGACCTAAAGCTCATGGATTACTTTCTGAGGGATACCCTGAAAATATGGTATACCACATTAATTCTAATAACTCGGACCATTTGAAAATAAAGATAAGAAACGCATGTGCCCAAGTAGACCCTCATATCCTGACCAAAGTAACTTATAATGAAATAGAGGAATGATATAACTTATGTATGGATCATAATGGCCGGTATATAGAACATATTATTCGAAATGTTTCGTTTGTTATTGAAAAAAATGTTTATTGCTATAAGATATATTTGATGAATATAATAAAAGAGAAATAATTTGTTATAGAACCTCCTTCATTTTACGAAACAAAGTCATATCTAGGTCATCTAGACATTATGATCAATACATAAGTTATATCATTTCCCTATTTCATTATAAATTACTTTGGTCAAGATATAAGGGTCCATTTATTTTAGAATTTTTGATTTAAATAACTCTTCACAATGGCAGCATTGTGACATGGATCCCCATCTTGCTGTATCCACATATTTAATCTCATTTGAAGAAGCAGATTGTTTAGAAAACTAGCCTTCTTGAATTCAAGGCAGAAAATCATATCTATGTCTCCAAATAAAGGCATACTACCACAATACAGAAAAAAATAAATGGAATAGAATTAACATAATACACGCTGCAGATCGCTGACGGTTAGAAATGGATGAAAATTGTATTCGAAAAAAAGTTCGGAATGGAACTTTCTTTCGAATGACATCATGGCGATATGTCCCTGGAGAAAAAAATTTTGATAGCGCCGCGACGCCTGACGTCTTTATTTATTCCGCAAATTTTTATGCGCATCTCAAGTCGACATTGACTTCAAAACGCCATTCACAGAATGAAAAACTATTCGGACGTTTTCGAGAAAATTGGGGTTACCAAGATAAGTGAATCACCCTGTACTGTACAGGGTGGGCATATTTCGATGTTTTAGCACTACAACTTTTGAACCAGAGGAGATAGACAAAATCTGATACCCCATTCTCGATCTCTTTTTCGGAGAAACTGACAAGAGTAGTATTCATTTTTGGCTACCTTCTTTTGTTTTCGAGTTATAAGCGAAAATTGGAAAAATGGCGATATCGGAAAAAATTTATATCTCCGCCAATACTGATGATAGAGCTCTGAAATTAAAACATTATACAGGCACTTTTCTCCGTAGAATCCAGTGGCATGCTCGCCCTTTTTGCAGCATTTTTAATTACGAAGCTATGACACAAAGTTATGTTTTTTTGAAGAGGAACACTAGATTTCTTTGCCATTTTCTGAAAGCCTAATTTTTTCTGATTTCAAAAATATATAACATCGTATGGTTCGTATCAATAAATCAATATGAGTATAGAAATTGGTCAAGAACCTATATTCATCTGAGTCTCAATACTTTCTATGGTTTCAATTGTCGATACGCACGAACAATTTAGTATCGTATAATTACCACAATTTCCATCTAGTAGTCTTTTCATTTCTATGCTCTTGTTATAGAAAGCTACATTTTTCTGTGCTCATCAACAGTTGAAACCATAGAAAGTATTGAGACTCACATGAAAATAGGTTTTTGACCAATTTCTAAACTCATACAAACTTTATGATGTTATATATTTTTGAAATCAGAAAAAATCAAGCTTGCAGAAAATGTCACAGAAATATAGTGTTTCCATTTAAAAAACATAACTTTGGATCATAGCTTCGTAATTGAAGATGGTGCAGAAAAGACGAGCATGCCACTGGATTCTACGTAAAAAAGTGCCTGTAGAATGTTTTAATTTCAGAGCTCTATCATCAGTATTAGCGGAGATATAAATTTTTTTCGATATCGCCATTTTTCCAATTTTCGCTTATAACTCGAAAACAAAAAAAGGTAGCCAAAAATGAATAAAACTCCTGTTAGTTTATCCGAAAAGGAGATCGAGAATGGGGTATCAGATTTTGTCTATCTCCTCTGGTTCAAAAGTTGTAGTGCTAAAACATCGAAAAATGCCCACTCTGTACATTGCAATCATTGCATATTATTAAGATCCGTTTGCACCATCGTTCCTTAATTATTTAAGTGACGTTTCGATCCTTAAACCTAACCTCAAATTTAAGGATGGGATTATAACCTAAAATAATGTGTCAAACTGACTGAACATTTGCTGTTTTCTATGAAATTATAGCAAAAAATTTGAAATTTCAACTAGCATGAAATCGTCAAAATGACAGTAAAGCTAGGTTAAGGAAATGACAACTATCATCTGTATCCGGCCAGCCAATGAAAAGGCTTTATTGAACTAGGGTGAAGTTAAAGAACATGAAAAACTGAAATATCACTAGATAGAACTATTTAAGGGTCCCCACATAGATAATAAAATATTGTTCTATATTCTAAGGTCCCTTACGTAAGAATTCCATTTGAGTGACAGTCGTGCAACTGTCAATATTTAAGGGATCCTTAACTTTAAGGAACGATGGTGCAAACGGATCTAAGCCCGGAATACATACATACATCTTCCTGCATCTACATATTGAAAGATGATGAAAAAGCCTGGCAAAAACCATCCCAAAACTCACCATCATCGACTCCTTTCTTGAACAACAGACTGGACACCTTCAAGATGTCCATCTGCATGGCCTTTTCTACCGAAGAAGCGCTCTCCTCTTGCCACTGATCGAACTTGCTCTGTTCGAAGGCCATCAAGGCCTTGCTGACCTTCAGGTAACTCCTGAAAGCGTCGTCCTTGATCCTTGACGACATCAGTTCAGGGACATTCTGGAACTTCATGATCATCTTCTTCAGCTTGTGGAACATCAGGCGCACCCAGTATATCGAACCGCCTTTTGGAGGGAAGTTTCTGCAGAGGATGGGGTGACGCCGGTTTCTCTGCAGAGAAATAAGGGTGAAATTTTATTAAATTCCATTCGATTAGACTCTTTTTGTGCAACATTTAGATGTGATGCTAACTTCTTCAGATTTTGGAACAACGACAATGAATTTGCAAAAATTACATCAAGTATAACATCTGCAAGACTTGCACCATTTTATGGGCTCTCTGAGTAACTACATCTCATCTGGGAACCTTCCTAGAGATGTAATCGTCAAGAAAGTGAGTACTGAGAAAAACTTCAGTACGATGCTATACAAAAAAGTGGAGCGGGAATACACCGACCAAAATTTCAAAGAAAATACTGTTAAATGGTATACAGACGGTTCTAAAACCAACACGGGAGCTGGCGCTGGGGTTCACGAGGCCAAAGCCAAGTGTGCACTATCGTTAGGCTCCTGTGTGAGTGTTCTGCAAGCAGAAATATTAGCAATCGAAAGATGTCTAGACATTAATCTAGAGAGAAACTATCAGAATTGCGACATAGCTATTCACTCAGATAGTCAAGCTGCTATTGAAGCACTGAATTCCTATGTCATCGACTGAAAGTCAACATGGGAATGCCCGAACAAACTCAATGAGGTAGGCAAGAAAAATAAGGTCTCTTTGATCTGGGTTCCTGGTCATTCGGCAATCACAGCTAACGAAGAGGCCAATAAACTTGCCAGAGAGGGTGCTCGGAAACCACTCACCGGCCCAGAACCTTTCTTTGGTATAGCAAAACGTACCCATAAGAAAGAATTCTGGAGAAGGAGAAAACTGAAAGAGAAACACACTGGCAGAATCTCCCAGGGTTGAATTGCTCCAAAAAGTTCCTTCGGAATTTTGTAACTGCAAGATCCGAAAGATATTTGGATCTCAGTAAGAACCAACTACACCTCCTCACTGGCTCTCTTACAGGGCATTGTCGCCTCAGAAGGCACTTGCTGAGAATGGGCGTATCGGTCACTGACGAGTGTAGATTCTGTGGGGAGGAGGAAGAAACTCCTATTCACCTAGCCACAGAATGATTTGGCATTGTAAGCCAAAGGAAACAATGCTTTGGTCAAGAGACCTGTAGGAGTGAGGAATTAGCCTCACTGAAGCCTTCCGAGATATTGGATTTCATAAGATCCCTGGGTCTGGAAGGCAAGCTGTAAAGCTTTGTCAGGGGGTACAATAGACCATCAGGTCGCAGTGTACTGTAACCTACCGTGAATATGTTGTCCACTTCGAGCACCTCCTTCATGAACTGGTCCAAGATGACGTCGAACTTGCTCATCAGCCTGTCCAAGATCACCTGACGCGTCTCCATATGCTTGAACTTTAACAGCATATCCAAAGCTATTTCCGAAGACCTGCAAAAGAAAATTGACGTTCGATTCTTCGTTTTATGAGTTTCATACTCTCCTTAGATATCTATTGAAATATTGTCTTGAAGGTCTCTGCATTTTCCTGAAAACTTAATTTGGGTTTTCTCTCCCAGTCTCTGAAATAGGAAACAATCTCATTACATAAAGACCAATAGTAAGTTCCATTGGATCTCCTTGTCAAGATTTGGCAAAATTTCTGAAACCACTAACCGGAAAATCACCCGTCACTTTCTTGAAAAATTGAGAAATTCCAATCTGAATTCGACTAATGTTCTAGTAAATGTCGATGTAGTTAATCTTTTTCCTAATGTTCCGGTCGATAAAACACTTGAAATAGTAAAAACAAAATTAATGGATGAAGATTCTTTTCATGAAAATTCGAAATTAACTGTAGACAATATAATGGAAATGTTAGATATTTTTCTGAATTCAACATATTTTTAATTAGATGATGATTTTAATGAACAAAAATTTGGTATGACTATGGGTTCTTCTTCATCAACTGTAAGGAGCAACATTTTCATGGAATTTTTTGAAGAAATCCATATTGAAAAATATTCAATGAAACCAAAGACTTGGTGGCGATATGTAGATGATATTTTTGTAATTTTGCAACATGAGAAAGAAGAATTGATAAAAATTTTTAATCATATCAATAATAAAGAACCTACAATTAAATTCACAATGGAGTCGAAACAAAATAATGTACTTTCCTTCCCAGATGTTTCGATAAGAAAATTTCCAAATCATTTTGTGTGTTCAGAAAAAAAACCCGAACAAATCGATATCTAAATTTTCATTCTAATCATCAAATGAGTGTTAAAAGAGGTATTATAAAAACACTTTACGATTAAGCGCAATAAATTTCAACGACAACTGAAATACGGAATAACGAAATTAATCTCATTAAAGATATTCTTGAGGATGATCAATATTCAACTAATTTCATAGAAGAAACTATTTCAAATTTCGAGAGAACAATTTTGCGTCAAAACGATAATAACAATCAAGAACCAACAACAAACCGTCAAGAACAACCAATTTTAATAAATTTGATTCCTTATGTTCATGAAATTTCAGAAAGAATTAAAAGAATTGGTTCTAAATTCAACATAGGAACTGTGTTCAAAACAAAAAATGAGTTACGATCTTTATTAACAAAAACTAAATCTTTGAATGAGAACCAAAAGTCAAGAAATTGTATTTACAATATTCCCTGTATTTGTGGAAAATCTTATACAGGAGAAACATCAAGACCATTAGAAATCAGGAAACGTGAACATAAGAATAACATAAAAAATAGAGATATTGGTAGATTGCAGATAGCAGATCATGTGTGTTCAAATACCGGCAATCACATGATGGATTGGAATGGAAAAAAAAATTTAATAACGGAACCTGATGGTTATAAAAGAAAAATCAAGGAGTCAGCTTGTATTTTGTTGGATGAGGCTTATAATCTCGTCTATTGTTCAGTAGGAATAGATCGAATTTGGATGGATTTTTCTAAAAAAGAACTGGTTTCAGGGAATTTTGAAATAAAATAACGATATCAACATCTAGTAATCAATATTGATCTGTGTTCATTATATATTGACAAATCTCAATCAAAAATTGCCACGATTCTACAAAGTTGAATGAAAACTAGTTATTCTCTGACGAAGGAGTCTGATTTAGACTCCGAAACGTTACGCTTAAGAGTTCAAAGTGTTTTCTTTTTGTTCATTTTTAGGCAACAATTTCTTCTCGTAAAGTTTTGGCCCCTGACAAATTAGTGCTCAAATTTTTACGCAGGGGCCTTTCCTATATCATTAAAAATTTTTTCTAATTGTTTCTTATTTCAGAGACTGGGAGAGAAAACCCAAATTAAGGATTATGCTCTCCTCACCTGAGTATCTTGAAGCTCTGATCGATGAAATTCACGGCTTCCATGTCTAGCTTCTTCACCTCGTTGTAGAAGTTGTCCATCACTTGGTCCCAGTTCTCCTTGGATCCTTCCTTAAATATGTCGAAATCCGTGTTCTCGATTTGGATGACCAGCTTCTCCACCCTCTTCGAGACACTGTCTATCCTCTGGGGATCTACTACGATGGACCTTAGCTCTGGGCCGAAGATATTGTAGAAGTGGAACATCGCCTGAAGGTGCAAATATTAGCTTCCCATCTTTATGGTAAAAAAAACACGTGTGGCACTCGAGAAGACAATATTGTTGATTCAAAATATTTTTTTATTTATCTTACAATACATGTAGGTTATTCATGAATGTTTATCATTGAACTATAGGTTTATGGTAACTGAAATAAAAAACATAACTTTGGGACTTAATGTCTACTAAATATCTGGAAAATACCGCGTCAATAGTGGTCCCATATTTTGTTGTGGATTCTTGTGAATCATTATTCATTTTTAAATTTAATTTTTCCGGGAGAAAAGTTGTCAATCGCTTTGATTTTTCATCAGCGAAGATAATGTTGAAATCGCCAGCCAAGATAAGTGGAAATTTATTACCATTTGCACCAAGTATTTTCGACCCTTCTTCAGTTTACTCCAGTTGAGTGCGATGAATAAAATGCTCTACCTCGTCCAATTTTGGATTCGGAGAAATGTAAATTGCAACCATGAATATGTGTAGGCCATTTCTAAGTTTGCATAAGCATGCACAAATATCTCCAACAAATGAGCGTCTAACATAAACATCGCTAAAGTCTTCAATATTTATTTCAATATTCGGAGTCATAATATTCGTAACATTATCACTATTTTGGTAAAATGCTACCTCACTTTTTGGAACAGTATCTCGTTTGAATTGAACAATACAATTGAAATTAGGTATTTCAATCGGATTATCACGCGTCATGCATGTTTCGGTAAGAAGTAACACATTCGTTTGTCTCGTAATTGAATCTTGTAAATCGTATTGGTGACTATGTACACTTTGGCAATTGAAAGTCATTATTGAAATGCCATTTCAATCACTAGTGAAATCTAAGACAGTCTGAGCTATCGTCTGAACACTATTTAAAGTCAGTCTTTTGAAGTCTTGCAACAAAGATGCAGTCGATGCAGCTTGCCTCCGATTATGATAAAACTTAAATGCAGAATTATCATTTTTTGTCGTTATATACAATTTTTTCAATATTAGTCACCCGAGAGAGTGCAACATAGACGAGTTCCTGAGAATGTCAATTACTATACTCATATACTATTTCGTCAAAAGTTCCACCTTGCGACTTATGTGAAGTTAGAGAAAGAGCTGAAGTTAATGGAAAATGTTTGCGTTTGGCTATACATTTTCTATCCGATGTTAATGAAATATTTGCCGTTCGTAATTCAATGGGAACAGCGAGATTGCCGACTCCATTTTGCACTGCTAGAGTGGTTGCACGCATCCGTCTAGTTGCAAGCACCCAAACACCGTGCCGAAGTCTGCCGAACTGAACCGACGATACACGGCTGTGTTAGGTTTTTTCGTTACGGAATTTCTACATTCGGTCGCCGCGCTCAAAGCCTGATATAAAAGCCATGCAATAGCTTAAAAATCAATTACCATCGCTACATCCCTGAGATCACCGCAGACTTTGGCCATGTAGTCAGATTCGGAGAATAATCTTATTTTATCGAACTCCCAGCGTTGACCTTTGCCGGAATCCTCGATTTTCTGCCTGATGGTCAAATAAGAGGTCTTCCACATCTCCAACATATCCTTAGCGGTTTCAGTTTGAGTTCTTATTTCGGATATGGGGTTCCTGTGTCAAGATAGAGGTGATTTAATAATTGTAATTGGTTTTGCGAAACTTTACCTGAACAAGAATTCGGGGTTCAGTGCTTTCTTAACTTTCTCCTTGAGGCAGTAGGCGATCCTCTCCATGAGAGGTACCATTTTTTCATCTGTACAATAGTACCTGGACAACACCCAAATGAGTTGAAGACCGTCCATTAGGTCCATCAATATACCTTTAACGGAGGCAAAATCGTCGCATGTTGTGACAATCTGTGGAAAAAATTCATATGGGAGGTTTCAGATGTTGGTTGAGCTCAGATGGAAACAAGGTACTTTGAGAATTTTTAGATGGAAAGACTATACCTAGTTATAGATTAATAGTAACAAGGTCAGAAGGTTTTTACTGTCGAATGGAGGATATAACTGACGAGCCGCAGGCGAGTCAGTCACCTCCTTGAGCCAATAAAACCCGTTACCTTGCGTGTATTGTTTTATATTTTATTTGTTTCTCATTTGTTAAAAGGTTAGATAAATTCCAAAAAAATCTCAAAAATGTCGCAAATGTCGTAAGCTATGGAAGCGTTGCCATGAACATGTCTGTTTATTTTTCTTCACATTTGTTTTGGCAAAACGGAAAACCAAAAGAAATTATTGAGGCAGCCAGCAGTATAGCATCAGGTTTATTACCTGCAAAATCAGCTTCAAGGTACGAGCGAGAACACGACGACTTCAAAAAGTGGCAAAACAAAAATAGTGTGATTGGGGTAACTGAAAATGTTTTGTTGGTCTACTTGAATAAACTATCAGCTAGATTCAGCCCTAATACTTTAAGGACAAAATGGTCTATGCTGAAAAGCTGCTTGGAAATTAAAGAAAATGTACCTGTTCGCAGGTTTGTTTTCCTTAAAAAATTTATTGAAAAATATGACGTTTAGTTGTTATTTGCAGATTTCAAAAGGTAATAGCGTTTCTGAAACGAAAAAATGAGCGTAATACGCCAAAAACCCCAAGGTATTAAGTAAAGAAGAGGCTGAACAATTTCTTTCACATGCTCCTGATGACCAATGGTTGCTGGCGAAAATTGTAACAATATTTGGGATTTTTGGATGTTGTCGATGTGACGAAATTCTCTCCTTAAATATGAATGTTGTAGAAGATATGGAAAAATACGTTATTGTAACATTGCGGCAAACAAAAAATTTAACAACAAGAAGATTCACCATAACCGATGATGGCTGCAGCTTCAAGCCCTGCATGTTATACAGAAAATATGTAAATCTTCGGCCTCCTGGAACAGAAAGCCTAAGATTTTTTTTGACATACCGACATGGAAAGTGCATTTCCTTTAATGCTGGGCAGCACACTATTGGTAGTGTCCCAACGCAAATAGCGGAATATTTAGGTTTAAAAGACCCAGAGTTATACACCGGCCACTCTTTTCGCAGAACTGGAGCCACTATGGTTGCGGATTCGGGTGGAGATATTTGAGCACTAAAGCGTGCAGGAAGGTGGAAGAGCACCGAAATTGCGATGAGTTATGTCGATGATTCGGTCAACAAAAAAATCGAAATGTCTAGCAAATTATTCGGTAGTAAGGAGAGTACAAATGTTCTACAGTCCTCGAGTTCAGCAGTTTCTGAGTCAACAGATGGTTCATCATCATCAGTATCAACTCTTTCATCATCGAAAATCTGTGTTACTGGAAATAACAATTGTACCATGATTTTCAACATATATGACGATAAAACAAAATTTTCTAATGTAAATAATACTACTAACTTGTAAAAATTTTGCAAGTTAACTGTCAGTTTTACAAGTTAGTCTCTTGATAAAATAAACTTTCTTGATTAATATTGTGTTTTTGGAAACTGACGTTTACAAATGAGAAACAAATAAAAGTAGTTACAGTCCACTGCTAGCTCATTGTCTATTGTGTCCCAGCTCGTCTGTTAGTTTCAGAGATCTAATAGTAGAAGATTCGAAACCTTCACCGAACAGATAATAGAATGAAACCTATTTTATAAAAAACTAGCTGGCCCGCGTAACTTCGTCTGCCCAAATCGGCTATTAAAATTATTGTTATTACTATGTCCAATATTATCTTCAAACACGAAAAATCTTGAAGAAGCCTGGATCCTGATTGCCACACCGCCTTCCAAATCCGTTATGACTAGAACAATGACAAGTAAGTAATAAGATTTTGAAAGAAACAATGATATGCCTAAATCACAATGCATGTATTGAATATTTTCCTACTCACTTCAAAAGGGTACCAAATATTGCAGAATGGACCTTAGAGGATATTTACATGAAAAGATAGTCTTGATTACCCTAGAACAGGTGTTGCATATCTACTGAAAACATGTTTGAATTTTGAATTTCAAAGGCTCCCATTTTCAAACGTTGGATTGTTTTATTTCGAAGTAAAGATTTTGTTCCCTCCAGAGAAATGATGTTAAAAGATACAAAAAACACTCACATTCAGATAACGCAAGATCGTGTACAAAAACTTGACGTTGTCTCTGGCCTGTATGTAGTTCTTCTTCAGGTCCAGTTGGTAGTGGACAAACGCGTCAATGATTGGCGATTTGGTTTTCTCCAGCAGTTTCGACACCTTCAGAAAGGTGGGTTTCTTCAATTGCTCCACCATGACGCTGAGGGCTGCTTCCCTTTCGTGCCAATAGGTGTACTCGGCTATAGGACCTGGTCCATCCGGTTTCTGAAACAACCGCAATCAATTCTTCATAAGAAACATTGATTGGTAGTTCGGAGTGATCCTTCAGAAAGTTTATACTACACTGCGCAAAAAAATCAACGCACATTATGGAAATCTCAAATTCATTCAACAACTGAAGGTGTTATCGATGATAATTATTTTGATCAGAATTATGCATGCATATGTTACCCACTTTCAACGTTTTTCTTCAATACAGATGTTTTTTCCCAGCACGAATAAAAAAAGATGATATTATCAGATTTTGAATGTATTGGCTCCATTCTAAAATCAGTGGTTCTCGATCAATTCTAGTGATCAATAGTTTTTCTTTCATTTGATTTTCTACACTCGATCGCTATGCAACGCAATTTGACCCAAGAGGAATGTGCCCAAGCGGTAGTTTTGAGAGAGGAAGGGTGGACATACACAAGAATTGCAGAAAGGTTTGGAGTTTCCCATACAAGTGTGTCCTGAATGTTGCATCGATTCAGGGAGACAAGTATGAATGTCCGAAGACCAGGACAGGGTAGACCACGGGTAACAACTGCCATTCAAGTACGTTACTTGAGAGTTTCTTCGTTGAGACAACGGTTTGCAACCGCTCGCCTCCTTCAAAATCAGCTTGAGCAAACTCATGGGGTGCAGATTAGCACTCAGACAATAAGAAATCGCCTCAGAGAATATGATTTGAGGCCTCGTGTCGCGGCAAGAGACCCAGCTTCTACCCCAGCCCATCGAAGGGCGCGTTTAGATTTTGCGAGAGAGCATATCCATTGGGAAGAGGCCGATTGGGAAAGAGTTCTCTTCACAGATGATTCTAGATTCTGCCTCTACCATTGTGATCGACTTTCCCTTGTACACAGAAATCCACATGAAAGATATGCTCAGTGCAATTTCCTGAATACTACTTGTTTCGGGGAGGAACGATTATGGAATGGGGTGGAATATCTTTGACTGCTCGCACAGACCTAGTGGTTGTTGATAATGGAGCTATGAATGGTGATAAGTATATAAGAAACATTCTTGAAGAGCATGTAGTGCCATTTGCCCCATACATTGGTGAAAATTTAATTTTTATGGACGATAATGCCAGACCCCATCGTGCGCGCATCGTTCAAGTCTCTCGAATGGAATGGCCAGCAAGAAGTCCAGATCTCAATTCGACTGAGCAGGTTTGAGACAACCTCAATAGAAGGCTGAGTAGTTCGGAAAATCATCCAGCTACTCTTAATGACTTAGGAATCCAACTCGGAGAAATCTGGGAAGGATTAGATCATAACATTTTAAGATCACTCATTGTGAGCATGAACCGTCGTTGCCAAACTGTAATTAACGCAAGGGGTGGAAATACCAAGTATTGAATCACTTATCACCATTTCAGTATTTCGAAAATTGTTCATTTCTCTTCGTTCACATAAGATTCTGTGAAATCCTGAATTTTTCTTTCATTTAATGCGTCTTGTTTCATTCAAAACCTTCCCGAGGGAACATAAAAAAAAGTTATAAAGTCAATGTAGAGTTAATTTTCATTAAAATTGATATTTTCAGAATGTACGTAAATTTTTTTGTGCAGTGTAAATTCAGGATGCATGGTTACTTAGGTAAACAACCTCCAAACTAGAATTACCTGAAGGCTGAAGCTCGATCTTACCTTGCTCTCCAAGCTTTCTATGACCTTCAGTATGTGTCTCTCCCATTCCATGACCACGGATTCCAAGGCCTCGACAATGTCCGGCTCTTGTAAGATTTCGTCGTCGGTTTTGTCTGTGTACAAGATTTCGGGGAAACGACTCATCGGCAAGTCTATCTCATCTTCGATGTGTTCCATAGCCCTGAGAAATTAAAATTCAGATGATCTTGTAGACCAGATGGTAAGATAATATTCTCGATTGAATATCTCTGGGAGTAGATTGTGAAATTGAGGTTTAAGCAGTAGATAGCTCAAGTTGGAAAAATGTCAGCGGAACCAGAAACTTCTTACACACAAGCCGTGAACAAGAGATTTGGGCAGTTGAGATACATTCGATAGATGTATCATACAACGAACGTGACAGGACGTCTCATAGGAAGATCTCCTCAAAGAGATAGATGAAGACGTAGTCGGTTAGCAAACAAAGGCTACGAGTGATGAGCAATTGCGAGCCATGTTTCTATTGAAAACTCGAGTTCAAGAATAGAGTTGGCATGTTCAACAATTTCTTCTGTGTTATGGTACAGAGAGTAGTCTCATCTCAGTAAGGTGGCCAAACTCAGCTGTTTCCTCTCAATGGCCAGGAGCATTTCGACCTCAGTTGCAGAGGAAGTTCTCTCAATGAGAAGCGTCGACTGTCTAAGATCACTTTCTATGCTCCACGCAGAGGAAAATTTCCTGTCTAACCATCTCCTGAAGAAGCTCCAGACAGTTGTACGACATGAAAGAAGCGATGGCTCTAGACCAACAAAAGCTCATCGTTCCCACTGCTTAGCCAATGCATCTGCCTTTTCAAAAAGCAGGAGCAGAGCTCCCCTGCATTATACCACCAAGTAGGAATTGACCTTTGTCTCAGCGAAGGATTTCAATGTTCCCTGACTGGACTGTTACAACATATGGTTTTGTGTTTGCCGAAGTACTCTATGTGGATTATCTCCAGCGTGCAGACAAGAACAGCCTATCTGATGTACACAATGGAGGATGTTGAGTTTCATAAATTCAGAAAGACAACTACAGATGAACAGAATATCTTCAGCACTCTTGCGAATGCCCCTTCACCAATGGCAAAAGAAGAAACCAGGCAGACATATTGCCAGTGAATATGCCAGTCACAAGCCTCTGCTGGGTCAGTTTCCGGAATCCCAGAACTAGAGGATGATTCCACAATAAGAAGCCTTGTTGAAAATTGAGCATTGCACCCCTCAGACCTCATCCGCAGCTACGCTTATGGTTAGATCGCAGTGCCACGCCCACTCCACTCCGTACAGCTCTATGGTCAGCTGATTGACTGCTCGCGTCAAATTAGCCTTCTCCATGTATTAATCAGCTGAAAGATTAACTCATGTTCATTAATTGAATCAATTAATCGTCCTCTTTTGTAATCCAGCTCTGCCTGTGAATTTACCTCCTTTCGTGCTAATATTGTAAATTAGAATTTTCAATCATAATCACTGTTTATCTCGTTCATTTCTTGAAGTAAGTAATCAAAAAGGAGGTTAATTCCCAGAAATATCAATTGTTGCATTTTCCATGTTATTTTTCTGCTTTTCATAAAGTTTGAAAATCTATAAAAATATTGGTAATCCACTCTCACTTTATTCTGATAAGATTTTTACTGCGTTAAACTAATGTATTTGACTCCTCTAAGATATATATTTTGGTATATTTTTGCAGTTCTCATAGATTTTTCAGAAATCTCTAGACTCCTCACATGGAAGTGATTACTTGCTCCAAGAATGAATATTCTCTATGGTAATAAATACTGATTTATTATATTCTCATGTGCATCTCATTATCTCAATCAATTCATCTCATTTCTCAACTATTCACTTCTCATAACGCTTGCTAATTATTGTTCTCGAGTTTCAGACGAATGAAATTCCTCAAACGCAAAAGTGAATCATGGAATCAGTCTTCTCTCTCAATAAAACCAAGTGAAATTCTCTGAAGTATTTGAAGGATCAAGTAGCTCCTCAAATATTGATAAAACCATTCAACTGGTATGATCTCATTATACATAAGAAATTCTCAATTTCATTCATCTGAAGCATTTAGCAAGTAAGATCTCAAGCCTTCTGCCTTCTCGAAACCAAAGGGTTGATGGTTTTAATTCATACATAGAACTCTCATGTTATAATCCTCATAATTGCCTATTGTACCCTCTATTTTTATGATGGACATCAACCCTGCTCACTAAAAGCAGTTTGTCACTGTAAAAGTCGTCTCAATTGATTAATTAGCATTTTCTTTTTAGACCAACGTTATTAATCAAAAATATTGATTTCTCAATCATGATATTCTCACATTTGTAATAATCTCAATAAAGAACAGACTTAGATTACTAAGCTTTCAATACACGTATCTCCTCTAAGACCTGATATCACTTTTATTACAACTCAGCCTACTCTAACGATTCATTATTCAACCCTCTATTTTTCTGATGAAATAAAGAGGCTCTCGCAATCAATTTCAATTGCATCATCACTGTAAAAGCTGTATTTAATTTTGAATAAATGGAACTCTCTCAAAGTATGACTCCATCTGACCTCTCATTTTGAACATCTCTAGATTACCTCTGTTTTTAGTTGAATAATTCACTCTGAGTTTATAGATGACTTTAATATTTGTATTCTTACTGTATTAACTTCATGCGGGTGACTTATTCATTTTATGATTGTGAATGATGTCAATAAATGTTTTTACACTACCATCTCCAACTCAATTATCTGGATACAGTTCTTCACAGTAATTCAACAAAATCAGAACCCCGATTTTGAACAACGAGGATGGATTGAAGGATTGTTATTTGAAGGGAGTCTGAAGAAGAAAAGACGAATAGTAAAAGAAATCAAGAGGACAAAACTTCATCAGGCACTTCACTGCTAGAAGAGGTGGATTTAACGAATATGATAAGTTTACCAGTTCAAATTCTCCCCGAAAATGGTCACTTCGGAGATGAGATCGTCTCTGATGGGGGTGTTGCTCATCTTTTCCTCGTCCCTCTTGTGTCTGACTGCAGCCTCCTGGCCTACTACGATGCTCCTCAGCTCGTTCCTGTCCCGAGCCTTCTTCACGGAAAGCGACATCCTCCTGTAGTCGGAGGGTCTCTTGAGGTCTGCTGCCTCCACGGAGCTGATGGAGACCCTGAAGGTCTCTCCTTGCTCCTCTTCCCGCTGGGGTATGGCCCTTTTGACCACCGGTTCTTGGAAGTATTCTCGGAATAAGGGTTGGAAGACCTAGATCGATGAGGAAGAAGTCTTTGAGAAAATTTGCGTTTCATTTGATAAAACAACCATATCATACCAAGCAATAAAACAGAAATGGAAGGATGTATTTCTTTGAAAAATAGTATATTCTCTATTTCAGTAATGAGTTCATTACAGTACTAAAAGTAGTGCTGTAATAAAACACATTACAGCATTGTTTTCAGTTATATTTTTCGTTTTATGGTTGTCAGTACTGACCTCCGATCGAATCAAGTTTCGAATCAAATCAATTCAAATTCCGTGATCTGTCAAATTTCGTATGTCACACCAACTGCCAAGATACAAAACAAAAGTCACTAATCTGAATTTTCATTTGAATTTCGAGAGTATTTCACAAAAATTGACTGAAATAGAGAAAATACCGTCTAATACTCGTTGCAGAAGGCAATTCCAATACTCATGCTATCGAAAACTCGCTCCTTCGTCGCTCGTTTTCGAACTTCGTATTCGTGTTGGAATAGGAGCTCATTCTGCAACTTATTTTAGAATATACTATTATAAAACAAGTTGCAGAATGAGCTCCTATTGCAATACGAATGGGAAATGTATGAGTGTTGGAATTGCCTTCTGCAACGAGTATTAGACGATATTTTCTCTATTTCAGTTTTATGAAATACTCTTGAAATTCAAATGAAAATTCAGATTAGTGACTTTTGTATTGTAACTCGGCAGTTGGTGTGACTTACGAAATTTGATAGATTACGGAATTTGAATTGATTTGATTCGAAAATTTAGAGGATCGGAGATCAGTACTGACAACCACAAAACAAAAAATATAACTGAAAACAATGCTGTAATGAATTCATTACAGCACTACTTCTAGTAATATAATGAACTCATTACGATACTGAATTAGAGAAAATTTATGTATTGTTTCTCTAAATTCCAATAATCATTCGAATCTTAATCTGATAGTCATTGTGCATGAATGTGAGATTAATTCATTAACTTTTTGTGTTTTATATATCTCTTGCATAAACATGTATTAATTAATATTGCTTGGAATAAAAGTGATATTGATTGAATGAATTTTCAGAAAACTACTTTAATGAATGAAAAAGAAAAAGTTAGAACAATTTTTCCGGAATTAAAATAGAACTATTTCATTGATGGGATGGTTCATAATTTCATTCTTTGATTATTTTCGAAATTTACTATCGAATAGCTATTTTTTTTTCATATTTCCGTGACTTACAATTCGATATGCAGTTACAACGAATAGTAATTTTTTAAGGAATGAAATGGTTTTTTCTACTGATTTTATAAATGGGAAAGTTTGTCAAAATGTGAGTATGGATGATTGTTACTCTTTCACATAAAAAGTAGCGAACGGATTCAGAAGAAATTTCACAGTAACATAGCTTATTTGTCAGAATAACACATAGGCTACAATTTATAGCGATTTTGTGTAATTTGACTATAAAAAAACAATGGAGCCAGTCGAAAAAACTCCTACCCTCTGCGAGTTATTTAGTCGTACGTGTGCCTTAACCATACCATGGGTTTGTTCGTCTCAAAATTTCTTAGTAAAAGTCCGCAACAGGAAGTATGGAAGCCATTATATTCAAAATATACTGCTCTACAAGAGTTAGGGATATCGTTTTCAATAATTTTGTAAAAACATAATCTTCGAGAAAATCGCTGTAAAATCATTTTAAAACTCAATAACAACTTGAATCGATCCAATAAAAATCAGTATAAGACATTTCGTCAATCTGGTCGCCTTTTTTCTGAAGTTTGGTTCTTTGCATATGCTTCATGAATGTCCTTATTTTGAAATGGAGTCAGTTTATCAACGGCTGCGATTTGAAACGAGTTTTCTGAAAATGCCAAGACGTAAATTAATAAACGCTGAGACTAATGGGGCTATCGGAAAGCTACAGGGTGGCCCCAAGACAGTTGGAAAGACCAAGGCTTGGTGGGCGACGAAAAACAACACCTGCTCAGGATCGTTTCATCACCGTTTCAGCGAGAAGAAAGCCTTCATCTAAGTGCAGAATGCTACGGAATACTCTTCAAAATACAGATGGGGTCCAAGTTTCCATCGAAACCATCAGATGTAGTTTGGGAAAGGTGAATCTAGGTTCTAGACGTCCATTAAGAGGATTTTCATTAACACGTGACCATAAGCGTCAAAGACTGGAATGGGCAAGGCAACATATCAATTAGAACGATCAATGGCGTAGTGTCCTTTACACTGATGAATCCAAATATGGACGATTTTCAGATTCTCGAAGAATAAGGGTATGGACAATCCCACGTATACCCCTTAATCGTCGCTATGTCCAAGAAGTCCATCCATTCCGAGGGGGTAGTGTTATGGTATGGGCCGGGATATGTTTCAACGGTCGCACAGATCTACACATTTGTCCTTGGAATATGACCGCCTCACACTATAGGGAGCATGTCATTGACAATGTTTTGCCAAATTTTCACGCTGCTATTGGTAAAACTTTGCAATGTCTAGACGATAACGCTAGGCAGCACCGTGCAGCCATAGTGCAGAATGCGCTCGAGGAGCTTGGTATTCTACATTAACCAATACCTCCGCACTCACCAGATTTGCGTAGAGCATGCATGGGATATGCTCCAAAGAAGATTAGATAATCATCAACTTACCCAGAATCCTTAAATGATCTGAGAGAGCTTCTGCCCCGTTTATGGAACCGAATTCCTCAAGAAATGTTCAACAACCTCGTGTGTAGTACGCAAAGAAGATCTCAAGCTGTTATTGATGCCCGTGGAGGCCATACATTGTATTAACAGTCTTAAAATGCTTGAATTCTCTCTCTTCAGTTAGCCATAAATAGGTGGAGTAGAATTGGATGCCCTTTTCACAATGCACATTTCTTAGTATTCACCAAATTTCTATCGAAATAGATTCTTTCGTCTCTTTCAGTATTTAATGTAGATGAACTTTTCTTTTAATTTGAACGAATATTTTAGGAGTTATCACAATATAAGATTGATCTGAATCAAGAACAATTCAGCACAAATTCAACGATTCAGGTTAACAGAAACTGTTAAGTAGAGGGGACATTGTTGAGGGTTGTGTTCATTTTGCGTTTTATCTCATAGCTGATTCAATTCTCGAAGGTTCGTAGAGTGGTCGTGAATATTATTGGTTCATTTGAAGAAGAAATATAGAAATACCTACTTTTCGTTCTGATTCCAATCCGTATCAGAATTGAGTTTCATGTTTATTCTATTATAGGATTGTAGATTTCACGAAAGATTAAAAATACAATTGCTGATCCTCATTATGAGGGAAAAACTTACATATTCTATATTTTTGTTGGCGTTGACCAAGAAGTTACCGTTGCAGCATCCCACAATGAAAAGATTGGGCATCTCGGCTTCAGCATCTTCGGCGTAGTCGTAGGTTGGTATCCCTTCTTCGGTTTTTCGGAAGAAATACACGAAACGCTTGTTACATTGAGGCTTGAGAGCTTCCTGCACAAGACCGAAATCTGCGTGAAGGGTGTAGTCTTGGGAAGTTTTGGTGATCATTTTCTGAAAATGCGAGAGAAGTTTCATCAATCGTCTGTTCGAGCAAGTAATATTTTCTAAAAGAAGGTTCAAATAGTTATTCATGATACAAGTGAAGAGAGCACTGATACCCATTCTTCCAAGAATTCAAATTTCAAAAATGAGCCACGAAATGGTGAGTAATAGAATGACAGTACAATATTATTATACGTTATTTCCTCTAATTCAATGACTTTCTATCGAAATTTATGAAATATTTTCATGAATATAATTAAGTGATTCTTGAATTGAAAAAAATTAATCGGCAAAACTGTTTTCTCCCTCATGAATTTGACAGATAATAAATAAATCCATAGCAGGAGACCAACATGTCATCAATAAATATAACCATGAAAATTGTACTGGAATGAAATGTTCTCGCACAATTTTGTTCTGCAAAATGAAGCAAAATGATTTTACATTTTTGGTAATTTTCAAAATTTTTCATCAATTCCGACCTACAGAATTTCGTTTTTTCATATAAAGAAATTAGCAGGTTGAACATGAGTACTCACAGGAACCATGACCACTTCTTCTTCCCATTCCACCGAAACTCTACCTTCTTCTTCGTCGTTATCTTCTTCAGAAACTGGAAAAATATCTTCTTTTGTATTCGAGTTATAGGCCAAAATTGAAATTTCGGCGATTTCAACTTTGGCCATTATCTCCGTTTCTGTTTTTGCTAGGATGTTGAAATGAAAACATTATACAAGCACTCTGCAGCCAATCCAGTAGCGTACTTTGTTTTTTCCCAAGAGGTTTCCTCGCTGAGTTATAACATAAAGTTGTGTTTATTTCTATGGAAACAATATTTTGAAATGGCTTAGAAAGAATCGCTTTTTTTTCCTGTTTCAGAAATATATCATAAATCATACATTGCCCTCAGATTCATTCAGATATCATGAAAAATATAGTTAGTTTTTGAAATTTTAAATATTGAGTATTTAGTAGGCTGGAACACAGAATAATATTTCTCTACGCATATTATTTTGCGTTTGAATACTTGATTCAATCCTCCGTGATTTGATCTCTGTTCAGAACAACTGTCAATTCGAAATCAGATAGATAGATAGATAGATAACGGTACTTTATTGACATTATCAAATGGCCATCGACCTAAAGACCTTCAGCCTACATAGTATTTAAATTATTTTAGGAAAACAATGATAACAATATAAGAATTCTACAGTTCGAAATCATTATTGCCGCTAAAATAAAACATTTTAATATATCATATTTCTCGTAGTTTTCGAACATATTCCCATATTGCCGGCAATAATGACTTCGAATTCTAATAATTGAAAGTTGTTCTGAACAGAGATCAAACCACGGAGAATCGAATCAAGTATTTAAATGCAAAATGATGATGACACCATGCGTAGAGACATATTATTCTGTGATTTAGCCTAATTAATACTCAATAACTCAAATTTGACATACAAACTATATTTTTCATGATATCTGATTGAACCTGAGGGCGATGTATAATGTATGATATATTTCTGAAACGGGAGAAAAATGGCGATTCTTTTTAAGCCATTTCAAACTATTGTTTCGATAAGAAAAAGCAAAACTTTATGTTATAGCTCAGCAAGAAAACCTCTTGGTAAAACACAAAATACTTACCCTGAGTTGCAGGCTATTTTTGCTAAGCCATTTCAAAATATTGTTTCCATAAGAATAAACACAACTTTTTGTTATAGCTCGGCAAAGAAACCTCTTGGGAAAAAACAAAGTACGCTACTGGATTGCTATGAAAAAAGTGCCTGTATAATGTTTTCATTTCAACATCCCAGCACAAACAGAAACGGAGATAATGATCAAAGTTGAAATCACCGAAATTTCAATGTTGGCTTATTACTCGAAAACAAAATAATATAGAGGAATGCAGTTGATGGCATTATCAGTTTCTCTCAAAAAGACCACCGTAACGTGTCATTCATTTTCCTCCATTTTTCACGGTCGAATTACTAAATTTGACCCCAAACGGAATAACAAACACGCTAAGCTAAAGAAAACAGTTTAAGTTTAAAAATCAATAACTTACCATTTGCATCCGTTATAATATCTCTGGTTGTTGAAAAGACTTCGTCCCCTTCCTCTTCAGCTTCGTCTTCTGAAAATATGAAATATGAAAAATGTATTAAACTATCTAGAAATGAATTAGAATTTCATACAAACAGATTAGTTCCCCTTTTCACAATATGAAAATTTGTTATTATTTATCCACTTAATAAACAGAAATTTGGAATCTCAATATATGTAGAGAAGTTGAAAAATGTTGGTTTTACTGAACTATAACACCCGAAAAAACAAATTTTGCTACTTACAATTGCTGAAAAAAAATATAAAACGGAAGCGAAAAAACATATCAACCTCACTCGTATAATATTGATGAAAATTAAATGGGAAGAAGCAACTGAAAAAACCTTACCCAATTTCTTCACAGATTCTCCAGTCTCTGAAACAAAAATTTCTCATGTTGAGGATCATCACAATATATTAGGAAGTGCGCAGATAAATCATTAAAAAAATATTGGTTTTTTTGGCTAAAATGCAACCCGGTTCAGAAGTTTCACAGGTTTGAACGGTAGATCTAATGCTCTGAAAAACTTCAGTGGCATATTTCTAGGGGGACCATGACGCATTATGAAAGTTTGAAATAGTTATTTGTTTTCCTATGGGCTGAATCGGAAAAAAATAGTACCTATAAGGAAAAAGTATTTCTTTCGGTCTCGAGAATCTATTGTTAAAATATATGCACAAGTCGAAGATTTACCCTGATGTACACCCCGTCAAATAATACTTTGGAAAAAATGTCAACCGCGAAATTAATCTGAAAATTCACAAGGAGATGATAAAGGCAAGTTTCGAAAATGTCTATTATTGTTGCAACAATAATAGTTATACATATTAAGATCCGATTCCGATAACAAATTAACTCGTATGAAAAATAGAACAGTCTGTAACTCTTTTAGACTCAAGAATCGGTTGAAATTCACATGCAGTTTGAATCGTACTTCTTTCAAAATTCAACCTCTGTCGAAACTAAACACCGGTTGAAATTGAACCTCAGTTTAAATTCACCCTCGGTTGAAATCAACCTTTGGTTGAAATTAACCCTTGGTTGAAAGTGAACCTTGTTCGAAAAAATCTTGGTTGAAATTAAACTTTGGTTGAAATTAACCCTCGATTGAAATGAATATATTCGAAATTACATCTTTTCATGTATTTCAAACAGCCTGTATCTCTTCCTTTTGATTTCAGGAATCTTCCTTCAAACTATACGTACAAGTTAGAGGCTCACCATGTATAACATCTGAATAACTAACCTGCATCTATAACTGTCCTAGGCGACTGCTCTTCTTTTGTCTCCTTCGGTAAATCTTTCTTTCCTTTTCCCTTATTTTTCTTATCCTTTCCTTTTCCCTTCTTCCCCTTTGGAGGCTCAGGAGGGGGGAGTTCTTCGACTACAGGGGCTTTTGGTTTTCTCACTGAAAATTTCAAGTTGGTATTAGTGCGATTGACAAGTTGGTCACCTGGATACCGACTATTTAAGATCGTTTGTTTGTGTTGTTTTGATTTTTACCAGTCCTAACATCTGTGAGCAAAGATTATAGAGTATAAAGATGGGAAACGAAGCGACTACAGTGATGTGAGCGACATCTGTTGTTAAAAAAAAACGGGTTATGGTTAAAATATTTAATTAGGGTCCATTTGACAAAGATTATATGAAGATTATTAGTAGGCTGTTGTCAATTTCGAAAGAAATACTTTAATAAATATTTTTGCTGAACGATGATTGTATTTTCTCGCGTATTTTTCACTGAAATAACTCGAAATCTACAAGAGTACCACCTACCTCACTCTATAATCCTTGGTTGTGTGTTTTTTTTTGATAAATTTTGTGTTAAAACTGGCCAACATTCAGAATATATGGTGATTAATTGCGGAAATATAATAAAAAGAATAATCTTGAATGTGCATTCTTCTCTTACCAAAGAGAATGGAAATGTCAGTTTTGAAACTTGTATCATGTAACTGTCTTGTTCATTGCTTTTTATTTTCAGTGCTGTCAAATGGATAGAGGTTTCGGGGCAAAAAAATATTGTTCTGGATAACGCACGAAGAACTCTTGCTGGGCTGACATACAGGTCTTGTTGTAGACCTCTGATATTTTTCTTTTATTGTTCAAACATTCTGTAATTAATTTACAGTGGACTCTCGTTGAGTCGAACTCCTAGGGACCAAAAGAACTGTTCGACTTATCTATTCTTCGGCTCACCAAACATTCGAGTTATTGAAGTGAGACTTTACTTCATTGTCAGAATGACAATTCTCGTAATATTTCTTAGTTTTTGCTCCTGCAAAATATTCTGTTTTCTTGTGTTATAACATGTTTGGTTTATCTATGGGAGATGATTGCCTTTCATTGGGGTCCCGTAGCGGTCTTCAAACATCTGAAGTGCCGAAAAATCATCACCTGGAAGGTCGTATCTGGTTTGAAAAAACCCTCACGACCAGAGAGCAACAATTTGTGGATTTTGAATATCGGAGGAATTTCGAAAGGAAAGTGTGATTACGTCTCCAAATTAGCTGATGAACATGGTATCAAAGAGATTCTTCTGCAAGAAATCCTCGTGAAAGAGGACAGTTGAAAGGTTATGTATTAATTGATTTTTTACAAGTTTAGCATGTTATGTTGAAAAATTATCAGTTTTCGTAACATTCAACAGATTCGGAAAGGGGAAATTGATGGAGTTTTTTTTTTCATTTCTTTCAAATTTTGTGACATTTCTGTCATGAATATTTATAAACCTCCGAACATTATTTGGCCAAGAAATCTTAATGTTGATGTTTTTTAAAGTAGCAGATGCATTTCCAAAATGCATTCGATTTATTCTGAATAATCAGTTTCTTTTCTGCTTTTGTCTTTTTTCATTTCAGATTAAGAATTACGAGTCGTTTTGGGAAGAATCTGTGTATCATACAAAGAATGTTATGATACCCCGTTCTTTTTTTACCTCAGCTTAGGTACTTTTTGTTTCAACATTTAATGTATTATTTTAGCTCTCTTTTTCATAAGAATATATAGAATATATATATTGAGAGAAAAACTCAAGTAAACACGAAATCATCATCAATGAGAAACGAGCGTCTGAGCACTGGAAACATGTCCTTAGAGGTCGAAAAATCGTATGATATTCATCACGTGTGGTGATTTGTTCGCGAACCGAATTTTCTTCGGTCTCATTCATTAGATCAAAAAGTTCCACTCATAGAGGCAATGGTGGTTAGAAGAAGGACTTATAGAGGTGGAGGTTCTCTTGACGACCCTTCCAGCAGCTCGACTCATCTACTAGACCCTCTAGACTCATTGAGGTGAAAAGAGACTGGGTAAGATATGTATGAATCGTATCCATTTTCTCGAGAGTTCACTGTATGAATGAGTTCTTGAAATTGTCATAATAATTCTCTAATATGTGGACAAATTTCTGAAATGTTCACAATTTCATAATTATTGTATTGTAGTTGATTTTACACAATCATTTCGAATAAAAATATAAAGAATGCAGAAGCTTACTTCATTTGATTTGAAACAATGTGTAGATGGAAAATATCAACTTGATCAAAAAGCGGAGCCCTGCTTTTGTTTTGTCAATCAGGATGTTTCTTCAAAAGCTCGACAAAGAACACTCAATTTAATGGAAATTTATGAGAAGTATAATTCGAATTTTGCGTCAATTGTAATAGTTTTCTGTACTGAATAATGTTTTCAGCGACCTATAGCTGTCAAAAGTAAGAAACTAGGCAAAAATCTTAGTCGGATTTTAGTATCACAGATATAAGAGCGTTTCCAATCTTTCTAACTCTATAATCTTTGGGTCGAAAATTATAGAGTATAAAGATGAGAAACGAAGCGACTACAGTGTTACTGTTTTTCAAAAGTAATCGGTCCATGGTTAAAATATTTAATTAGGGTCCATTTGGCATAGATTATATAGAGATTATTAGTAGGCTGTTGTCAATTTTGAAAGAAATACTTGAATAAATATTTTTGCTGAATGATGATTGTATTTTCTCGCGTATTTTCCACTGAAATGACTCGAACTCTACAAGAGTAGCACTTAGCTCACTCCATAATCTTGGTTTGTGTGTTTTTCTGTTATAAATATCGTGTTAAAAACTGACCGACATTCGAAATGCATGGTGATTAATTGCAGAAATAATAGAAAGAATAATCTTTAATATGCATTCTTTTCATTACCAAAGAGAATGTATGTTTTGAAACTCGTATCATGTAACTGCCCTGTTCATTGCTTTTTATTTTCAGGGTTGTCAAATAGATAGAGGTTTCGGGGCAAAAATATATTGTTCTGGATAATTTGTTTGCGAACCGAATTTTCTTCGGTCTAATTCATTAGATCAAAAAGTTCGACTCATAGAGGTAATGGTGGTCAGAAGAACGACTTATAGAGGTGGTGGTTCTCTTGACGACCCTTCCAGCAGTTCGACTCATCTACTAGACCCTCTAGACTCACTGAGGTGAAAATACACTGGGTGAGATATGTATGAATCGGGTCCAGAACAACTGTTTGACTTATCGATGTTCGATTTATCGAGAGTTCACTGTATGAATAAACTCTTGAAATTGTTATTATAATTCTCTAATATGTGAACAGATTTTCGAAATGTTCTCAATTTCATAATTATTGTATTGTAGTTGATTTTACACAATCATTTCAAATAAAAATATAAAGAATCCAGAAGCGTATTTCATTTGATTCAAAACAATATGTAGATGGAAAATATCATCCTGATCAAAAAACGGAGCTCTGCTTTTGTTTTGTCGATCAGGATGTTTCTTTAAAAGCTCGACAAGGAATACTCAATGGAAATTTATGAGAAGTATAATTAAAATAGTTTTCTGTACTGAATTACGTTATCAGCGCCATCTAGGTATCACAAGTAATAAACTAGTCAAAAATCGTAGTCGGATTTTAGTACCACAGATGTAAGGGCGTTTCCTATCTTTCTAACTCTATAATCTTTGGTTTCTTCAAAAGCTCGACAAAAAATACTCAATTTAATGAAAATTCATGAGAAATATGTTTCGAATTTCACGCCTTTCATAATTGTTTTCTGTACTGAATAATGTTCTCAGCGCCCCCTAGGTGTCAAAAGTAAGAAACTAGCCAAAAATCGTAGTCGGATTTTAGTACCATAGATATAAGAGCGTTTCCTATCTTTCTAACTCTATAATCTTTGGTTTCTTCAAAAGCTCGACAAAAAATACTCAATTTAATGAAAATTCATGAGAAATATGTTTCGAATTTCACGCCTTTCATAATTGTTTTCTGTACTGAATAATGTTCTCAGCGCCCCCTAGGTGTCAAAAGTAAGAAACTAGCCAAAAATCGTAGTCAGATTTTAGTACCATAGATATAAGAGCGTTTCCTATCTTTCTAACTCTATAATCTTTGAAGTTGGTATTAATACGATTGACAAGGTGGTCACCTGGATACCGACTATTTAAGATTGTTCGTGTTGTTGTTTTAATGTTTACCAGTGCTTACATCTGTGAGTATACTTTCAAACTGTTGAATTGGAATAACTTACCTATTTCAGGTACTAAAATTTCCTCCTCAACAAGAGTTTCGAAGGAATCCTTATAAACGTAAAAAAATCTCCTCTGGCTTTCATCTTGAGCCACAATGTCATCGTCCAGGAAAGAATATATCTGGTCCTCAAGATCGTCCACGTTGGCCAGCATGTCGTTGAAGTATTTATCAGATTTGAGGCCCAAATACTTCTTCACTTTCGATTTGACCCACTCAATACGAAAATCCATCGGTGAAATATCAAAAATACAATAATGTAAACACTAAAAACCTCAAGTTCAACTTGTAAATATGTTAAGAATTCTCTAAAATATAAATTGGTGATGTATCGAAAATAAAATGAAGTTTATGTTTACGTTTCGATGGAAACGGGGGCGATTGCTAGATATAAGGCTTGTTTTGTGCCTTTAACGATTCTATGTTATTCCTGCGGCTTGAAGAGTATGGAAAAGGAAAATACACAATGAGATCCCGAAGTTTACCAAGCTTATAACTTTTGTTAGGAGAGTCGTAAAGAGCCCAATAATTTTTCATTGTCTTCCTTACATCTTTAAGTTTTTCCTGAGATAAGACATGAGCCTTATTTTATTCACTATTTCAGCTTTCCTTGAGTGCGCTGTTGTAACAGTTCATTCTCAAAAAAGTTGGAGAATGAGCTTCTATTCCAACACGAATGCACGAAAGCATGAGTGTTGAAATTACCTTCTGCAGAAGATATTAGACGATGTTTTCTCTATTTCAGTCAAGTTTTGTGAAATACTCTCGAAATTCGAATAAAAATTTAAATTAGTGACTTTTGTATTGAATATTGGAAGTTGGTGTGACTTACGAAATTTGAATTGATTTGATTTGAAAATTGAGAGGATCAGAGGTCAGTACGGACAACCGCAAAACTAAAAATATAACTGAAGCAATGCTGTGATGAGTTTCATTACAGCACTACTTTTAGTACTGTAATGAACTCATTACGATACTGAAATAGAGAAACAATTAGTCAAGAAGTCCTCTTTTTAGTTCAGTGTTTAGCCGCCATCAGTGGATTACAATCTCTCTATCTTCAACAATATTTTCGTACAATTCTAAAAAATTTACATTTCTGTACGTCTATTGCTGAGTAGGGTAAGAATTAATTTTTAAGGATTGCAAATTAGGTCCGGTACACACGAAACAGAAAATTTCCAGGCCACAGAAAAGTTCGATCTAAGAGGCAAATGCCCTACTTGAATGTATTCTTGTGATTTATTAATAAAGGTAGGACTTGTACAATGATTATGGATGTGAAACACATTGTTAGGAAGTTAATGCGATCTTCTCGTTTATTGAATAACTATTCAATTTCTGAAAATACTTCAGGTTGTCCAACACACTTTCTTTTGTTGAAGTTTTATTGAACGATAATGGATATTTATAAGAAATGTATAAAGAATCTCTCTTAAAAAAAGTTTTTCTCTATTTCATTATCGTGATGAGTTACTTACAGTACTAAAAGTAGTGCTGTAATGAAACTCATAACAGCGTTGTTTTCAGTTATATTTTTCGTTTTGTGGTTGTCAGTACTGACTTCAGATCCTCTCAATTTTCAAATCAAATCAATTCAAATTCCGTAATCTGTCGAATGTTGTGAGCCATACCAACAGCCAAGATACAATACAAAAGTCACTAATCTGAATTTCGAAAGTATTTCACAAAACTTGACTGAAATAGAGAAAATATCGTCTAATACTCGTTGCAGAAGACAATTCCAACACTCACGCTTTCGTGTTGGAATAGGAGCTCATGCTGCAACTTGTTTTAGAATATACTATTATGGAAGTCAATGCAGGGAAATTTGATTCAAAAACGCATATCAAAATTTTTTTAACTTGATTAAACACTTAAACTTTTTCGAAAATGTGCTATTTTAAAATCTTTCAAGTTTGTAAAAAAGGCTTCGTAAAAATGGGATTATACATTGTAAAAATAACGAAAACATTAAAAAGGTGGCCCATTTACATTGGAGCTGATGCGCAAACGGTTCATTACAATTACTTTTTTTATAAAATTTGTAAAGGCCTTTTTTACGATTGAAAAGAAACAGTTGAATTTTGTTCTTAAAATATTGATAGGATCGATCGATCTACCAATTTGTAAGGGTTTTTGGGGTACATTAAGCTATAAAATTATCCTATAACCTTAGCTTTCTCCCCAATATTGACGAAGATACAGTCCGTTAACCAACAAATGGCATTTTCTTACCCTTTTTTCACATTACCGTCACAGGTTAAAAAATTTTTTTCTTGATCAAACATGGAAGATTTTTGTGGGAAATATCTGGAGATATCGGCAGTTGAGTGAAAAAAGGTCCTTTTGCATTCAGAATTGGATATCTCGAAGACAAAACGTCATTTCTGAGGGTATTGAAAAACAAATCAGAGCTGAATAAAAAGGCTATGCTGCCTTTGCATCGGTCTAGCACAAAAAATTTTTTCCATGCGCGTAGAGAAAAAAAAAAATTTGAAAAAAAAAATTTTCTTCGTGCTTTATCCGAGGATTGCATGACTACCCGAACTCTGAAAAATTGTTTACCAATAAACTCAGGAAATGGAGTCTTCAAGCTTCAAAAGTTGATTTTTTTATTTCTCATAAGACTATTTTTCACTGTGATACAGACTGTTGAAAAACACCAAAAAGTTCGGGAAATTTTCTGTTCCTTTAATTGTTGTGAGAAGGATATTGTTATAAAAAAAAAAACTTTGTCGCATAGTATACAGGGTGTACGAAGTTCGACGGCCTATTAGGCGTTTCTGGAGAACTGGACCTATTTGATATCTGAAAATTGTGATCATGGTATTGTTTGACATTAACTACCGATCTAAAATATTCATGGAGCCTGACCTCTTTCAGTTATACAGGGAGTGAAAAAAAATTTTCAAAAATTTCTTCATTTGTTTTTTGTTTTCGAAGTTGATAGAGTATGCAATTCTGAATACATTCCTGCTCAAATCATTGCATTCGTCAAAATACTTTCCATAATACCGAGAAAAAAATTAAGAAAAAAAGGAGATAAGAGTATTCGGTATTATGTTTGTTATTTCTAATCTAGATTTCGTAAGCATAAACCGTTTTCACATTTTTGAAGCCGAAAACTGTGGAAACATTGTACAGGGTGGGCATATTTCGATGTTTTAGCACTACAACTTTTGAACCAGAGGAGACAAAATCTGATACTCCACTCTCGATCTCTTTTTCGGAGAAACTAACAAGAGTTGTATTCATTTTTGGCCACCTTCTTTTGTTTTCGAGTTATAAGCGAAAATTGGAAAAATGGTGATATCGGAAAAAATTTATATCTCCGCCAATACTGATGATAGAGCTCTGAAATTAAAACATTATACAGGCACTTTTCTACGTAGAATCCAGTGGCATGCTCGCCTTTTTTTGCAGCATTTTTAATTACGAAGCTATGACACAAAGTTATGTTTTTTTATAGAGGAACACTAGATTTCTTGGCCATTTTCTGAAAGCTTAATTTTTTCTGATTTCAAAAATATATAACATCGTAAAGTTTGTATCAATATGAGCATAGAATTTGGTCAAAAACCTATATTCATGTGAGTCTCAATACTTTCTATGGTTGATGAGCACAGAAAAATGTAGCTTCCTATTACAAGAGCATAGAAATGAAAAAACTACTAGAAAGAAATTGTGGTAATTATACGAAACTAAATTTTTCGTGCTTATCGACAATTGAAACCATAGAAAGTATTGAGACTCAGATGAATATAGGTTCTTGGCCAATTTCTATACTCATATTGATTTATTGATACGAACCATATGATGTTATATATTTTTGAAATCAGAAAAAATTAAGCTTTCAGAAAATGGCAAAGAAATCTAGTGTTCCTCTTCAAAAAAACATAACTTTGTGTCATAGCTTCGTAATTAAAAATGGTGCAAAAAAGATCAGCATGCCACTGGATTCTTCGTAAAAAAGTGCCTGTAGAATGTTTTGATTTTTCAGAACTCTATCATCAGTATTGGCGGAGGTATAAATTTTTTCCGATATCACCATTTTTCCAATTTTCGCTTATAACTCGAAAACAAAAGAAGGTAGCCAAAAATGAATACTACTCTTGTCAGTTTCTCCGAAAAAGAGATCGAGAGTGGAGTATCAGATTTTGTCTCCTCTGGTTCAAAAGTTGTAGAGCTAAAACATCGAAATATGCCCACCCTGTACATTTTCAGAATTTTGAAAAACTCGCCACAGGGTGTTCCAAATGTTGATTCAAAAATTGGGATCAAGATTGGCCCAAAACTTTCGTTTTTTAAACGACTGAAAGTGGTCAAACTCCAAAAGTATATTAAATCGGTAGATAATGTCAAATAACATAATTTCAATTTTCAGATTTCAAATAGGTCCAGTTCTCCAGGAACGCCTAATAAGCCGTCGAACTTGGTACACCCTGTATATTCTAATAGATAAAAAAACAATTGTAGAAAAAACTCATACCAAAATCCAGAGATCGGTAGATAATGTCAAACAATAACATAATTTCAATTTTCAGATTTCAAATAGGTCTAGTTCTCCAGAAACGCCTAATAGGCCGTCGAACTTGGTACACCCTGTATATTCTAATAGATAAAAAAACAATTGTAGAAAAAACTCATACCAAAATCCAGAGATCGGTAGATAATGTCAAACAATAACATAATTTCAATTTTCAGATTTCAAATAGGTCTAGTTCTCCAGAAACGCCTAATAGGCCATCGAACTTGGTACACCCTGTATATTCTAATAGATAAAAAAAGAATTGTAGAAAAAACTCATACCAAAATCCAGAGATCGGTAGATAATGTCAAACAATAACATAATTTCAATTTTCAGATTTGAAATAGGTCTAGTTCTCCAGAAACGCCTAATAGGCCGTCGAACTTGATACACCCTGTATATTCTAATAGATAAAAAAAGAATTGTAGAAAAAACTCATACCAAAATCCAGAGATCGGTAGATAATGTCAAACAATAACATAATTTCAATTTTCAGATTTCAAATAGGTCTAGTTCTCCAGAAACGCCTAATAGGCCGTCGAACTTGGTACACCCTGTATATTCTAATAGATAAAAAAACAATTGTAGAAAAAACTCATACCAAAATCCAGAGATCGGTAGATAATGTCAAACAATAACATAATTTCAATTTTCAGATTTCAAATAGGTCTAGTTCTCCAGAAACGCCTAATAGGCCGTCGAACTTGATACACCCTGTATATTCTAATAGATAAAAAAAGAATTGTAGAAAAAACTCATACCAAAATCCAGAGATCGGTAGATAATGTCAAACAATAACATAATTTCAATTTTCAGATTTCAAATAGGTCTAGTTCTCCAGAAACGCCTAATAGGCCGTCGAACTTGGTACACCCTGTATATTCTAATAGATAAAAAAACAATTGTAGAAAAAACTCATACCAAAATCCAGAGATCGGTAGATAATGTCAAACAATAACATAATTTCAATTTTCAGATTTCAAATAGGTCTAGTTCTCCAGAAACGCCTAATAGGCCGTCGAACTTGATACACCCTGTATATTCTAATAGATAAAAAAACAATTGTAGAAAAAACTCATACCAAAATCCAGAGATCGGTAGATAATGTCAAACAATAACATAATTTCAATTTTCAGATTTCAAATAGGTCTAGTTCTCCAGAAACGCCTAATAGGCCGTCGAACTTGGTACACCCTGTATATTCTAATAGATAAAAAAACAATTGTAGAAAAAACTCATACCAAAATCCAGAGATCGGTAGATAATGTCAAACAATAACATAATTTCAATTTTCAGATTTCAAATAGGTCTAGTTCTCCAGAAACGCCTAATAGGCCGTCGAACTTGGTACACCCTGTATATTCTAATAGATAAAAAAACAATTGTAGAAAAAACTCATACCAAAATCCAGAGATCGGTAGATAATGTCAAACAATAACATAATTTCAATTTTCAGATTTCAAATAGGTCTAGTTCTCCAGAAACGCCTAATAGGCCGTCGAACTTGATACACCCTGTATATTCTAATAGATAAAAAAAGAATTGTAGAAAAAACTCATACCAAAATCCAGAGATCGGTAGATAATGTCAAACAATAACATAATTTCAATTTTCAGATTTCAAATAGGTCTAGTTCTCCAGAAACGCCTAATAGGCCGTCGAACTTGGTACACCCTGTATATTCTAATAGATAAAAAAACAATTGTAGAAAAAACTCATACCAAAATCCAGAGATCGGTAGATAATGTCAAACAATAACATAATTTCAATTTTCAGATTTCAAATAGGTCTAGTTCTCCAGAAACGCCTAATAGGCCGTCGAACTTGGTACACCCTGTATATTCTAATAGATAAAAAAACAATTGTAGAAAAAACTCATACCAAAATCCAGAGATCGGTAGATAATGTCAAACAATAACATAATTTCAATTTTCAGATTTCAAATAGGTCTAGTTCTCCAGAAACGCCTAATAGGCCGTCGAACTTGGTACACCCTGTATATTCTAATAGATAAAAAAACAATTGTAGAAAAAACTCATACCAAAATCCAGAGATCGGTAGATAATGTCAAACAATAACATAATTTCAATTTTCAGATTTCAAATAGGTCTAGTTCTCCAGAAACGCCTAATAGGCCGTCGAACTTGGTACACCCTGTATATTCTAATAGATAAAAAAACAATTGTAGAAAAAACTCATACCAAAATCCAGAGATCGGTAGATAATGTCAAACAATAACATAATTTCAATTTTCAGATTTCAAATAGGTCTAGTTCTCCAGAAACGCCTAATAGGCCGTCGAACTTGGTACACCCTGTATATTCTAATAGATAAAGAAACAATTGTAGAAAAAACTCATACCAAAATCCAGAGATCGGTAGATAATGTCAAACAATAACATAATTTCAATTTTCAGATTTCAAATAGGTCTAGTTCTCCAGAAACGCCTAATAGGCCGTCGAACTTGATACACCCTGTATATTCTAATAGATAAAAAAACAATTGTAGAAAAAACTCATACCAAAATCCAGAGATCGGTAGATAATGTCAAACAATAACATAATTTCAATTTTCAGATTTCAAATAGGTCTAGTTCTCCAGAAACGCCTAATAGGCCGTCGAACTTGGTACACCTGTATATTCTAATAGATGAAAACACTATTGTAGAAAAAACTCATAACAAGATCCACATTTTATATTTGCAACCATCGACAAAAATATAACAAGAAAATATATACCATAATAAATTTGAACATGATTTACACGATCTACTTCTATAAGATTCAATGGTTTTCTCGATGAAATCCAAATATTTATCAACTCTAGTGTAATACCCAGGTCGTCCCGCTGTAGCGCAACCAGCACCATAAGAAACTATGCCATATTGAGTCCTACCGCAATACAAGGGCCCCCCAGAGTCGCCCTGGCAAGCATCTTTCCCCCCTTCTGGCACCAAGGTGCAAATGATTCCAGGATTTCTTGCTGCCGTCGAGTATTGCGAACATTCATCATTGGTTATGTAGGGAAGATCCACGCATTTTAGGTAGGGGGAAGACTTGTAGGGTGGAGGGTTGGCAAACCATGCCTTGGTGGAGCCCCAGCCTGCTACCATGAATTTTTTCCTGCAGTGCTGGGAGAGATCGGTCCCCAAGTCTCTGCCAGGTAAGTGAACGAGCGCAATGACCTGTAAAAAATTCATGAACCTATGAAAAGTGACTAAGAGAATGCATAGAAATCGTTTACGAAGCAAGAAAAGTTCAAGGAACTAACGCAAAATGTACTCAGACAAAAAATATTCACACAGAAAATCCAATAACTGAATGATGACAAGAATTCATGAAAGGAATAATGGAAATTGCGACAAAATGAACAAATTCAACACAATTTAAGAAAAGGGAATAATGAAACAAACAAAATCTTCACCTTCACCGAGACCTTACTGAGAACAGGGACGGGCCCAAGGAGGAGGAAGGGGATGATCCCTTCACCAATGTTGAACGAAGTTGGCAAATTTCCAAAGCAGTCGGAGGAATTTCAAAACAGTTTAAAAAATTTCAAAGCGGTTGGAAAAATTTCAAAGCAGTTGGAATAAATTTCAAAAGGATTGAAAAATTTCAAAGCAATTGGCAAAATTTCAAAGCATTTGGAAAAAATTCGAAAGCAGTTGGAAAAAGTTCAAATCAGTTGGTAAAATTTCAAAGCAGTTGAAATACATAAGTGGGGAGAGAGTTATGAAATACGAAGGAGTCTGAACAAGGTTTCAATCAGTACTTGACAATATATGTATAGCCGGCAATAAATGATATTTAACCCAATATTTTACCCATCAAGTGTTGGAAGAGATGCGGCCTCTAGAAGTAGGTACCTAGTAGTAAATTTTTCAGTTACATCCATGGACTGTGTCAGAAAAACACCATATTATGGTATCATAAATTCAAGCTGTTACTTTCAAATGAGCAGCATCATCATTAGGTAAGCTCTTCGTACAGGGTGATTCATTTATCTTGGTAACCCCAATTTTCTCGAAAACCTCCGAATATTTTTTGATTTTGTGAATGGCGTTTTGAACAAGTCAATGTCGACTTGAGATGCACATAAAAATCTGCGGAATAAATAAAGACGCTAGGCGTCGCGGCGCTATCAAAAATTTTTTTTCCAGGGACATACCTTTTTTATCATGTCATTCGAAAGATAATTTCATTCTGAACTTTTTTTTCGAATACAATTTTTATTAATTTCTAACCGTCAGCGATCTGCAGCTTGTTTTATTCCATTTGTTTTTTTTTCTGTATTGTGGTAGTATGCCTTGATTTGGATACATAGATATGATTTTGTGCCTTGAATTCAAGAAGGCTAGTTTTCTAAACAATCTGCCTCTTTAAATAAGATTGAATATGTGCATACAGCAAGATGGGGCTCCATGTCACAACGCTGCCATTGTGTAGAGATATTGAGATTGAAATTCGAAAATGAATGGACCCTTATATTTTGACCAAAGTGTCTTATAATATATATAATATATATAATGAAATTGGGAGATGATTTAACTTGTGTATGGATCATAGATTTGATTTGATTTTGTTTCGTAAAATGACGAAGGCTCTGTAACAAACTATTTTTTTATTATTTTATTCATTAAATATTATATCTTATATTAATAAACATTTTATTTAATAACAAACGAAACATTTCGAATCATATGTTCTTTATACCAGCCATTATGATCCATACATGAGTTATATCATTCCCCTTTTTCATTATGAGTTACCTTGGTCAAAATATAAGGGTCTACTTGGGCACATGCGTTTCTTATCTTCATTTTCAAATAGTCCATGTTATTAGAATCAGTTTGGTATACCATATAATTAAGGGGACCAATCCGAAAGTAATCCATGAGCGTTAGGTTTGGCGATATCTGATGGGTCCATTGGTTTCAATCCATTTATTTTCGAATTCTTGATCTAAATATCTCTTGACAATTGCAGCGTTGTGGCATGAAGCCCCATCCTGTTGTAGCTACCTATTTCATCTTATTTGAAGGGGCACTTTGACTAGAAACCTAGCCTTATTGAATTCAAATCACAAAATCACATCTATGTCTCTAAATAAAGGCATACTACGAAAATATAGAAAAAAATGAATGGAATAGAATCAACATAAAACACGCTGCGGATCGCTGACGGTTAGAAATGGGTGAAAATTGTATTCGAAAAAAAAATTCAGAATGAAATTATCTTTCGAATGCCATGATAAAAAAGGTATGTCCCTGGAGAAAAAATTTTTGATAGCGCCGCGACGCCTGGCGTCTTTATTTATCCCGCAGATTTTTATGCGCATCTCAAGTCGACATTGACCTGTTCAAAACGCCATTCACAGAATGAAAAAATATTCGGACGTTTTCGAGAAAATTGGGGTTACCAAGATAAGTGAATCACCCTGTACATTGTGTTATAGTTTTACGAATAAACAATATGTGTAAATAAATTTAAATAATGAACAGAAAAATATTCAAAGTGAAGTTTGAGTAATGTGGTGCCTTACAGAAAAAAAATTATGAACAGAAAATGCAGCAGGGACATTAAGTGTGAGAGAAAATTATGGGAAGTGACCAAAGAATATCGGAACAACAAGAATCTTTCAAAACACTCCATATATTCTCAATTTCAAATTGCAATAAACGCTGCAAAGAGTTGGAAATCGCCAACTCAAATTAGGAAATTTTGTTCAAAATTGCTTTAGGTAAAAACCGTTTTCCTACTAAATCGGTAATCTATTTTTTTTTAAGTATCTTCATTTATGACACACACTTTGACACGCATTTTGTTTTATTCCGTAGTTATGTTGCTGCTTATAATTGAATGTTCGGTAGATGGAAAAAAGTTAATTACTTCTCACTCTGTTGAAATTCATCATTTTGTATTTTTTTTATGGAAACAAATATTATTCTATAATATGTATAAAGGTTTCCTGTTAATTCAATGTCCAGTTGGAAAATTCTAGATGGATTTCCGCCCCCCCCCCAAAAAAAAAATTTGGCTTCGGCAGGTCCCTGACTGAGAACCATTTTCTAAATATAAACTGCTCCACATAAGTTGGGAATATTGACTTGAATTGCAAAAAAAATATAGTTTAAATGAGACTTTGTGATGAAAATTCATATTAATATAATTTCAAGTTGCAGGAAATAAAATTAATTTTAGCCTGTAATTCTGCAGCGTATACATCAATTAGAGCGTTTACAAGCATTTTAAGACTAGCAATACAATATATCGCCACCTCAGGCATAAATAACAGCTTGACCAATTCTTTGCATACTACACACGAGGTTGTTGAACATTTCTTGAGGAAATTGGTTCCATAGGGGCAGAAGCTCTCTCAGATCATTTAAGGATTCTGGCGTAGGTTGATGATTATCTAATCTCCTCTGGAGCATATCCCATGCATATTCTATGCAATTCAAATCTCCTCGCGCGCATTCTCAACTATGGCTGCACGGTGCGGTCTAGAAATTGAAAAGTTTCACCAATAGCAGCGCGAACACTTGGCAAAACATTGTCAATGACAGAGTTCAAATTAACGTCCATATAGATACAATTAACTATCTTTTATATCGGGAATCTGGACAATGATAAGATGTAATTCTCTAAACTATATTTATTACATTGCCGACGTTTCGAAACTCTATATAGTTTCTTTCTCAAGGCTGAAACACCAAAAGATAGATGAACATTTTCTTGGCTAGATATTTCATTACAAACCTCATAATAAGTAGCTTAGTTGATATTTCCTAGTTGTTATAATATCTCGTATTTTATCTTCTATCATTCAGAAATCTTTAAAAAACAAATAATACGTAAATCGTTATGGACAATATATATGTGACACATGTGGCACACAAATAAGATAGGAAGGTCCAGATTCCCGATATAAAAGATAGTTAATTGTCAATGACATGCTTCCTATAGTGTAAGTCGGTCATATTCCCAGAACAAATGTGTAGATGTGTGCGCCCGTTGAAACATATCCCGGCCCATACCATAGCACTACCCCCTCGGAATGGATGGATCTCTTGGACATAGCGACGATTACGAGTTATGCGTAGGATTGTCCATACCCTTATTCTTTGAGAATCTGAAAATCGTCCATATCTGGATTCATCAGTGAAAAGAACACGCCATTGATCGTTCCAATTGATATATTGCCTGGCCCATTCCAGTCTTTGACGCATATGGTCACGTGTTAATGGAACTCCTCTTAATGGACCTAGAACCTAAATTCACCTCGCTCAAACGTCGTCTGATGGTTTCGATGGGAACTTAGACCCCATCTGCATTTTGAAGAGTATTCCGTAGCATTCTACACGTAGATGTAGGCTTTCTTCTCGCCGAAACGGTCATGAAACGATCCTGAGCAGGTGTTGTTTTTCGTCGCCCACCAAGCCTTGGTCTTTCCTGTCACCCTGAACCTATTCCAAAGTCGAGATATCCCACTTTGGCTGACTTGGAGCCTTTCCGCTACAACAACCTGAGTTAGGCCACCCTGTAGCATTCCGATAGCCCTATTAGCCTCAGCATTTGTCAGTTTACGTCTTTGCATTTTCAGAAAACTCGTTTCAAATCGAAACCGTTGATCAACTGACTTCATTTCGAAATAAGAACATTCATGAAGCATATGCAAAGAACCAAACTTCAGAAAAAGCCGACCAGATTGACGAAATGTCTCATACTGATTCTTATTGGATCGATTCAAGTTGTTATTAAATTTTAAATAATTCTACAGCGATTTTCTCGAAGATCACATACTTTTCGAAACGATTGAATACGATATCCCTAACTCTTGTGGAGCAGTTTATTTTGTAACTTTCACTTTTGCACTTTTCACTTTCCAAATAGAATACGTTGCACGAAAATCATTCAGAAATGAATCGTGGAAAGTTAAAAGCTTTAAAAATAAATATGACAGTATCGTGAATGTGGACCTTTATTCAAGCTGAAAACACAAAACAATTTTTATTCACTTTTTCAAGGCTGAAAAAGAGGATAAAAATTTTCCTCGAAACGTCGGCAACAGTTTTGTGATTTCAGCAAAAATAAAGGTCCACATTCCCGATACTGTCTTATTCATTGATGTTATGGATGAGAATCTTGAATTGAAGGCTTTGAAAATAGTTTGCAAAGAGCATACTCAATTACCATGACCCTGCCTACCCTGTAGCTCACCCAGGGCGTTAGCTAAAGTGCTGCAGCGCTCCCCAATATTCTTTTTTTTTTTTAAAGAAAAATTGAGACTTTTCTCATACTTCAAAAATGCATGTTGGTGGAGCCCCCCTCCTACGAAAACTTATCCTGGGTGCTCCCTTGCTTCTTACCTTGATAAACATGATAATCCTCCTCTCAAGAAAAACCAATGAAATATCGTTGATGATCATAACTTCATCGTACTCCTGATGATTGAAAATCTTTTCCGCTTGGACCACTTGAGTCTTGTACCTCTGCGTCTTGGATAGTCCAGCTATGACTGAAATCTCCCAAGGCTTCTCAGGTCTGGTGAAACAGTGGGCTGCAGACAAGACCCATTGGGGAGACACCAATGAACCTCCACAGAAATGCGTTAGACGTCTAGAGGAACGGATTGATACTATAAAAGGAGTTGATTCGATGCTACATTCAGAGCCTCCGACGATCCTACTTTCAAAAAGGTCTTTGGTAGCGTGAACTACTGATAGGTGAAGAGCAGGGATCAAGATCTTGCTGAAAGTTTTGTCTTGATGGAGATCCAGGATTAACTGTGTTAGACAGTAGAGAAGGTAGAACATGACGTACAATATGACAGGACTTCGGAAATGTCGAAAGAGGCATAGAAGTTGGAGAGACTGATGTCTATGGTGATCGAAGCTTTGTTCTATAGGATGACTTATCACATCTATTCTTTGCTTGTCAGAATAATGTGGAAAACTGTATGAAGCTGTACTCTGGCTTGATAAAGTGTGAGGCTGTTAAAAACCAACCAATTAATATTTTTATTTGTTTCTCATTTGTAAACGGCAGTTTCCAAAAACACAATATTAATCAAGAAAGTTTATTTCATCAAGTGACTAACTTGTTAAACTGACAGTTAACTTGCAAAATTTTCACAAGTTAGTAGTATTATTTACATTAGAAAATTCTGTTTTATCGTTATACTTATATGTTGAAAATCATGGTACAATTGTTATTTCCTGTAACACAGATTTTTGATGATGAAAGAGTTGATACTGATGATGATGAACCATCTGTTGACTCAGAAACTGCTGAACTCGAGGACTGCAGAACATTTGTACTCTCCTTACTACCAAATAATTTGCTAGGCATTTCGATTTTTTTGTTGACCGAATCATCGACATAACTCATCGCAATTTCGGTGCTTTTCCACCCTCCTGCACACTTTAGTGCTAAAATATCTCCACCCGAATCCGCAACCATAGTGGCTCCAGTTCTGCGAAAAGAGTGGCCGGTGTAAAACTCTGGGTCTTTTTAACCCAAATATTTCGATATTTGCTTTGGGACACCACCAATAGTGTGCTGACCAGCAATAAGGGAAACGCACTTTCCATGTCGGTAAGTCAAAAAAATCTTAGGCTTTCTGTTCCAGGAGGTCGAAGATTTACATATTTTCTGTATAACATGCAGGGCTTGAAGCTGCAGCCATCATCGGTTATGGTGAATCTTCTTGTTGTTAAATTTTTCGTTTGTCGCAATGTCACAATAAAGTATTTTTCCAAATCTTCTACATCATTCATGTTTAACGAGAGAATTTCGTTACATCGGCAACATCCAAAAATCCCAAATATTGTTACAATTTTCGCCAGCAACCACTGGTCATCAGAAGCATGTAAAAAAATTGTTCAGCCTCTTCTTTACTTAATACCTTGGCCTTTTTGGCGTAGAACGCTCAGTTTTTCGTTTCAGTAACGCTATTACCTTTTGAAATCTGCAAATGACAACTAAACGTCATATTTTTCAATAAATTTTTCAAGGAAAACAAACCTGGGAACAGGGGCATTTTTTTTCATTTCCAAACAGGTTTTCAGCATAGACCATTTTGCCCATAGAGTATTCGGGCTGATTCAAGCTGATAGTCAAGGAGTTAACTGGCTGACCTTCAGCTCGTCAGTTATATCCTCCATTCGCCAGTAAAAACCCTCTTACCTTGCTAGTAATGTTATATACTATTGACGTAGTGTTCTCTAATAACATTATTGTCTATAAGCTAATCTACAATTTTTTGTTCAGCTCTGAGATTAAGCTATATATAACACCTGACTTACCTTCGATTTCAATACATTTGTTGAGCTAATGTATCCATGTCTACATCCTTGTGTTGGTGAACCCTCTGAATAGTTGTAATTGGAAAACCGAACAAATAATACCTAACCTACCAGAAAAAGATGAATAGGAGAAATAAATCCAGATTGTTCCATCTACAGATGGTATTCACCACAACACATTGTAAAGGATAGAAGAAGAAGAAGAGATAGAAAAGTAAACAGATGACAGCACAACATGAATAGACCGCAACTATGTAGATTCGATATTCCGTCAAGTGATGAACATCTCACGTTTGTGTGTGATGTTAGTGCGCAGTTGCAAAAATCTATTAAGTTTATGTGCTTTTTTGTGGATATCTGTCTTTAATTATCAATATAGGGTGGTTCACTATAAAGTCACGTAATTGCAGAGCTCATAACTGTTGACATGAGAGTAATAGAAAGGTCTTTACTAAGATGAGAGTTGAGGGTCAGCTTTTGAAAAATTGATAAGTAAAGTAGAATTTTTTGACCGAATAATGTTTTTTTATATGTGGAAGAAAAGTTTATAACTAGAGAAAATTTTTTTATAGAGAATAGCCCCACTGAAACCTTCCCAATTATAGGATTTCATTAGATGTCTGGAACTGGAAGGCGATGTGGTCGAAATAGCTTTGTCAGTGGGGCAGAATCGCAGTAGATTATAACCCGTTTTAAACTAAACTGTACTCAACTAAAGGACCCAATTTCTTCGATGAAATTCGTGAACAGAGGATGGTAAGTGACCTTGCCTAAGTATCGACGTCACCTGCTTAAAATGCCTCACGATTTGGATCATGATTTAATAAGTATCTGAAATAAACAACAAACAGGAGCAGGACAAAGGTGGAGCCCTGGGGAATACCACCTGTACCGAAAATTGTCGATTTGTTAAATGTTCCATTCTATGAATTACCTTTTGCAGATTTTTGACAAAAGCCTCGATGGACTCTGATTGTAATGAGTTTGAGTATAAAATATACAAAGCTTAGAAGAGTAGAAAAATTACGAAAATCGATGAATTCTGTATTCTATTTATTCTTTTCTCAGGAAAAATTTTCCTCATAATATTCCATTTAAAATTTTTATAAGTTACAATCTACCAAGCTCTTAAAATTACAAGTTTCGTATCTAGAATCGAAAACCAAACCGTCTGAACACTTGAAATCAACCTTCCTTATTCCGTCAGAATCAGCGATGCAGTAGAAGAATGTTGAGCAATCTTTGGCATCCCTAAACAACCCAGGTTTTTCGCAAACCGACTCTTTATCCTCTTTAGATTCAGATGAGTCGGAGCTTTTTGATTCGCTTGACTCCTTGCTGCTTTTGGATTCATCTCTGGAGTCTTCAGATTCTTTAGAACTCTTGGATTCTTCGCTTGGGTCTTTAGAATCTTCAGAACTCTTTGATTCTTTGGATTCCTTGCTGGCGTCAGATTCTTCTTGTTCTTTCTTGGATTCCTTGGAGTCAGTTTTATCCTCGGGTTTGGGTACATCGCAGCTTCCTGGATTGCAGGGTGTGGGTTCAGGCAATGGCGTTGTAGAGTTTTCCTGGGTAGAAGAAAGTCATGAAATTTGACCAAAAACAAACAACAATATACAGGCTGATACAGACTCATGGTACACCCCCATATTCTCCCTTGTTTCTGTAGCTATATTTCTGAAATTTGGAACATTGAATATACTCAATATAGGGCACTTTTTGACATATTCAGAAAAAAAATCCAACTACTGGTTTTTCTGGAAATCACATCAACTTTCGATTTTCAAATGGGACACCCGGCATATTATTACATTTTTGAAATCTCTATAATTTTTTCAATCTAATGCTACCTCATAGTTGATATTTTATTCGTCAGAACGCCCATTTTATTTTTCGATCTAGAGAGCCTTGAACTCCCTAAATTATTCCAAATATTCAAAATAATGTTACACTATAGTTATTTCGATTTAAAAAGTATCGTGGTTCGAAATACGTGCCAAAAGAGTAAACCAAAACCTATTTTCACTCGAAACTCCGTTTTGTCAAATGGTAGCATAATGGTACTCTGACGTCATTCGAAAGTACCATCGGTGGAGTATCCATCCATATCAACTATTTTTCTGTTCAACCAAATCGAACCTCATAATGGAGTTTAGACAAGTTTAAGTATCTTCTCAGTTCAATCCAAAGTTGATGTCATTTCCGGAAAACCCGGAAATTGGATTTTTCTCTAAATATGTCAAAAAGTGCCCTATAGTGAGTATATTCTATGTTCCAAATTTCAGAAATATAGCTTCAGAAACAAGGGAGAATATGGGGGTGTACCATGATTCTGTGTCACCCTGTATGTATTTTTCTAATGACAATTCTCGTAATATGTCTTAGTTTTTGCTCCTGAAAAATATTCTGTTTTCTTGTGTTATAACATGTTTGGTTTATCTATGGGAGATGATTGCCTTTCATTGGGGTCCCGTAGCGGTCTTCAAACATCTGAAGTGCCGAAAAATCATCACCTGGAAGGTCGTATCTGGTTTGAAAAAACCCTCACGACCAGAGAGCAACAATTTGTGGATTTTGAATTTGAATATCGAAGGAATTTAGAAAGGAAAGTGTGATTACGTCTCCAAATTAGCTGATGAACATGGTATCAAAGAGATTCTTCTGCAAGAAACCCACACGGCAACAGAAAAAAAAATCCTCGTGAAAGAGGACAGTTGAAATGTTATGTATTAATTGATTTTTTACAAGTTTAGCTTGTTATGTTGGAAAATTATCAGTTTCGTAACTTTCAACAGATTCGGAAAGAGAAAATTGATGGAAGTTTTTTTCATTTCATTCAAATTTTGTGACATTTCTGTCATAAATATTTATAAACCTCCGAACATTATTTGGCCAAGAAATCTTAATGTTGATGTTTTTTAAAGTAGCAAATGCATTTCCAAAATGCATTCGATTTATTCTAAATAATCGGTTTCTTTTCTGCTTTTGTCTTTTTTCATTTCAGATTAAGAAATACGAGACAATGAAGTTATACTCACTTCTAGGGCATTCTTGATGACTGTAAGTATTGGGTACTTATCCCCGCAAACACCATTATAATCAGCTGTTTCCAAAGACCAAATCATGGTACCTCCAAGATTGAGGGATTTTGCATATTCTACCTGGAAACGTTTACACCAAATGTATTTAATGGAATAACCTTCCTGAATTTCTTGAGTTTACCTTCAACCTGATGGACTCAGCGTTATCGTAACCTACCCATTGGTCACCCTTGTAGGCATAGGGTGTTTTAGTGTTATCGTCCCATTTAACTGTCCAACCGCCTTCTTTTTGCAATTCGCAGATCTGAAATGCAGATTTGGTTTCTTTTATTATTATTATCCTGAACGTGGGTCAATATTCAAGCATTTTGAGACTATCAATACAATGTATGGCCTCCACGGGCATCAATAACAGCTTTACATATTCTTTGCATACTACACACGAGGTTGTTGAACATTTCTTGAGGAATTTGGTTCCATAAACGGGGTAGAAGCTCTCTCAGATCATTTGAGGATTCTGAGGTAGGTTGGTGATTTTCTAATCTCCTTTGGAGCATATCCCATGCATGTTCTATGCAATTCAAATCTGGTGAGTTTGGAGGTATTGGTAAATGTGGAATACCAAGATCCTCGATCGCATTATCAATTATGTCTGCACGGTGCCGTCTAGCGTTATCGTCTAGAGATTAAAAATTTGGCGAAACATTGTCAATGACATGCTTCCTATAGTGTGAGGCGTTCATATTCCCAGGACAAATGTGTAGATCTGTGCGCCCGTTGAAACATATCCCGGCCCATACCATAACACTACCACCTCGGAATAGATGGACTTCTTGGACATTGCGACGATTACGGGGTATGCGTGGGATTGTCCATACCCTTATTCTTCGAGAATCTGAAAATCGTCCATATCTGGATTCATCAGTGAAATGGACACTACGCCATTGATCGTTCCAATCGATATCTTGCCTTGTCCATTCCAGTCTTTGACGCTTATGGTCACGTGTTAATGGAACTCTTCTCAATAGACGTCTAGAACCTAGATTCACCTCTCTCAAACGTCGTCTGATGGTTTAGATGGAAACTTGGACTCCATCTGCATTTTGAAGAGTATTCCGTAGCATTCTACACGTAGATGTAAGCTTTCTTCTCGCCGAAACGGTGATGAAACGATCCTGAGCAGATGTTGTTTTTCGTCGCCCACCAAGCCTTGGTCTTTTAAATACGTAACCCTCCCTGAACCTATTCCAAAGTCGAGAAATCACACTCTGGCTGACTTGGAGCCTTTCCACTATAACAACCTGAGTTTGGCCACCCTGTAGCATTCCGATAGCTCTATCAGCCTCAGCGTTTGTTAATTTACGTCTTGGCATTTTCAGAAAATTCGTTTCAAATCGAAGCCGTTGATAAACTGACTCCATTTCAAAATAAGAACATTCATGAGGCATATGCAAAGAACCAAACTTCAGAAAAAAGGCGACCAATTTGACGAAATGTCTCATACTTATTTTTATTGGATCGAATCAAGTTGTTATTGAGTTTTGAATGATTTTACAGCGATTTTCTCGAAGATTACATACTTTTCAAAACGATTTCTCAAACTCTTTTGGAGCAGTATATTTCTTTTGACCTTAAGAATCTATTTTAAAAATACATGTACAAGTTGAAAATTCATCCTGTACACTAAATGTAAATGTAGCAAGTTTTAGGTATCATAGTAAGTTGTATACTCACCTCCAAGTATCCAAGCATGCCAGTTTCTTGAGTATATGGACCAGGTCTTCCCCCAACGTTTGCTGGTGCCCCCACACCGTTGGAGTTAGGATTGGATAAAGTGAAAGATCTGCCGTACAATGGAAGTCCCATCGATATCTTCTGAGGATCTGCACCTCTAGCAATCCATCCTCGAATAGATGCATCCTATTGAAGAATTTCGTCAATAGAATAATGGCTATACACAATCACAATATCATAATATTATATGAATTATAAGGTACTTGTGTAAAAACACGATAATTTTTTTACTTTTCAGTGCCTTTTGTTTGTTCTGGAATTTGTTTTATTGAAAGAGGTTGAATTTTTCTTCGGAATGTCAATTTTCATTGCCTTTCTACACATAATGCGATTTTTAAAAAGAAATCCCTGAATCGCTATTGAACACAGCGCAAAAAAATTAACGCACATTATGGAAATCTCTGATATATTTTACAACTGAAGGTGTTCTCAATGATAATTATTTTAATCAGAATTATGCATGCATATGTTATCCACTTTAAACGTTTTTCTTCAATACACATGTTTTTTTCCAGACGGAATAAAAATAGGTGATATTATCAGATTTTGAATGTATTCGCACCATTCTAAAATCAGTTGTTCTCGATCAATTCTAGTGATGAATAGTTTTTCTTTCGTTTGATTTTCTACACTCGATCGCCATGCAACGCGAAACACGCAATTTGACCCAAGAGGAAAGTGCCCAAGCGGTAGTTTTGCGAGAAGAAGGGTGGACATACACAAGAATTGCAGAAAGGTTTGGAGTTTCCCATACAAGTGTGTCCAGAATGTTGCAGCGATTCAGGGGGACAGGTATGAATGTCCGAAGACCAGGACAGGGTAGACCACGGGTAACAACTGTCATTCAAGAACGTTACTCGAGAGTTTCTTCGTTGAGACAACGACTTGCAACCGCTCGCCTCCTTCAAAATCAGCTTGAGCAAACTCATGGGGTGCAAATTAGCACTCACACAATAAGAAATCGCCACAGAGAATATGATTTAAGGCCTCGTGTCGCGGCAAGAGGCTCAGCTCTTACCCCAGCCCATCGAAGGGCGCGTTTGGATTTTGCGAGAGAGCATATCCATTAGGAAGAGGCCGATTGGAAAAGAGTTTTCTTCACAGATGAGTCTAGATTCTGCCTCTACCATTGTGATCGACGTTTCCTTGTATGCAGACGTCCACATGAAAGATATGCTCAATGTAATTTCCTGAATACTACTGGTTTCGGGGGAGCATCGATTATGGTATGGGGTGGAACATCTTTGACTGCTCGCACAGACCTAGTGGTCGTTGATAATGGAGCTATGAATGCTGATAAGTATATAAGGAACATTCTTGAAGAGCATGTAGTGCCATTTGACCCATACATTGGTGAAAATTTAATTTTTATGGACGATAATGCCAGACCCCATAGTTCGCACATCGTTCAGGAGTACCTTGAAGAGGTTGAAGTCTCTCGAATGGAATGGCCAGCAAGAAGTCCAGATCTCAATCCGATTGAGCAGGTTTGGGACAACCTCAATAGAAGGCTGAGAGGTTCAGAAAATCATCCAGCTACTCTTAATGACATAGGAATCGAACTCGGAGAAATCTGGGGAGGGTTAGATCAGAACATTTTAAGATCTCTCATTCTGAGTATGAACCGTCGTTGCCGAGGTGTAATCAACGCAAGGGATGGAAATACCAAGTATTTAATCACTTATCAGCAAAACAGTATTTTGAAAATTGTTCATTTCTCTTCTTTCACATAAGATTTTGTGAAATCCTGAATTTTTCTTCCATTTAATGTGTCTTGGTTCGTTCAAAACCTTCCCGAAAGGACATAAAAAATAGGTTATAAAGTGAATGTAGAGTTAACCTTCATTAAAATTGAGATTTTCAGAATGTGCGTAAATTTTTTTGGGCAGTGTATTATATCCCTGAAAGATCAACGTATATTTCGACTGAATGATGAGGTAAGATGTTCTCTAGCTTCCTTCAGGGCATTTTGGAAAATCCAAGCCAGGAAAATCTTCCCAAAATCCATTTTTTGTTCAACTGATGCTGTCTGACATCAACAACTTTCCCCTGTCTTCATCTCCATAAAAATGTTATATACCTGATGAATCTTTACCAAACCTGTTTAATCATTTACTCGGCTAAGTGAAAAAAGTCGTAATACTCACAACTGTAAGAGCTTTAGCACTCGGAGTGATGTCAACACTGGAAGGATATAAAGGAGCATTGGCCCCTGTCACTCCATCATATGCTCCATGTAGATCATAAGCCATAACGTTGATCGAGTCCAAATATCTGAAGAATACAACAGTTTTCATTGTTCAAATAAAAGTCTTGTAACTAAGTTATTCAAAGGTGAAGCCTCTATTCACTGCTACTTACTTGGATAAAGCTGGTACATCATAAGAAATATCAACAGAGGAAGATGCTGCTGCCACAGCAGCTGTTAAGATGTAACCTCTCTTATCGAAAGCTTCTCGGAACTCTTTCAATAAGGTAGCGAAGTTTTGCTGTGAACAGGAAAAAATGCATTGACCTACAGTGTTCTAATTGAACTCAATATGTCACGAATTTAATGCTTTTGAAAAGAGTATATAATAGTTATTGTCCAAAATGGATGGATTAGGAGAAATACAGCAAAATCTGGAACAAGTATACATAGCCCTAGTAGGTCTAAACAACACAATGAAGAATCAGACATACATAATGTTTTTACCAAGGATTGTAGAGTATAAAGATGGGAAACGAAGCGACTACAGTGATGTAAGCGACATCTGTAGTTTCAAAAGTAAACGGGTTATGAATAAAATATTCAATTAGGATCCATTTGGCATTATTAGATTATTAGTAGGCTGTTTTTGCCACTAGAATAAGTCGAAATCTAGCACCTAGCACCTACCTCACTCTATAATCTTTTCTTGTGTGTTTTTCTGTAATAAATTTTGTGTTAAAAACTGCCCGGCATTTGAAATGCATGGTAACTAACTGCAGAAATAATAGAAAGAATAATCCTGAATGTGCATTCTTTTCATTACCAAAGAGAATGGAAATGTAAGTTTTGAAACTCGTATCATGTAACTGTCTTGTTCATTGCTTTTTATTTCCAGTGTTGTCAAATGAATAGAGTTTTCGGTGCAAAAATATATTGTTCTGGATAACGTATAAAGAATTCTTGCTGGGCTGACATACAGGTCTTGTTGTACACCTCTGATATTTTTCTTTTATTGTTGTTCCAACATTCTGTAATTAATATACAGTAGACTCTCGTTAAGTCCTTGGGACCAAAAGAACTGTTCGACTTATCTATTGTTCGGCTCACCAAACATTCGAGTTATTGAAGTGAGACTTTAATTCATTGAGAGAAAAACTCGGGAAAACACGAAATCATCATCAATGAAAAACGAGCATCTGAGCACTGGAAACATGTCCTTAGAGGTCGAAGAATCGTATGATATTCATCACGTGTGGTGATTTGTTTGCGAACCGAATCTTCTTCGGTCTCATTCATTAGATCAAAAAGTTCCACTCATAGAGGCAATGGTGGTTAGAAGAACGACTTATAGAGGTGGAGTTTCTCTTGACGACCCTTCCAGCTGTTCGACTCATCTACTAGACCCTCTAGATTCATTGAGGTGAAAATGCACTGGGTAAGATATGTATGAATCGGGTCCAGAACAACTGTTTGTTTTATCGATGTTCGATTTATCGAGAGTTCACTGTATGAATGAGTCCTTGAAATTGTTATAAAAATTCTCTTGTATGTGAACAAATTTTTGAAGTGTTCTCAATTTCATAATCATTGTATTGTAGTTGATTTTACACAATCAGTTCAAATGAAAATATAAAGAATCCAGAAGCGTATTTCATTTGATTCAAAACAATGTGTAGATGGAAAATATCATCCTGATTAAAAAGCGGAGCCACGTTTTTGTTTTGTCGAGCAGGATGTTTCTTTGAAAGCTCGACAAAGAATACTCTTTAATGGAAATGTATGAGAAGTTTAATTTGAATTTCGTGCCCATTAATAGTATACAACATTACTAGCAAGGTAAGAGGGTTTTTACTGGCGAATAGACGATATAACCTCCTTGAGCCAGTAAAACCCGTTACCTTGCGTGTATTGTTTTATATTTTATTTGTTTCTCATTTGTAAAAAGGTTAGATAAATTCTAAAAAAATCTCAATAATTTGTCGCAAATGTCGTAAGCTATGGGTCCGTTGCCATGAATATCTCTGTTTATTTTTCTTTAAATTTGTTTTGGCGAAAGCGAAAATGAATGTACCAAAAGACATTATTGAGGCAGCCAGCAGTGTAGCATCAAGTTTATTACCTGCAAAATCAGCTTCAAGGTACGAGCGAGAATACGACGACTTCAAAAAGTGGCAAAACAAATATAGTGTGATTGGGGTAGCTGAAGATGTTTTGTTGGTCTACTTGAATCAACTATCAGCTAGATTCAGCCCTAATACTTTATGATGAAAATGTTCTATGCTGAAAAGCTGCTTGGAAATGAAATAAAATTCTCTTGTTTGCAGGTTTGTTTTCCTTAAGAAATTTATTGAAAAAAAATACGTTCAGTAAGGTAAGGTAAAAGCGTTTCTGAAACGAATAAATGAGCGTTATACGCCAGAAAAGACCAAGGTATTAAGTAAAGAAGAGGCTGAACAATTTCTTTCACATGCTCCTGATGACCAGTGGTTGCTGGCAAAAATTGTAACAATATTTGGGATTTTTGGATGTTGTCGATGTGACGAATTTCTCTCCTTTAACATGAATGATGTAGAAGATATGGAAAAATACGTTATTGTGATATTGCGGCAAACAAAAAATTTAACAACAAGAAGATTCACCATAACCCATGATGGCTGCAACTTCAAGCCCTGCATGTTATACAGAAAATATGTAAATCTTCGGCCTCCTGGAACAGAAAGCCTGAGATTTTTTTTGACATACCAACATGGAAAGTGCATTTCCCTTAATGCTGGCCAGCACACTATTGGTGATGTCCCAAAGCAAATAGCGAAATATTTAGGTTTAAGAGACCCAGAGTTATACACCAGCCACTCTTTTCGCAGAACTGGAGCCACTATGGTTGCGGAATCGGGTGGAGATATTTTAGCACTAAAGCGTGCAGGAGGGTGGAAGAGCACCGAAATTGCGATGAGTTAGGTCGATGATTCGGTCAACAAAAAAATCGAAATGTCTAGCAAATTATTTGGTAGTAAGGAGAGTACAAATGTTCTGCAGTCCTCGAGTTCAGCAGTTTCTGAGTCAACAGATGGTTCATCATCATCAGTATCAACTCTTTCATCATCAAAAATCTGTGTTACTGGAGATAACAATTTTACCATGATTTTCAACATATATGACGATAAAACAAAATTTTCTTATGTAAATAATACTACTAACTTGTAAAAATTTTGTAAGTTTACTGTCAGTTTTACAAGTTAGTGACTTGATAAAATGAACTTTCTTGATTAATATTGTGTTTTTGGAAACACGTTTACAAATGAGAAACGAATAAAATTGTTTTCTGTATTGAATAATGTTTTCAGCACCCCCTAGGTGTTAAAGTAAGAAGCTAGCCAAAAATCGTAGTCGAATTTCAGAATCACAGATATAGGGGCGTTTCCTATCTTTCTAACTCTATAATCTTTGGTTTTTACAATTTAGCGTATCGATAAAGTGTCAATGTCAAAAGTTCATAGCCTACTCACCTTGTCTGCAGCAGCTCCACCTCTTTGTGCAGGGTATTCCCAATCGAGATCAAACCCGTCGAAACCGTAGGTTTCTAAGATGTTAATTGCGCTGTTGATCAATGTGGCCCTTTTCGCTGGGTCAGCGGCAACACCGGAGTATTTAACAGACCCTTCATTCCATCCACCAACGGCGATGAGAGTTTTCAAGTTGGAGTTACGCGTTTTCAAGGCGTTGAATCGTTCCAAGTTCCCTGAAAAAGGTTCAGATGGTGTTGAACATCATCTTTATAGACCACGGTAAAAAGCCCGGAGGACTCTTTCAATGTCAAAAGTTGTACTTTTCTGCCATACATAAAGAATGAATTTCGTATAACGTCTCCTGATACAGGATGGATTTATTCCAACAGTAGATTCTTGAGGTAAAAAAAAACACTCTTTTGATATAACATTTTTCTGAAAGACCGTAAAACAAAGCTAGCTAATATTCTGGATATAACTTTTGCACTATAACCACATGAAAACCTAGAGCACAATTCTGCTGTTTGAATTATTCAATAATTACTGAAAAATTCTCATTTTTGATCAATGAATGAGAAACATACTCAAGTCCAGTTCAAGCCAAGTGTCCATTATCTTCAATCTTCCATCATTCTCGATTCCAAGGAAAGTGTAGATGACGTGTGTGCAAAGATGTGGATCTATGTTTTCAGCAGTGTATTTGCCATTTCCATTCCTGTAGTTGGCCCAACTTCCATAGTAACATATAACCCTGTCTGAAAAAAATATATAATTAATATTTTCCTTCTGATAGAGTTGAATGAACATGTTATGGACGTTGTAATTGTATGTTCTTCAGTATTATACTTGTCCACAAGAGTTACGGATATCGTATACAATCGTTTTAAAAAGTTCATAAGATAATCTTCGAGAAAATCGCTGTGAAATCATTTAAAACTCAATAACAACTTGAATCGATGGAATCAGAATGAGACATTTCGTCAATCTGGTCGCCTTTTTTCTGAAGTTTGGTTCTTTGCATATACTTGATGAATGTCCTTATTTTGAAATGGAGTCAGTTCATCAACGGCTTCGATTTTAAACGAGTTTTATGAGAATGCCAAGACGTAAACCAACAAACGCTGAAGCTTATAAGGTGGCCTAACCTAGGTTGTTTTAGCGGAAAGGCTACAAGTCAGCCAAAGTGTGATATCTCGACTTTGGAATAGGTTCAGGAAAACTGGTTCCGTGTTGGAAAGACCAAGGCTTGGTGGGAGACGAAAAACAACACCTGCTCAAGATCATTTCTTCACCGTTTCGGCGAGAAGAAAGCCTACATCTCCGTGTAGAATGCTACGGACTATTCTTCAAAATGCAGATGGGGTTCAAGTTTCCATCGAAACCATCAGACGACGTTTGAGAGAGGTGAATCTAGATACTAGACGTCCATTAAAAGGAGTTCCATTAACACGTGACCGTAAACGTCAAACACTGGAATGAGCAAGGCAACATATAAATTGGAACGATCAATGGAGTAGTGTCCTTTTTATTGATGAATCCAGATATGGACGATTTTCAGACTCTAGAAGAATAAGGGTATGGATAATCCCACGCATACCCCGCAATCGTCGCTATGTCTAAGAAGTCCATCCATTCCGAGGGGGTAGAGTTATGGTATGGGCCGGGATATTTTTCAACTGGCGCACAGATCTACACATTTGTCCTGGGAATATGACCACCTTACACTATAAAGAGCATGTCATTGACAATGTTTTGCCAAATTTTCACGCTGCTTTTGGTGGAACTTTTCAATTTCTAGACGATAACGCTAAACCGCAACATGCAGCAATAGGTAAGAATGCGCGCGAGGAGCTTGGTATTCCATATTTACCAATATCTCCGCACTCACCAGATTTAAATTGTATAGAACATGTATGGGATATGCTCCAGAGAAGATAAGATAATCATCAACCTACCCCAGAATCCTTGAATGATCTGAACGAGTTTCTGCCCTGTTTATGGAACCAAATTCCTCAAGAAATGTTCAACAACCTCGTGTATAGTAGGCAAAGAAGATGTCAAGCTGTTATTGATGCCCGTGGAGGGCATACATTGTATTGATAGTCTTAAAATGATTGAATTCTCTGGGAATAAAACTTCGTTAAACTCTACAGACCTACAGGCTAAAATTAATTTTATTTCCTGCAACTTGAAATAATTTTAATTTGAATTTTCATCACAAAATCCCATTCAAACTATATTTTTTACCAATTTAAGTCAATATCTCTAACTCATGTGGAGCAGTTTATTTGAAAGCTCTGGTAGTCCACTAGAAAGTATATCTTCTTGGTATCATGGTGAAAAGATCCTGGTTTTTTTTCAACATAACTTTTTGTTAGCTATACTCTGCAAATTTTTATCATTTCAGACCATCAACTTTCCATATGAATTCATTATTCACGAAATGATGTAATATTGAACCAACATTCGAAGGTGATGTTGAATAGATATGAAGTTGAAAATGGAATAAATTTCATTCTGACATAATTCTATAATAACAAATTTTTTTCTTCGAATGTTTCCGCTAAATATTGACAATGAAAAACTCCTTATCGAGATCAACAACAACTCAAAACCAACCAGAATTTTATACTCATTGAAACAGTCCCTGTTTGGATAATTCTCAATCTCACTCTATTTTCTTTCACATTTATAAGTTAAAAATGAATGTAAAATACCACAGAACTTACCAGTTTTGGGTTCCACAAAACTGACAAAAGTACAGAAAAGACCAAAAATTAAAATTAAGCTAGTGGACATTTCTAGCTCAGTTACGTTAAAACCACTGACTGAAACTCTTACAATAATATTAAATGTATTTATATTGGGAATTTACCCTTTTCTCTAGGAGTTTACTCTTAGCTTAGAAATATCACAAGATAAATCCATATATCCATTATTCTTCCAGAGTTTATTGTTTGTCATCTTTAACGCACATTTATAACGGTTTTGTTGACTGAAAAGCCAAAAGTACGCAGGAATATATTTTTCTGAGAAGATCAACACTATATTTTTCGATGATTTATTGTTCAAACATTCTTACATGAGGTATATGTTTAATTTAGATAACACTTAGTAACAATCTAATATTAACGGCAAATTGGCGAGAGAAATGTTCGAAATCTGATATGTGGAGATTTCGTATGTAACCAGGTAGAAAAACGCCCTGTATAGTTATCTCATATCAAGACTCAGACGTTATACCCCTTGACTCTTAAATAAGTATACCTCTCCAATGAAATGTAATGTAAGTAATGAGCAGCAAGCAGCAGAGTTTTTCATTGGTTTAGTGTATCATTCACATTATACAGGGTGGGCAAAATTCTTATTCTATAGAGAAGATTTCAAGGACCAGAGCAGCAAGAAGAAATTTTCCCTCTTTTCCTGACCAATCTAACTCTGAAGTTTTGGAAAGGAAAGATTTTTTTAAGAATATTCTCATAATTCAGCTTATTTCCCAAACAATTGGCATTATAAAATAATCAATATATTAACACTTTCGTAACCCATATTGCATTTGAAGGAAAAAGAATTTGTTTACTCGAAAACATTTAATTCCCAATTTCTTATAATGTGTTGTTTTACACTTCATTTTTTTTTATTCAGTTCATGTTGTTCTTTATCTCCTCGTTTATCGCCTTCAGAAGAGGCCATTTTTCTCCTCCGCAAATACCCTTAGTATCATCTGTTTCGATGGACCATACCATTATACCAGAAATGCCTTCCTGCTTGATGTATTTTATCTGAAAAAATATGGAAATTCGAATTAGACACTTTTTCGATTAAAAACTGCTGAAAGAATCCTGACCGAAATTCAAAGATTTAATTTTTAGAATTTTCCACTTTTTTAGATGTGAATCCTCAACCGTTACATAAAGGTAAGCTTGTTTGATCCGAAAGTTCATATGCTTAGAGTGAACTATAATCGATTTTGGCTATCTTCGACCCAACATTCTAAAATCGTCAACAGTGGTATTCTCTAATCCAAAGACAAGAGCTAAATAACTTCCTCTATTGTATCAGTATTATATTTTCTACTTACTTTCTCCTTTAGTGACCTTTCGTTATCGAATCCTGCCCACATTTCACCATCTATCATGTAAGGAACTTTCTGTTCATCGTCCCAAATAATGGTTCCTGATTTATGAAGTTCGCATAACTAAAATTGAAAAAAATCTCAGAAAATGAAGGTTACTTCAAAATCTTAATATATAAAACTAAGTCGGCCGTATTGTTGGTTACAACATTTATAACTCAAGATTGGATGAACTGTATTTGTTATGAAAGATTTTTTGTTGGATTCTTCTACGGTGGGGTTAACATAAAGTACATTAAAACTCTGAAAAATTCGATGAAAAGGAAAAAAATAGGAAACAATTTTTCCTCTTGCGAATAACGCCAGTAAATGTCGCTACGGTTGATAGCGTTTTCGTGGAAGTATCATATTTGATATTAATTCGGTGAACTACATTTTATAATATTATTAACGCATTTGAGTCCATGTATTATTATACCTATTTTTCTTCCGAACACTAGGGAATTTTTTATGACGAAAGGTTTGGAACAGATCCCTATTCTCTACCGCGCCATTAGATGGCAATGCAATGTAAACTGTGTATTTTGTGTTGCCTAAACATCTTAGCCTTGGAATTCTAAGGTGTTTGCGCAGAAGTCAGTGCCGATTCACGTAACCGAAAAACTGCTGTCAAAGTTCGTACACATAATTATGTTTATAATTTTAAAGTTTTGCCTGAACGGATGTTTTGGGGGCGCATTGATTCTTTTGTTTGGTGACTTCCGACAACCATTACCGGTAATTCCAAAATCGACGGCTGCCGATGAATTAAATGCTTGCCTAAAATCATCAACTTCAAATTTGGATAGGTAATAAAGCTCTCAATTCAGTTGATTGCGGTAGGAATAGTACCAATACATATTTGCAGCCCACAAAAATGCAAAAAACACCTGCCCCACAAAAATTGTTGAAAATGATTTTTATAACTGCAGAAAAGGATGCAATGCGTCATGCACCTGCAGAAAACTGAGTCTTTTTTGTAACGCTACATGTGGGGAATCTGCAGGTGTTAACTGCCAAAGCAGTTGTCCAATCTTTGGCAAAGATGAAAAAATTATTGACAGTGGCGACAGCCACTCAGAATCAGATTGATTTTTTGACACCAAAAAGTATTTATTTCACTCGAATGAAGTGATGAATAATTGAACTGTTTAAATGATATTTTCATTTTGTTATTTTGAACAGATAAGGGTTTCTTTTACGGGTTGAAAAATAAAAATAACTAAAACACACATTGATACAAAATACGTTACACAATTGATTGAATATTTTGATTAATTATATTAATAAAGACCCATTTTTACACATTTTATGCTGATAGGGGGTGGTTTATACGGTCTTGAAGTATATAAAGATCTTCATTAAACTTCATAAAACACTATTGATGCCCAAAAAATACTTTGATTTACGTTAGAAGAAGTTTCTTTTAATTTCAGATAAAGTAGTTGTTTTCACCCCTTTGAAAATGATAAGCATAAATCGGCATAGGGTAGGAGTAGGAGACAAGTATAGCTTATATCCAAAATTTCATCAAAAACTAAGCATCTTGAAAGAATTCGGAGGTAATGCCTAATTTTCGCCCTCATTGGCTGGACAAATTGTACAGGACAATTTGATGTCCACTTTCAAGGTTTTATACCATAATAGTTTATTATAATATTAAAGTTGTTTTTCATTTATCGATTGAGGGAGTACTAAGTTTGCCGGATCAGCTAGTACAATTAAATTTTGTTTATCTATAACATTACGAATACTAAATTGGTGTGTGATATTTCATAACTCACTAGCGAGCTGTTTTCTTGAGGCATTGACTGTCAGCACTTCTTTCTCTCACCCATCTTTCAAAGATACTGAGGGCGGATTGCATCCGACTGATCAAGATTGGTGATGATCAAGAAAGAAAGTACTGAGAAAAACTTCAGTACAATGCTATGCAGAAGAGGAAATGGAAGCGGGAATACACCGACCACAATTTTGAAGAAAATACCGTAAAACCACCTATGAAGCTTAGCTTACTCCTTCCCCCTATTATGGAGCCTTGTAGTGGATGAACTACTACACAGGCTCACGCAGTTAGGCTTCTACTGTGTGGGCCATGCTGATGACAAAGTCCTTATAGTTAGAGGCAAATTCGAAGACGCCCTCTGCCATTTAGGGCAGAAAAGCCTTGGAATTATTGAGCAATGGTGCTTGTCAGTGGGGAGGAATATTAACCCAACCAAGACCACAGTAATTCCGTTCACTCGGAAAAGAAAACTTCCAGCCATGAAATCGTTATTATTGAAAGGAAACATCCTGGAGTGGAAGTCTGAAGTTGAATATCTAGGAATTACCCTGGACACTAAGCTTCTGTGGAATAGGCATATATGTAATGCTATTTGTAGAGCTATCAAGGATCTTATGGCGTGCAGGCGTCTATGCGGCAGGAATTGGGGTTGTAACCCAAAAATACTGCTATGGATGTACTTCATGATTTTGAGACCTATAATCACATATAGTACAGTAGTCTGGTTTGCTAAAGCAAGTCAGACAAGTACGAGGAAAATGCTCGATAAAGCACAGCGGCTTGCCTGTATGTGCATCACGGGGGCCATGAGAACGTGCCCAACCAGAGCACTCAGAATATCTAGAAGAGGCGCAGATAATGAGAGAATTAGGTGCCAGAGATTCTGGTGCTCTCTGAGTAACTAGATCTTATCTGCGGACCTCCCTAGTGATATAATGGTTAAGAAAGTAGGTACTGAGAAAAACTTCAGTACGATGTTATGCAAAAAAGGGGAATGGGAGCGGAAATACACCGACCAAAATTTCAAAGAAAATACTGTCAAATGGTATACAGATGGTTCTAAAACCAACACGGGAGCTGGCGCTGGGGTTCACGGGGCCAAAGCCAAGTGTGCACTATCGTTAGGTTCCTGTCTGAGTGTTCTGCAAGCAGAAATATTAGAATCGAAAGATGTCTAGATATTAATCTAGAGAGAAACTATCAGAATTGCGACATAGCTATTCACTCAGATAATCAAGCTGCTATTAAAGCACTGAACTCCTATGTCATCGAATCAAAGTCGACATGATAATGCCGGAGCAAACTTAATGAGGTAGGCAAGAAAAATAAGGTGTCTTTAATCTGGGTTTCTGGTCATTCGGGAATCACAGGTAACAACAAACTTGCCAGAGAGGGTGCTCGGAAACCACTCACTAAAACAGAACTTTTTTGTGGTATAGAAAAATGTACTTCTTAGAAAAAGTGTCTGGAAAAGGAAAAAACTGAAAGAGAAACACTCTGGTAGAATCTCCTAGGGTTGGATCACTCCAAAAAGTTCGTTCGGAATTTTGAAACTGCAAGATCCAGAAGTATTTGGATATCAGTAAGAACCAACTACACCTCCTCACTGGCTTTCTTACAGGGCATTGTCGCCTCAGAAAGCACTTGCTGAGAATGGGCGTATCGGACACTGACGAGTGTAGATTCTGTGGGGAAGAGGAAGAAACTCCTATTCACCTAGTCACAGAATGCTTTGGCATTGTAAGCCAAAGGAAACAATGTTTTGGTCAAGAGACCTGTAGGAGTGAGGAATTAGCCTCGCTGAAGCCTTCCGAGATATTGGATTTCATAAGATCTCTGGGACTGGAAGGCGAGCTGTAAAGCTTTGTCAGGGGGCACAATAGACCATAAGTTCGCAGTGAACTGTAACCCTTTTTAAACTATCAACTATCAACTACTCCTTCCCATAACTTTAATCAAAGCAAACTTACTTCCAAATATCCTAAAGTTCCAACGTTGTCAGTGTATGGTCCTTTATCCCAAGGTCCACTAGCTGCATCTCCTGGAGCACTGTGGGACTTGTCTACCATCTTGAACGTGTGCCCGTAAAATCCAGCACCAAGGGATAACTTCTCAGGCGTAGCACCCTTGTTCCTCCAGTTCCAAAGACTGGCGTTGCAGTTCAAAACAGATCGTTGCCAAGAGCTCTCTGACTTTGAGCCATATAGAGGTGCGTTTTGTCCCAATTTTCCTGCGTAGGCTCCGTGAAAATCGTAGCTCATCACGTTGATGAGGTCGAAGACTCTGGAAAAATTCAGATTTCAATGAGGTTATTCATCTTTCTACAGCTACAGCTGAACGGAATATTTTTGAAGAAACGTCAGTCTCATCTACGACTAGCAAACAAGAGTTTGACATTAAGAGAGTCTTCCGGGCTTATTGGCCGTGGTCTATTAGGAATTATTTCACCTAACGTTTCGCCCACAACTGCGGTAGGCATCTTCAGAGGATTCTTGGTCTTAGATTGTAACTCGACCGCTGAATTTCCGAAAGTGATTCCGGATTCGATCCGTTGACCTCACTTATGCCCTGATCATTGGCGGGAGAAGGTAGTGAGTTTACGAGGGCGATGTTGATTGGTCCATCGCTTCCACTTGATATTGGCTTGATTTTGTTCTTTTCTAACACCGGCAACCATGCGCTATGTACCAAAGGAGTTTCTTCCCTTCTGTTCATATTGTTCTTATGTTTATATATCTCAATGGCTTCCATTTTCATCCTAGGATAGAAACTTTTGATGTTTGAAATAGCTTCTGCCTTTGAGAAAACAATATTGTGTCCATCTGTCAGAGCATGTTCCGCTAGTGCGGATTTTTCTGTCTGATTGAGTCGACAGCATCGTTCATGCTCCTTAATTCTCGTATTGATACTTCGCTTCGTTGTACCAATGTAGACTTTGCCGCAGTCACAAGGTATCCTGTAAATACCTGGTTGAGAGAGTGGGTCGACTTTGTCTTTGGTAGTTCTGATCATTTAGCCAAGTTTTTGAGTTGGCTTATAGACAGTCTCTATATTGTGGCCCTTTAGTATTCTACCAATTCTATCGGTGACCTTGGGGATATATGGTAAGATAGCTCTTCCATTCGGGATGAGTTGTGATGTGTTATCATCACGTGTGGAGAGTCTTGGTCTTATTGCCCTCTGAATTTCCTTAGCATTATATCCGTAAACCCACTACCTTCTCCCGCCAATTATCAGGGTATAAGTGGGGCCAACGGATCGAATCCGGAATCACTTTCGGAAATTCAGCGGTCGAGTTACAATCTAAGACCAAGAATCCTCTGAAGATGCCTACCGCAGTTGTGGGCGAAACGTTAGGTGAAATAATTCCTAATAGACCACGGCCAATAAGCCCGGAAGACTCTCTTAATGTCAATATATCCGGTCGTGAAAGCCTGAAACTATTTATTAAACAAGAGTTTCATCGTTTGTCATCCGGTTGCAATACCTTTAGTGATATTTTTAAGAATTGAAATTCTTCTTCCTCAAACTGTGGTTGAGATCAAGCGGTGGAGTGCCTGACACGACCTGAGTGTCAATAATATGTCACGCTTCCTTACGACGATCAGATCGGGTTTGCGAACGCCCACAGTTGTTCGCAGGCGTGGCTCGGTAAAAACCGTCAGGCCCTTGTTCTTGAAGAAGCCAGAGAGTGTCTTGCACACGGCATCGTGTCTCAGGATTCTTCCTCCATGAGTACGGAAGCAACCATGGATCACGAGTGCCGCTGTTTACGTGCTAGTACACCTACCCCCATGATACTAAAACTACAAGGTAAACCCACGCGCATATCAATCTTCTATCTCTCTCAGATCTGTGACGTCACGAAGAGACCCATTTCATATTTTCGGGCGTTGATGGGTTTGTTCATTGGAAAAGTTCAATTAATTGTGAAGTAAAAGGTTTTTGGTGAATTTCGATTGTGTGTTAAAATGTTTTTTCTTGAATTGTGCTGATTTTTGGTTAGTCTAGCCATATTACTAATTATGGTTTGTTGTGTTGTGCCATGTACCTCAAGCAACAATAAAATATAAAACAAATATATTAACAAACTTTCAAACTACCCATTAGGCATAAGGTCAACAATAAATGTGCGAATATAATTTGTCTCAGAATGTTCACACTAGCCGCACAATCATATCAGCAATAAGATCTCCCATATTTGAAAAAGTATATTGACCAGGAAATTTTGCCCTTGAACAGTCCTAGATTTATTAATTATTACTTCTTTTCGTCCAACTGATTCAAAATGCATTTTACCTCAATAAACAATAATATTTACCTCAAATCAAACTCCCGGAGTTTGTTGAATTTTATCACGAATATTTGAGTGTCACTTTTGCAATTGGGTACAAGTTAGATTTCTTTTAGATCGGATATGATAATTTCGTCATTATTCTGAATATAAACGTTAAATTCACGTCATAATTTGGCAGATATTATTTGTCCATCTAAGAAATAACGTTTGAAAATGAGCGCTATTTCTCAAATAGGTCTCATCGTGACGTCATGCGCGAAAAGGTTCAAAACTCGTTCGTCAAATGATCTTATCTGGGTTGTTGTAGTATCATGAGCTACCCCTACAATTGATTTGAGATAGACCGATCCAATTTTGAAAGCAAAAGGACCCTTTTTCACTCAACTGCCGATATCTCCGGAACTACTGAAGGCCTATCAAACCGACAGCCGGTTTTTTTTGCAGAAAATTTTCTAAGAAAATCAATCATTTTTAATTAAGAAACAATATTTTTTCACCTGTAACGGTAATGTGAAAGAATAGCAAGAAAATGCCATTTTGCCATTTGTTGGATAATGGACTGTATCTTCGTCAATATTAGTGAGAAAACTGAGGTTATAAGACAATTTCACAGCCTAATGTACTCCAAAGACCCTTACAAATTGGTAGATCGATCAATTCAGCGGTTTTCCTGAACCAATTGATTGAAATTCTTAAAAAATTAAGGGAACAAGGTTTTCGTTCCTTGAAGTTGACCCTTTCTTTTCAAGAATCAATTACTCAATTTTGAATGTTATGGAGATTATAAAAAAATTGAGAAAAAAACTGGTGAATTATATCCTGAAAATGTCGATGAAAAAATGAAAATTCTCACTGAAAGAAAATTTTTTTCCGATATTTTCAGAACAAAATTTAACTGTTTCTTACCAATCGGAAAAAAGCCCTTTACAAATTTAAGAAATTTTTGAAAAACTTTTCTTGCAAAAAAAAATTTGCGATAAAATGTTTCCGTTCTCATAAAATACTGTGGAGCTGACGAACCATAGGCTTTCATTTCTTCTAAAAATTAATCATACAACACTGACAAACACACTCTTCAAACAGTAAGTTTTGGGTCGTCGAATACTGTGAAGCTGACGAACCACAGGGTCTCATTTCTGAAGAATCATTAACACACGTGCTTGAGCACAAAAGAAGCGTAAATCCGACCGTGCAACCTCCACGAGGTATGCTTTGGGTAACGCTGATACCGGTGGTAAACCAATCAATAAAATTTTAGTAGTCAGAAATGAAAAAAATAGTTTTTCATTCAAACTTTCCAAATTTTTTTTTCGGAATAATTTTTTTTTTCAATCTTCAAAAATATACAAAATATACTAATAACTGAAAATATTAAATTATTTATTTTCAGGAAGATTTTCTTCAGATTAAGAAACAATTAAACAAATTAAAATGGCATTTTCTTGCTACTTTTTTTCATTATCGTTACAAGTGAAAAAAAAATTTCTTGATAAAACATGATAGATTCGTGTAGGAAATTTTCTGACGAAAAATAAACCGACTGTCGGTTTGATAGTTTTCCAGTAGATCGGGAGATATCGGCAGTTGAGTGAAAAAGGGTCCTTTTGCATTCAAAATGGGATATCTCGAAGACAAATGGTCATTTCCGAGCGTGTGAAAAACAAATTAGACCTAAATAAACAAGATATGCGGGCTTTGTATCGGTCTAGCTCAAAAATATTTTTCCATGCGAGTAGAGCGAAAATAAATATTTGTAAAATGAAAAAAAAATTTCATCGTGCTTTATCCGAGGATTGCATGGCTGCCGGTACTCTGAAAAATTGTTTACCAATAAATTCAGAAACTAGAGTCTTCAAGCTTCAAAAGTTGAATTTCATATTTTTCATACGACCATTTTTCACTGAGATACAGCCTGTTAAAAAACACCAAAAAAATTCGGAAAATTTTCTGTTCCTTCAATTGGTGCGAGGAGTGTATTTGTAAATACTTGTGAGAGAATAAGAGTAAACAAGATTCCCATTTTCGTAAAAGTGGATCTCAATTGTTGCGTGGAGTGTATAATATCTACTCACTCATTCATTCCTGCTACATCGTAGCCAGCATCCTCAGGGTTGTAAGCTACAGCTGTTGTTACTAGTCGACCTTTAGGTTGAAAAGCGTCCTTGAGAGCTTGAGCCATCTTAATTAACAGAGGCTGCAGAAATGAGAGGTCATATTGTAGTGATATTCATAAAAGAAAATAAAATAAAAAGTCTATAATATGACATTCACAAAACCGACAAAGATGAGAGGAAACAAATTCAAAAAACTGCAAACTTTACTGAACAGACTTTATCCAAACCCAAACTATGAAAATAAAAATGCAAAACAAGTTATGGGAATCACAGTATGTTTTGACAATTCCCGGAATATGTCGTAATTTTTGGTCCTGAAAAATATTCTGTTTTCTCGTGTTATGAGATGTTTGGTTTATCTATGGGAGATGATTTCCTTTCATCAGGGCCCCGTAGAGGTCTTCAAACAACAAGTTTCCGAAAACTCATCACTTGGATGGTCGTACCTGGTTCGAAAGAACCCTCACGATCAGAGAACAAGGCTCAGAATTCAAATTTGAATATTGAAAGAATTCGAAGGACAAAAGTGATTGCGTTCCGAAATTAGCCACTGAACATGGTGTTGAGATCTTCTAAAAACCCACATGGCAACAGAGGAACTTCTTCTTGAAGGAGGACAATTGAAAGTTATGTACTCATTGATTTTTCACTTAGTCCAAATTACGGTTTAGCTTGTTGTGTTATAAGTTTTCTTATGTTCAGCAACTTAAAAAAGAAAATTGATTGGGTTTCTTCAGTTTTTTCAAACATTGTGACATTTCTGTCATAACTAATTTATGAAGAAATATTTTCTGCAATGGGTGGTTAATTCAAAAACCATTTAATTAATTATAAATAACTAGTTTTTTTGCTTTTGTCTTTTTTTGTTTCAGATCTAGAATTTCGGGTAGATTGCTGAAGAGTCTGTTTTTCTCTGCTGCCCATAGAAGAACTACATGAAGATGTTCTTCTGATCACGTTGATGTCCTCCAAGAACCTCTGATATGATATTTCTAGTAATTTTTTTTCTAACACGGGTTAGGTCAGGGTTTTTTTTCCCTGGGGTTTTTTCCCTTTCCTAATTTTATCATACTATAAACCTGTATAGTTTTCCTGTATTGCACTTACCACAGATAGGTACTTTTTGTTTCAATATGTATTGTATTATTTTAGCTCTCTCAATCAAAAGAATATATAACATAATGGAAAGAATCTGTTTCTATATTTTTGATATCTACAGGGTGAGTCTTTAACTTGTAGGTATGTATACCTTGTACAATATTCTTCCTAAATTATCTCTGATCTTGATAAAAATAAAGATTCTCACCTTGTCATATGGATATTCCCAATCGATGTCGATACCGTCGAAATTGTATTTATCCAAGAACTCCTCTGAGCTTTTCACGAAGTTGGCCAGTTTGGTCTCATCAGCCGCAACAGCTGCGAAGACATAAGGAGCAGCAGAAGCACCTCCAACACTGAACAAGAGCTTGAGGTTCGGATTGATTTTCTTGAGATCCGCAACTTTCTGGATGTTGCCTGAATTCGAAAGGAAAGGAAGTATTAGTTGTGAAATTCTTCAGTGATTTGAAGCAGTGAGGTTCCATACAGAATTGAGAATCTTTCTCATTGAAAAAAACAATTTTGAGAAACGTGTGCGTTCCAGAATGAATGGAATGGAGATTTTCGAACAAATAAAATGCTCTACATGAGTTAGGGATACTGACTTGAATTGCAAAAAATATACCAAGTTTAAATGAGATTTTGTGGTGAAAATTCATATTAGGATGATTTCAAGTAGAAGAGAATTAAAGCATTTTTAGACTGTCATGGCCTCCACGGGCATCAATAACAGCTTGACATCTTCTTTGCATACTACACACGAGGTTGTTGAACATTTCTTGAGGAATTTGGTTCCATAAACGGGGCAGAAGCTCTCTCAGATCATTTAAGGATTCTCGGGTAGGTTGATGATGATCTAATCTTCTTTGGAGCATATCCCATGCATGTTCTATGCAATTCAAATCTGGTGAGTGCGGAAGTATTGGTAAATGTGGAATACCAAGCTCCTCGAGCTCATTCTCAACTATGGTTCCACGGTGCGGTCTAGAGTTATCGTCTAAAAATTAAAAAGTTTCACCAATAGCAGCGTGAAAATTTTGCATAACATTGTTAATGACATGCTTCTTATAGTCTAAGGAGGTCATATTCCCAGGACAAATGTGTAGATCTGTGCGCCCGTTGAAACATATCCCGGCCCATACCATAACACTAACCCTCGGAATGGATGGACTTCTTGGACAAAGCGACGATTACGGGGTATGCGTGGGATTGTCCACACCCTTATTCTTTGAGAATCTGAAAATAGTCCATATCTCGATTCATCAGTGAAAAGGACACTACACCATTGATCGTTCCAATTTATATGTTGCCTTGCCCATTCCAGTTTTCGACGCTTATGGTCACGTGTTAATGGAAGTCCTCTTAATGGACGTCTAGAACGTATATTATCCTTTCTCAAACGTCGTCTGATGTTTTCGATGGAAAGTCGGACCCATCTGCATTTTGAAGAGTATCCCGTAGCATTCTACACGTAGATGTAGGCTTTCTTCTCACCGAAACGGTGATGAAACGATCCTGAGCAGGTGTTGTTTTTCGTCGCCCACCAAGCCTTGGTCTTTTCAACACGGAACCTGTCTCCCTGAACCTATTCCAAAGTCGAGATATCACACTTTGGCTGACTTGGAGCCTTTCCGCTACAACAACCTGAGTCAGGCTACCTGTAGCATTCCGATAGTCCTATTAGCCTCAGCGTTTGTTAATTTACGTCTTGGCATTTTCAGAAAACTCATTTCAAATCGAAGCCGTTGATAAACTGACTCCATTTCAAAATAAGAACATTCATGAAGCATATGCGAAGAACCATACTTCAGAAAAAGGGCGACCAGATTGACGAAATGTCTCATACTGATTTTTATTGGATCGACTCAAATTGCTATTAAGTTTCAAATAATTTTACAGCTATTTTCTTGAAGATTAGATGCTTTTCGAAACGATTGAATAAGATATCCCTAACTCTTGTGGAACAGTATCCAGGATGACACAGACTTATGGTATACCCCCATTTTCTCCCTTGTTTCTGTAGCTATATTTCTGAAATTTGAAACATTGATTATACTCACTATAGGGCACTTTTTGACATATTTAGAAAAAAATCCAATTTCCGGTTTTTCCGGAAATGACATCAACTTTAGATTAAACAGGGAAGATACTTAAACTTGTCTAAACTCCATTATCGTGTTCGTATTGGTTATACAGAAAAATAGTTGAAATGGATGATACCCCACCGATGGTACTTTGGAATGACGTCAGAGTACCATTATGCTACCATTTGACAAAACGGAGTTTCGAGTGAAAAAAGGTTTTGGTTTACTTTTTTGGCACGTATTTCGAACCACGATACTTTTTAAATCGAAATTACTATAGTGTAGCATTATTTTGATTATTTGGAATAATTTTAGGGAGTTCATGGCTCTCTAGATCGAAAAATAAAATGGGCGTTCTGACGAATGAAATATCAACTATGAGGTATCATTAGATTGAGAAAATTATAGAGATTTCAAAAAAGTAATAGTATACCTGGTGTCCCATTTGAAAATCGAAAGTGGATGTCATTTCCGGAAAAACCAGAAGTTGGATTTTTTTTCTGAATATGTCGAAAAGTTGTAATACACACCCCTATATGATCATTTGTCCTTTTAGTATAAAAGTGACTTCGTTCACAAGGGATGGTCTAGATATTAAGAGGGTTGACGAATGAGAGCGGCTTCATTGTCAACCTAACAACAAAATTTAGGCTCTCTCCACTTCGGAGAGAGGATGGGTTCGGCCTCCTGCAGAATCGAGAAGGTCTTGGTGTTATTTTTCTTCTTAGAGAGAATTCTGAGTATTAGGAATAATTAAAACCACTGAAGTAACATAACAAAGATATCTATTTTCCCCAAAATACCTACAAAAATTTACTGAAGTATCAATTTAATTCCTATGTCTACACCTCAGACTAGATAAGTAAAATTTTCCAAAAAAAAAAAAACTATAAGATTTCCTATACTCTAAAGTACTTAATTACCCAGATTTCAACATAACATATTACTAAGAAATTACACAGTGAGCTGATAGGAGATGGCAGATGGCAAGACTTTTGGACTATTCTCATCAAATAAAATTAGATAATTCTGACCTTTTTATCTCCCGCGCTGGTATATAATCCAAGGTTCCTGAAATAAATCACTCGCAAAATGTTCACTCCCGTCTTTGCGAAACTTTAACCTAATTCCCGATCGCGTTTCCCAACTCGAATATCCTAACTGAATAAAACGTAAGATTCCCTTTTTTTTTTTCAAACAACTACTACTTCGATTTCCCCTTCTCGAAGCTACCTAGTATTTCCGTCAACTACGAAATAAACCTGTACCTTATTCCCTTAACGTACCTACTCAAACCGTTTCACCCTTCGAAACGACCTAATATTCCCCAAGTATCAAAACTTGAACTTTACCGATTCCCGACGTCTTCCGAGTAATCTAAGGATATCTTTCGCGACCGGAGTCCCTAGATGCACACTTTCCGATCTTCCGCAGAACCACCTGGAAAACCTCACGGAACCGTCGTCCCCAGGTCTACTGACTTTTCCCTTTGGAAACTAATGTGCCTCCACCTCTGGTGGGTGGTTCCCCCTCACCTAACCTTTTTGAGTATTACCAATCAGGTATACAAAAAAATTTCCTCTCCTTCTCCAAATTAGGCGTGCCTTGGCAATGACTCAATGGCAAATACTCAATTTTGCAATTCAGCAAAGATTTTCCTTCTCACGATTTTTCTGCTGAGATCCCAAAGTGGAGCCCAGTTCGTCCGGATATTTATAATAACTGATAAAAGGTCTGGTGAATATTTCATTTCACAGACTGCGAAAGGAAATTATTCGTTTATCTCCAGACGTCTAAGTCATTGAGGATCGAATAACAACTCTCTGATAATCCCGTGAGCAACATTGTATTTACGTTCATTCTCAACTATGTGAAACGAAAATTCAATAATTCCCATGGTTTACCACAAAGTGCCCTATAGTGAGTATATTTAATGTTCTAAATTTCAAAAATATAACTACAGAAACAAAGGAGATGGGTGTACCATGAGTCTGTGCCACACTGTAGATTGCCAAGTGATTACACGGGATTTAATTGCAACAAAAATATGAAGACATTCATCAATAGTTACTAAAGAAATTCATAGAAGAATCATTGAACTTCGAATTTCAAAATAATGATGACAGCTCTATTTGTTTACTTCCTATGATTTCCAAAACATCTCAAAGGTGGATTGCAATCCGCCCAACATGAACTCATCGATTAGATAAAAATCCGAGTGTTCTCCAGCTATCTGATAACTGCATGTTCGAGAATTGAAAATTTTGAGGGCCCAAAATCGAATGACAAAAATTTGTTTGTTTTTTGAATCAATTGTATTAGATAACGATATTTGATTGGAGAACGAGATGAATTGGATCATCTAGGAGATTTTATCATTCGATAAATGTTCAATATTTCGGCGAAAGTGAGAAAAAACATTGATCACTGATTTATCATTCTCTCAAGGGTTTTTTTCAAAAGTGTTAGAAATTTTTCAGACGGAACCATATTTTTCTGCAAAATCAAGACAGAAATGCTAAAGTATGACTGATCATTGTGTGGTGGTCATTTAATTTCAAATTCTCTGTCCGTCTCAGGATATTTCCGTAACTTTTGGAGATATGAAAAATTTATGAATTACTTTTTCTTGTCAAATTCAAAGATGCTTTCAGTTTTCTTGGCATAATGTTAAACTTTGGGAGTTACAGAATGATTTTGAAATCATTGCGTTTTTGGTGATATTGTATATTTCGATAATCTCTAATGATATTTTCCAAATGAAAACAGTTTTTGATGGATTTTTAAGTAGAAGCCATTAGCGTTACCTGAAAATTCATCTGGGTTATCGTTATAACTCAAATTTTCAGTTTCTTAATGCGACACCCCACATTTTTTTTCAGCATTAAATTGCATATTTCATTCTGATTGACATAAAATAATAAAATATACCTACTGTTCCACAAGAGTTAGGGATATCGTATTCAATCGTTTGAAAAAGTATGAATCTTCGCTGTAAAATCATTCAGAACTAAGCAACAGCTTGAATCGATCAAATAAAAATCAGTATGAGACATTTCGTCAGTCTGGTCGTCTTTTTTCTGAAGTTTGGTTCTTTGCTTATGCTTCATGAATGTTCTTATTTTGAAATTGAGTCAGTTTATCAACGGCTTCGATTTGAAACGAGTTTCCTGAAAATGCCATGACGTAAATTAACAAACGCTGAGGCTAATAGGGCTACAGACTGGCCTAACTCAGGTTGTTGTTGCGGAAAAGGCTCCAAGTCAGCCAAAGTGTAATATCTCGACTTTGGAATAGGTTCAGGGTGACAGGTTCCGTGTTAGAAAGACCAAGGCTTGGTGGGCGACGAAAAACAACATCTGCTCAGGATCGTTTCATCACCGTTTCGGCGAGAAGAAAGCCTACATCTACGTGTAGAATGCTACGGAATGTTCTTGAAAATGCAGATGGGGTCCAAGTTTCCATCGAATGCATCAGACGACGTTCGAGAGAAGTGAATCTAGGTTCTAGACTTCCATTTAGAGGAGTTCCATTAACACGTGACCATAAGCGTCAAAAACTGGAATGGACAAGGCAACATATCAATTGGAACGATCAATGGCGTAGTGTTCTTCTCACTGATGAATCCAGATATGGACGATTTTCAGATTCTCGAAGAATAACTGTATGCACAATCCCACGCATACTCCGTAATCGTCGCTATGTCCAAGAAGTCCATCCATTCTGAGGAGGTAGTGTTATGTTTCAACGGACGCTCAGATCTACACATTTCTCTTGGGAATATGACCGCCTAACTCTAGCGAGCATGTCATTAACAATGTTTTGCCAAATTTTCACTCTGCTATTGGTGAAACTCTTCAATTTCTAGACGAGAACGCTAGACCGCACCGTGCAGCCATAGTTGAGAATGCCCGCGAGGAACTTTTGGTATTCCACATTCACCAATACCTCCGCACTCACCAGATTTGAATTGCATAGGACATGAATGGGATATGCTCCAAAGAAGATTAGATAATCATCAACCTACCCCAGAAACCTTAAATGATCTGAGAGAGCTTCTGCCCCGTTTATGGAACCAAATTTCTCAAGAAATGTGACATGTTCTTTCGAGCATTTAGGCCGTCGTCGTAGATTAGTTCTCGACGTTTCGCCAGTTCGAGTGTCTGGCATCTTCAGGAGTTATATTTCAGGAGATGTTCTCACTGGACTGAACTGCCTGAGTCCAGTGAGAACATCTCCTGAAATATAACTCCTGAAGATGCCAGACACTCGAACTGGCGAAACGTCGAGAACTAATCTACGACGACGGCCTAAATGCTCGAAAGAACATGTCACATTGAACGATGGCCGCGAAAGCCTCAACCTATTCATTCTCAAGAAATGTTCAAAAACCTCTTGCGTAGTATGCAAAGAAGATGTCAAGCTATAATTGATGCCCGTGTAGATCATACATTATATGGATAGTCTTGAAATGCTTGAATTCTCTGGGAATAAACTTTCGCTATTTTACTCCAATTTTCTGAACCACCCTGCAACTTGTAATCCTATTAATATGAATTTTTATCACAAAATCCCATTCAAACTACTTGGTATCTAAAAATAAGTTGTAGGTTTGGTTCAGTATGTTCAAATTTTGAAAATGTCGCAAAACTTCCTAAACCTATGTGGAACATAATGTATGACTAGGAATTATCTAAAATATCCAGATATTGTGATAAATTCTCTTAGTCCCAAATGGTTTCTCAAAAAAGATTCCTAGAGAGCTTGGGAAAAGGAGTAATAGTCAAAATTGGTGGATTTTGGTGATTCAAGTCTCTTTGGTATGAAAAGAGTCTTCCGGGCTTATTGGCCGTGGTCTATTAAGAATAATTTCACCTAACGTTTCGCCTACAACTTCGGTAGACCGAGAATCCTTTGAAGATGCCTACCGAAGTTGTAGGCGAAACGTTAGGTGAAATTATTCTTAATAGACCACGGCCAATAAGCCCGGAAGACTCTTTTCATACCAGTATATCCGGTCGTGAAAGCCTTAAACTATTCATCAAGTCTCTTTGTTTTTTTTTTGGGGGGGGAGACTGTTATAATTAACTATTTTGAATTTAGTTATATTCCACTTTTTTATATTGCAAATGACTTATTCTCTTTTTACCAGAAGGTCAAATTCATACATTTGAGAAGTAAGGACATCTCTCATTCTGATTTAATGACTTATACTGCTTTTCCCGAGCACTCTAGTCAATTGGCGAGCAATAAATAATCAATTATATCTATTAATTTTACCCATTTTGACATCCAAATCTTCATCCAGATATGACAGTTTTCCGTTATCCTCTTGATTCAAACTCAAGAAAGCATAAAAAATATGGGTGCACAAATTGGGATCAAGGTCATCTCCAGCCACTTGAGCATGATCTGGTCTTTCAGCACCCCAAGAAGCATAATAACAATAGACGTTGACTGTGAAAAAAATAGCGCAATTATCAAAAGAAAGCACTTAACAATTCAATTGGAATTAAATGTTTACTGTTGTTCAAAGTATCTAGGACACCACCAACAACATGTTGGACAAATATATGGACAATAAAGGTTATCGCAAAAAGATATAAAAAGCTTTATTATAACAAGAAAATAAATGTACTTTTAATGCCAATAAAAGTTTCAAAAGTTACTAAGATCTAAAGTGAGGGAGTCTATGATTGTCTCAACATTTCAAAGAAATGGGAAGGAAAAAGGGATGACATAACAATGTATATGTAGAACACGTTTCGAAGTTTCAGTAAAAAATTAAGTGAACATCGGACATGCAGGTGAAATGTAAAAAAATTGTTATTTATGATATGAGTGTTAAAAGTGACGTTTCATTTTGTGAGTGAAAAAGTCAGTGAAATGAGCGGACCGAATTGAACAATTTCACTAACAAAATAAAATTCTTTCTCTATTTCAGTATCGTAATGAGTTCATTACAGTACTTAAGTAGTGCTGTAATGAAACTCATTACAGCATTGTTTTCAGTTATATTTTTCGTTTTATGGTTGTCAGTACTGACCTCCGAGCGAATCAAATTTCGAATCAAATCAATTCAAATTCCGTGATCTGTTAACTTTCGTATGTCACACCAACTGCCAAGATAAAAAACAAAAGTCACTAATCTGAATTTTCATTTGAATTTCGGGAACATTTCACAAGAATTGACTGAAATAGAGAAAATAAAGTCTAATACTCGTTGCAGAAGGCAATTCCAACATTCATGCATTCGTGTTGGAATAGAAGCTCATTCTGCAACTTGTTTTAGAATATACTATTTCAACACAAATACCATACAATGTTTTTTGTACAACTGCCCTATTTTGATAATGAAATGGGCGACTTTCCAATAACAATGAACTTTAAACTGCATTTTCATATTCAAATAATCAAAAGGTTGTTGTGAATGAATGGCAAACGTTGCCAACGTTATGATTACTAACAAATGAGAAAAGACGCTGTCATTTGAATTTCGTTCTTGTCCAATTTTCGTCTTGGATTCTTACTGCTTAATATGTTTGTCAAAATTCCAATTATTAATAAAAGTGACGATTTGGTTGTCAGAAGAGTAAATCTGGAACTCTTACCTATAAACTCTGTTCAGCAGTACGATATTGCATATAACCATTTCTTGGCCTGGTGTAAATTGAAAAATGTAGAAGGGAACTTCAGTGAAACTGGTTCCCTAGCATACTTAGAAGAAAAATAAAAAATATGGAGTTCATCAACTTTGTGGAGCAAATTTTCAATGATAAAGTCAAGCTCCCTTGTTGAAAATGGTGTGGATTTTAGTGAATATTTTAAGGTAATAGCATATTCAAAACGGAAAAGTGAAGGATATCGTCCCAAAAAAACGAAAATTCTCAGTCGTGAACAAGTAGAAAAGTTTATAGAGGAGTCACCAGATGAGAAATATTTGATGGTAGAGGTTGCAACTATTTTCGGATTATTTGGAGCCTGTCGGCGTGAAGAATTATGTAATTTATCAGTAGAAGACATCGAAATAATAAATAAATCATTGGTTATACAACCTCAAAATCCAAAAACGAAAGTCAGACTATTTTCATAAGTACTTTGCACTGTGCCCTTCTGTCATCGTCTTTTTTTCCTGAAATACATGAATAATAAATGCACTGCCGATCCAGTTGTTATTGATACATTTGGAAAAATTTCATCTATTGTTGCCGAATTCCTCAAACTGCCAGAACCAAAGCAATATACAGGACACTATTTTCGAAGATCCTCCGCTTAATTGCTAGCAGAATCAGGAGCAAATATTACGGATATAAAAAAACATGGTGGATGGAAGTCTACGACGGTAGCCGAGGGTTATGTTGATAATTCCATTGCATATAGAAATTTCATTGCTGAAAAAATTCTCCCAACCTCAACAGATTTTGGATCATCATCATCCAATATTGTACTTCCGGTTTCTACAAGTACTGATGGTGCTGAGGATTCTAATAATGTGTTGCGAAGCTCCCTAACGTCACAGCAATTGCTGAATTTTCTCATCTGATTTCATCATAACAAAATGAAGTGCTAAAATTTTTTTTAACATCAATTTTAAAAATATTTTCAACAGGCTTAAACGTAAACAATCAATTATTACATTGTTTGCTGTCATTAAAATTGTCACTTTTAATGGCAGTTGTACAAAAAACACTTTCTCGAACTGTGTAACACTGATGAAAAGTTTAAAAACATTTCTACTCACCAGCTTCAGTCTTCCCCAAGAAAATTCCGCAAGATATGGCCACCACCAGGCAGAGGATGATTCTAGTTGAACAACCCATCGTGCAGGAGCAACAGAATCAAAATGACCGCGGAGCAAAATTGAAGAAAAAAAATTACCACTTCACCCGTTTATAATAGAATTGATATCAGATATGTTATCGAGGATCATCGGCGTAATTTGAGATGAGAAAAAAACAACGAACCGGCTCTCGAATGCTAGGATTTTCCAATTGAAAACTTATCTTTCGAAGTGTTAAAGTTAACATAGTAACTGAACTGATCAATCGTTTTTCTCTCAGCAAGATTCATCTAGGTTGATCAGAAAATAACAACATTATCTTATATCATTCTTTGAAGTAGAACGATAGAGGAGGGTGAGTCTTTAAGAACTTAGAAAATTAAGAATTCTTTAATTCTCCTAGTCATAGTTATAGTTTTTATTCATTTTTGTAATTCTCTTGATATTTTCCTGTTTTGTTTACAAGTATTTTATGTCATTTTCATTTTATAGGTTGATATATTCCAACCATTTCTTTTCTAGATTTCCCACTACGAAGAAAAAATGTATGCCATAATATGCAGTTCATTAATTTTCAAAGCAGAAAACATTTCAGCATGTTGAAAATACCCCGATATCGGATCTTCAAGTATTTGAACTCTTGCCTGATAAAACAAAACCCATTATCTGATCTTTGCCATAATTCAAATAGATACACGAATCCCGAAGATAAAAATCTTCAATAGTTTTTCATCTACGGGAATAGAATGATTATCTATCGAAGTGTACCTATCAATCTATCACATTATCTGAACCTATTTAAAGTCCAGTTTTTGTCACACCAACCGACAGAAAGGTTATTTCGTCGAGTGAAATGAATTTTTTTGCGGTTTTCGTTTCGTTAGTCCTATACGTGCAAGTTTGCACATCAGGTGAGTTTAATATAAGAACTCTTCATTTTTGTTTGTGGCCTTAAGGTAGGGATAAAGCTTGATAGCCAAGCCGCCGGCAGAGGTTTTCTAAGAAAACTTTTCTTGAAGGTGCCAAGTGTTGGACTCGTGTTGGACACAACTATAAAACCTTTCTCCGCCTATTTTGTATGAAATTTTTTGTATGAAATGTTGATTCATTCGGGCTCTTAAATAGTACATTCAATGAGGGCAAAAATAAGGCATTACCTCCGAATTCTATCAAGATGCTTAAATTTTGATGAAATTTTGGGAATAAGCTCTACTATGCCGATATATGCTTATTATTTTCAAGGGGTGAAAACAACCCCTATATCCAAAATTAGAAAAAAACTTGTTCTAACGTAAATAAAAGTAATTTTGGGCTTCAGTAGCGGTTTATGAAGTTTGATTAAGGTCTTTATATACTTCAAGACCGTATAAACCACCCCTTTTCAGCATGAAAGATGTAAAAATGGGGCTTTCTCAAAATTATCAATTAATTTCAATCTATTTTATGAAAAAGTTTCGAATCAAAGTTAGTTTCAGTTGTTTTTATTTTTCAACCCCTGAAAGCAACTGCGTATCTGTTCATAATAACAAAATGAAAATAACATTCAAATATTTCATTTATACACTGCTCAAAAAAATTAAAGCACATTCTGAAAATCTCAATTTTAATGAAAGTTTACTCTACATTGACTTTGAAACTTATTTTTTATGTTCTCTCAGGAAGGTTTTGAACGGAACAAGACACATTAAATGGAAGAAAAATTCAGGATTTCACCGAATCTCATGTGAAAGAAGAGAAATGAACAATTTTCAAAATGCTGATAAATGATTTAATACTTGGTATTTCCACACGTTGCGTTAATTACATCTCGGCAACGACAGTTCATACTCAAAATGAGTGATCTTAAAATGTTCTGATCTAATCCTTCCCAGATTTCTGCGTGTTGGATTCCTAAGTCATCAAGAGTAGCTGGATGATTTTCTGAACTTCTCAGCCTTCTATTGAGGTTGTCCCAAACCTGCTCAATCGGATTGAGATCTGAACTTCTTGCTGGCCATTCCATTCGAGAGACTGCAACCTCTTCAAGGTACTCCTGAACGGTGCGCGCACGATGGGCTCTGGCATTATCGTCCATAATAATGAAATTTTCACCAATGTATGGAGCAAATGGCACTACATGCTCTTCAAGATTGGTCCTTATATACTTATCAGCATTCATAGCTCCATTATCAACGACCACTAGGTCTGTGCGAGCAGTCAAATATATTCCACCCCATACCATAATCGATCCTCCCCCGAAACCAGTAGTATTCAGGAAATTGCACTGAGCATATCTTTCATGTGGACGTCTGTATACAAGGGAACGTCGATCACAACGGTAGAATCTAGACTCATCTGTAAAGAGAACTATTTCCCAATCGGCTTATTACCAATGGATATACTCTCTCGCAAAATCCAAACGCGCCCTTCGATGGGCTGGGGACAGAGCTGGGCCTCTTGCCGCGACACGAGACTTTAAATCATATTCTCTGAGGCGATTTCTTATTGCCTGAGTACTAATCTGCAACCCATTAGTTTGCTCGAGCTGATTTTGAAGGAGGCGAGCGAAGAAACTCTCAAGTAACGTTCTCGAATGGCAGTTGTTACCCGTGGTCTACCCTGTCCTGGTATTCGGACATTCATACCTGTCTCCCTGAATCGCTGCAACATTCTGGTAACACTTGTATGGGAAATTCGAAACCTTTCTGCAATTCTTGTGTATGTCCACCCTTCTTCTCGCGAAACTACCGCTTGGGCACATTCCTCTTGGGTCAAATTGCGTGTTTCGCGTTGCATAGCGATCGAGTGTAGAAAATCAAACGAAAGAAAAACTATTGATCACTAAAATTGATCGAGAACAACTGATTTTAGAATGGAGCCAATACATTCAAAATCTGATAATTTCATCTTTTTTTATTCCTGCTGGGAAAAAACATCTGTATTGAAGAAAATATTTCTGATAAAAATAATTATTATTGAGAACACCTTCAGTCGTAGAATAAATTTGAGATTTCCATATGGTGCTTTAATTATTTTGCGCAGTGTATCTCGAATCAAAGTTTTAGTTGTTTTTCTTTTTCAACCCCTAAAAGCAACTCCGATCTGTTCAAAATATCAAGATGAAAATAACATTCAAACATTTCATTTATTCATCACTTTATTCACGTGAAATTAATACTTTTTGGGTCAAAAATTCAATCTGATTCTGAGTCGCTGTCGCCACTGTCAATAATTCCTTCATCTTGGTCAAAGATTGGCCCACTGTTTTGGTTGTTAACACCAGCACATTCCCCACATGCAGCGTTACAAAAAAGACTCAGTTTTCTGCAGGTGCATGACGCATTGCATCCTTTTCTGCAGTTACAAAAAATCATTTTCAACAGTTCTTGTGCTGCAGGTGTTTTTTGCATATTTTTGTGGGCTGCAAATATCCATTGGTACTATTTCAACCCCAATCAACTGAGTCAAGAGCTTTATTACTTAGCCAAATTTGAATTTGGTAATAAGCTGTCTTAATGTGCTCGTCCAGAGCATCTTATGTGGGTACGAGAAATGCCAATTTTACAGCAGAACTTTTGGATGTGGCTTTGATAAATGATTCGTTCCGCATTGTCTCGAAGAACTCTTGTAAATCTGATATTTTTTCAATTTTTTTCGGTTCGTTTCTTTAGGTGCTTCATATAAAATTATTGCACAGAACCTCCCAAAATTTAAAAAAAACTTGTTCGGTTTTTTCACAACAACTCCCTTCTTTTTTAAAATACCGTATCCATTCAAAAACCATTTTGAGGAAAATTTAAAGGACTGTGAACCATATTGATCACATTAATTCAAAATCTCTAGTTTTCGAACGATTAAGACGATACTTGCACTATCAACCTAACTTAAAGTAGTGATATCTTTGTCAATTTTCTTGGTACATGAAAAAAACAAAAACCAGCCTTTTTGTTGAAAAAAACCATACAGTTTTGTACTGAACCATTTTTTCCGTATCTCTTTTCAATTTCGACTTACACGAAGAAAAAGGCAGATTTTCAAAAAAAATTGAAAAGTGCGCTTTCTTCTTTGATCCTATTTTTTTTTTGCAAACTATGCATTTTAAATCAGTCAAACTTCTTGAGCATATGAACAACAATGAAACGAAAGGTTTTGTCGATGGAAATCGATCCATTTCAATTCTGGTAGATGTGGAGTTAGTTTTGATACCTATTTTTTCGTAAAAAATATGTGTCATCAATATTTTTGCATTGTATTTCGCTGAGTTCATATGCAATCGACTTTATTACTATTCATTTTAAAGCTCTTTCGAAGCACTATAAAAAAATTTTTCAGCATTATTCTCGCAACATCAATAGTTTTTCGATAATTTCGAGTTGAATGTATCGATTCAAGCATTCACGAAAATAAAGTTGCCTTTTTTCACGATATCTTGCCTTGTGTTGCACCTAGAATAATTCTGAGAAACAGAATCTCTTGGTTTTTTTATAAGCTACAAATATCTTCCCTACACTTCATTTCATTCAATGCATAGTTCTTGTGTTTTTTGTAAATAACCGTTTCAAAATGTGTAATTTTTCAATGAAAATGTCATGTTTTTAATCACTCATAACTAAAAAAGTATTGAGTTTTCGAAAAAACTTTATGAAGCATTTTTTGTATAGAATTAAATTCTTCATCGAGTTCCGGGGTTATTTTGACAAAAAAAAATGTCCACTCCCGAGAAGGGGTGGGAACCACCCCCAAGATGGAAGCATACTTCAGTATAGGGTGGACTTTGTTTCTTGAGCTTTTTCCTACTTACTGTGAAAATTTCAAGTAAATTGATGCATCTTGAAAGAATTCGTAACAAATATCCTCATTGACTGGACTAAAAGTGTTGGATGCACTAGAATCAATTCAACATAAATTTTGAATATTATTGAAATTATTTTTCAGGCTAGAACACGTGGCTTAGAATTGAAAAATTATCGGTTACAGAAGCTCTTTTCTGGAAAATATTGAAAAAATAAAATTTTGAAAAAGTAAAAAATTGTAGCAACATCGAGAATTGTAAGACGTTGTGTATTTTCTCGAATAATACAAAATGTAATATAATTTTAAAACAACACTACTTAGATTTTTTTCAATATTTTTCTGATTACCACTAGGACTCGATTAGTCCTTACGTCTACTTCTGGGACAGCCTGTATGTACTTCCAGTATGATGCATATCGTTTATTCCATTTTCTTCTTTGAGTGTTTTTTCTCATGTTGATATTCTTTAGCATGCAGATAATCTCATCTTTTCATTTTCTTCACTACCATTTCCTTTATTTTCATTCACGTGAATCATTCGGAACATGATATATTTCATTTTGTCTAGTTTTTCTCTTTTAAATATGTGATTTTCATGTGCGGAAGTTACTAGTTTTGACGTAAAACTTTTCCTAACTCTTCCACAGCCAACTTGGTGTGCTTCTTCACATCGTGGACTGTATACAGACCAGGTAATGGAAAATACAACGTATCCAATCTCCCGGCAGACCTCTGTACGCATGTCAACTACGGCTTCGTCGGTCTTCAGGAATGGGATGGTAGTCTGTCAATTCTGGACGATTGGGAAGCTAACGGATTGTATGAACTAGAACATTTGAAGCTGTAAGTACTTTATGAGCACTTTTAACTTTATCTTTTCATACTTTCAACATCTCTGATTTTATTGCACTTCATTATCATTGTTAATTGGTTTGTTAAGGCTTAGTTCAACCTTTCAAGAATTGCAACCATTCAGATCTTCTGATTACTTATTTCATTCTTGTTGTTTGTAGTCAGTGACTGTTTCCAAGGTGTGCGAAAATCAGAATTACTTAGTTAGCATCACATCTGAACTTTAAAACTAATTTTAGAATGTAAATCACACGTTAATCCATTTAATATTAACATGTCGATAATGCATTTCTTAAAAAAAATGAAGAAACAAAAATTTCATATTCATAAAAAACTTCTACTTTAGAACCAACTAGTTCAAGTTTTTTGAGTAAATAAATTCAAATGGTGACATCTAGTAAAGAAGTTGCTCATCTCCAGTCACATGCTAGTCATAAAAAATAATAATTGTAAGCAAATATAACGGAATTCAGCATAATTTTTTTGTCACAAATTTGGAAAATTTTAAAATGCTGAAGGAAAAGACAAAATGTATAAATTCATAACATGAAAATGGCATGAATTACATTCTGATTCTGACATAATCGCAAAACAGGAAATCAACATAAAATCAAAATGTTTAATAATATAGACAGAAATGTACTTCATCGGAAAGAGAAAATCATTGAAGAGAAAAATAATATGAAGAGTCATTGACGTAATTTGATATAATCATGATATACGAAGTTCAACATACGTAGATAGTGAAGTGACACTAGTGACAGTAACTATAGTAAAAACATATACAGGGTTATTCACTAGAATATCCTTTGTCCCCAGAGATTCTTTCAATGAGTAATAAATTTCCTCTGGGTAGAGAGAGTTTTTCAAACCAGGTTCGGCCAAGCAAGCGATGATTTTTCGCAACTTCAGATGTTCGAAGATCGCTACAGATCATTAATGAAGGAAAATCATCTTCCATATACAGGATTATTCACGAATATGGCTCTATAGAATATTTTTAGGAAAGACACAAGATTCAGGATTGAAATTCTGAAGGTGAGCTTCAAGTAAGAAGAAGACTTTTCGTATATTTTTTGCAAGTTTTAGGTTTTTCCGGAAGTGGCATCAACTTTCGTTTTTCAAATGGGAAGACCCATTTTTAATTGCATAAATAGAAATAGATTTTCCATCAGATTCTGAATCTTTCAGGTTCCAAAAGTTTGAATTTCCCCTAGAAAATTTTCTTTGAATGAGGAAATACGAAAAAAAAATCTCACAATTGAACTCTGTTGAAACACAGACAACTTCGATGTTCTTTCATTGAAAATTCTCATTTTTGAGAATCTCTGGAAAAAAGGCTGATGCTTGTTTTTCGATAGCGAGATTTTCAGATTATGATAAAGGACGTCAAAAATTCTTTGTCAAAGTTAAAAGTGACGAAACATCAAAAAATCTTTTTTTTCAGAATGGAACCCCATTTTTTCGAAGCATTTTCGAAATCTTCGTAAAAAAAAATAGGAGCATACTCACAAGAGTTTTATCTTAAAATGAATATTTTTCGACATATTCAGGAAAAACGATTTTGTCTTCAATTTTCAATCTCATTCCGAATGTGTTTTTTTACTGGAAAATAATTAGCGGTCAAGTGAAATTTTTGGAAATTTCTGTCATTGAGAAAATATTTTCTATAGTTCAGACGAGTTCAGTTTTTCTTTATTTTTCAAAGCTTAGGATAATTTCCGCTATTCTTAATTCTGGAGAATTTCTTTTTTGTCATGGTATGGAAATTTGAATTTTCAGTAATGAAAGTGTTATATGTTCTGTTAATTATTCTTTCAAAAGCATTAAAAATTATTACGAATTAATTTTTGCTGCATGCCTGAAAGTTTTTCACGTTGACTTCACTAATATTCACATTGAGAATTTTAAAACAATTGTTGCTCTCGCATTACAGATGATAATTCAAGAACTGAACTCGTCTGAACTATAAGAAAATATCTTCTCGATAACAGAGATTTCCAAAACTTTCACTTCACCGCTATTTTTTTTTCAGTAAAAAAACACATTGAAGATAAAATCGTTTTTCCTGAATATCTCGAAAAATATCCATTTGGGATGAAAGTCTTGGACGTATGCTCCTATTATTTTTTGACGAAAATTTCGAAAATGGCGTTCCAATATTTTTTGATGTTTCGTCACTTCTAACTTTGACAAAGAAGTGGTGACCTCCTGTATCATATTCTGAAACGGAAAAGAAGCATCAGCCGTTCTTCTTGGAGATTCTCAAAAATGAGAATTTTTAATGAAGAAACCTCGAAGTTGTCTGTACTTCAACAGAGTTGAATTTTGAGATTTTTTTTCCGTATTTCCTCATTTAGAGAAAATTTTCTCGGGAGAATTCAAACTTTTGCAATCAAAAAGACTCAGAATTCAGTGGAGAATCTATTTATGCAATAAAAAATAGGTCTCCCCTCTTGAGAAACGAGAGTTGATGTCACTTCCGGAAAAACCGGAAGTCCTAGAACCTTAAAAAAAATATACGAGAAGTCGTCTTCTTACTCGAAGCTCACCTTTAGAATTTCAATCCTGAATCTTGTTTCTTTCTTAAAAATATTCTATAGAGCCATATTCGTGAATAACTCTGTAAAATGTCACCATTTTATAGTAGAATTTTTACTTTTTCATAGGAGTCTATTAATCTAGATGTTGTTGAGCGCTTATCGAGAGAACTGCTTTCCGTCGACCAAAAAATAAATTAAATCAACTCCCTCCAGCTCTAAGAGAGTGTGCATATGGTCTGTTGCACGAAGAAAAAATCTTAGTGTTATTTTTCTCACAGGGAGTCTAGTTTTTTGAAATAATTGAAACCATCGAAATAACTCACATAAATATCTATTTTCTGAAATGCAACAAACAAACAAAATCAATGAAACCAATTGTTCAAAAGTCTTCAAAAATCATATCAAATGAAAATTCATTCACAAAAAAAACATCCTAGTTCGATCAAATGCAAATACAAAAAAAATTTTAAAAATTTAAAATTAGAGGAGATAAGAGATTTCAAGACTTTGGACTTAAGCTTTCTGAGACATTTAAAATTGACCTTCTGATATCCTCCTTTTATAGAAATAATCCTAGTTCTCTGAAATAACACTCCCGAAACGTTTCACTCAAGTTTCGTAAAAAATACCGTAGTTTCCAATCGCACTTCCCAACTTCTAACCAGAATTAATATTGAAAAAAATTCCCTTTTTGGAAAAATCCTACTACTTCAGTTTTTCACTCCGCGAAACCCCCTAATAAGTCCCCAACTAAAAAAATATAAGGCTCTTTTTCCTCAACCGACTCAAACCTTCGCCTGTTTCACGACCCTACTCTGGAAGACCTTTCCGTACCGTGTCCCCAGATCTACTTCTGTTCCATAGTACTTTTCCGAGTAATTTGAAAGACCGTTCCCCTCTCGCCTTCTCAGATCTAATGAATAACTCCTCAGGAATCGAATTAACATTTCACCTTTTATCGGTGGTCTTTCATATGTTAATTGTGCCTTCAAAACACAGTAAGACACTCGTTTTTGGTGATATAACTTCATTCTTCAATATCAGTGCAGATATTCATGAATATCGGAAAAATCTTGCAACACGCATCATGACAATCCCCAGTTTGATCAGACTCCAGTATGATGGATTTTCTTATTCGGATCTTTTCTTTTATGTATGGTGATTTATTTTTATGTGGATAACCTGTTTTGTTATTTGGCCATTTTTCCACTGTTGTTCATTAACATTTTCAATAAAGGTTTTTCATGTTGTCTCTTTTTCAGAGTACATTTTGCAGCTGTTTCTCTCGAACTTACCTTCAATCTCAGTACCTTTTATGCATTTGTGTAGACACTCCTAATTGTTTTTTAGCCTTCTCAACGACTCAGTACTTCTCAACTACTGAAGACTTATTCTCGAACTTTTTTCAGGAAAAGGAAGGAAAACCCCAAGCTAAAACTCGTGGTCAGCATGGGAGGATGGAACGAAGGCTCAGAAAAATACTCCCACGTAGCCGCTGATCCCAAGCTCAGGAAGAACATGATAAAGAGCGTCCTCAACTTCTTGGACCAGTACGAGTTCGACGGGTTCGATTTGGACTGGGAATACCCCGATCAACGTGGTGGCAAAGAGGAAGATGTGCAGAACTTCATAACCCTTCTGCAGGAGTTCAAACAAGCTTTCGCCCCGAAGAATTACATTCTTTCTGTGGATGTTAGCGGGGGTGTGGTGTCTGCGAATACTTCGTATCACATCAAGGAACTTGGAGAGTAAGTTATATACAGGGTGGCCATTTGAAAACGAAACAGACGAGATTACAGACGAAATAAATTTTTTCGATAGAAATGCTCGTACAGGTCGATTTCTGTTTCGAAGGGGACAACTTAAGATGTAGGTTACGGACGCATAGCGCTTCAACCCTTGCTACTACAACCCTCAACCCCAATTTTTGAATAGGGAAGATGGGGTGAGTGATACCTCATTTGAAAGGTATTTTTATACTGATTTCAGCACAGTAATTGTTTTTTCATTTTATGCATTAGTTCTCGAAATACAGGGTGGCCATTTGAAAACGAAACAGACGAGATTACAGACGAAATAAATTTTTTCGATAGAAATGGTCGATTTCTGTTTCGAGGGGGACAACTTAAGATGTAGGTTACGGACGCATAGCGCTTCAACCCTTGCTACTACAACCCTCACCCCCAATTTTTGAATAGGGAAGATGGGGTGAGTGATACCTCATTTGAAAGGTATTTTTATACTGATTTCAGCACAGTAATTGTTTTTTCATTTTATGCATTAGTTCTCGAAATACAGGGTGGCCATTCGAAAACGAAACAGACGAGATTACAGACGAAATAAATTTTTTCGATAGAAATGCTCGGATAGGTCGATTTCTGTTTCGAGGGGGACAACTTAAGATGTAGGTTACGGACGCATAGCACTTCAACCCTTGCTACTACAACCCTCACCCCCAATTTTTGAATAGAGAAGATGGGGTGAGTGATACCTCATTTGAAAGGTTTTTCACAAAAAAACACTACAAGTGCCATGAAAACACCACTTCATTTTCAAATGCTTAGTCAAGAATATTTCGAGAACTAATGCATAAAATGAAAAAACAAATACTGTTCTGAAATCAGTATCAAAATACCTTTCAAATGAGGTATCACTCACCCCATCTTCCCTATTCAAAAATTGGGGGTGAGGGTTGTAGTAGCAAGGGTTGAAGCGCTATGCGTCCGTAACCTACATCTTAAGTTGTCCCCCTCGAAACAGAAATCGACCTGTCCGAGCATTTCTATCGAAAAAATTTATTTCGTCTGTAATCTCGTCTGTTTCGTTTTCAAATGGCCACCCTGTATTTCGAGAACTAATGCATAAAATAAAAAAACAATTACTGTGCTGAAATCAGTATAAAAATACCTTTCAGATGAGGTATCACTCACCCCATCTTCCCTATTCAAAAATTGGGGGTGAGGGTTGTAGTAGCAAGGGTTGAAGCGCTATGCGTCCGTAACCTACATCTTAAGTTGTCCCCCTCGAAACAGAAATCGACCATTTCTATCGAAAAAATTTATTTCGTCTGTAATCTCGTCTGTTTCGTTTTCAAATGGCCACCCTGTATATTCTCATGAAATAGAGAGATAAAATAATACAATAAATGTTGAAACAAAAAGTACCTAAGCTGAGGTAAGAAAAAGAACGGGGTATCAAAACATTCTTCGTATGATACTATAGAATCAGACGATACTATAATTACTAGTATCTTACGATACTATAGAGCCAGGGGAAAACAACCTCAGTCGAAAAAACTTGTCCCCCCGTAAAAAAAATAAAATAATATTAAATATCAGGAAAATTTTGAAAGACATCAGTGTGATCATTTTCATGTTAAACATCGATGGGCTCAGATAAACAGATTCTTCCCAAAACGGCTCGCAATTCTTAATCTGAAATGAAAAAAGACAAAAGCAGAAAAGAAACCGATTATTCAGAATAAATCAAATTATTTTGAAACTAATCACCCATTTTAGAAATGCATTTGTTACTTTATGTACCTATAGAATCGAAACCATCTTGAAATCTATAAATGGGACAACTATTTATAAGATGTTCTATAGTCTCCTCATTTTCCCCACACTCACAACTAGGGCTCTCAACCGAATTCCATCGGAAGAGCATGCTATTGCATCGTCCATGGCCTGTTCTAATGTTATCTAGAACAGACTATATTCTCCTGGAAAGGTCAAAACCAGGGACTCTGATGGAAGGATCAGAAATAAGATCTTTATTGAAAAAATTTTATACAGTCCATTCAGATTGCCACATTTCTTTGTCGCTTTTATTCATATTAATCAGAAAATTTGACCCAAAAGGTTTACGCGACTTCAATCCGGGGATCCTATCACCTGGAATATAGGTGAGTATGGGAAATGAGTTTGGAAAGGAATTGAATTCGTTCTAGAAATTCAAAGCTGCTGTCTCTCTGCGAATATGGTGACGGACAATATTTGAGAGGACTGGTAACCAAGGAGTAGGTGTAGACTTGATAGTACCAGTAATAATTTAGTTGGGCATCAATTTTTTTTACATGAACACTGTTCAACCAAACAGGACAACACTATTCAGCAGCATACTGTTCGAAGTATTGTTGCATCAGCGCCCCATGAGGAACCAGCTAGTTTCTGAAGAATATTGTTTCGAGTTTTAAGTTTCAAACGCAGATCATCTAAATGGGCGTTGAAATTTAGAGAAGAATCAAGTTTGATTCCCAGGTATCTAGGATTGATATTATGTTTTAATGGAGAAGAACCGAAAGTTACACTCAATTTTCTATATTTCTGGTGAAACTTCAAACGCCACTTCAAAAAATAATTTTTCATTATATCCAAATCTGCGGAAAGGGTATTTTCTATTGTTTGAAAATTAGAATGATGAAAGGCCAGAGCAATATCATCAGCATAAATAAATTTCTCCGAAAAAGTAGTTGGAATGTCACACAAATATAAATTGAATAGAAGTGGTGCTAAAACTGATCCTTGTGGAAGACCGTTATTCAAAGTTTCGAAATTACTACTATTATTATCGACAAAAACTCGGAACCTTCTGTCGGATAACATATTTTCCAATAGTCTAACCATTTTTCCACATTTTAAATGCATTATCACGCGTAAGCCAAACGGTTCCATTTTAATTAACAAATTTTTTTCCAGGGCAGTGGATATGATAAATGTTATGGCCTATGACTACCATGGAGCCTTTGAGGATTACGTCGGCCATTATGCACCTTTATATGCATCCCACCTCGATAAAACGGACCTACAAAAAACTCTCAATGTGGTAAGGTTGAAAATATTGTTCGGCATCTTCACGAATCAATGTGCGAAATTTGCAACGTCTATTGGAACTTTTAAATGAGTACTGTTCTATTTTTTCAGAAAAGCGGAATTGAATTTTGGCTTGACAACGGTGCTCCAGCCAGCAAACTCAACCTGGGTATCGGAACATACGGACGTGGTTTCACTCTTGCAGATCCCAAAAACATAAGCCTTTACGCCCCCATGAGTGGTCCCTGCAATGCTGGACCTTACACCAGAGAAGCTGGAACCATAGGATTCAACGAAGTAACTATTGCTCCCTTCAATTTTCCTGTGGTCTCATATACAGGGTTGGGATAAAGAAAGGAACCAAGTAAATATCTTTTAAACGAAAAGAACGATATTCATGAAAATTTGCAGGTAAGTGCAATGGAACAAAACGCATCTGATGTACATTTTTTTGATAATAATATACTTCCGGTTTAACCGGAAATGCCATCAACTTCTTTAATTTAAATGGGACACCCTTTATATTTTTTACAGATTTTGAAAGAGCTTGTTATTTTGAATCCATACATACTGAGTTTAGTGTAGAAAAATTTGTGAAAACGAGGAATATAGCACTTTAACCAACCTCCTTTGAGTTTTTTGCATTAGAGCCAAATCGATGGATTGGACGTAGAGGATTCATAGAGTGGCCTGCTCGTTCTCCGGATCTTCGCCCGTTAGATTTTTTTTTGGGTTATCTAAAATCACGTGTTTACGTTAGACGACCGACAAACTTACAGGAATTGAGACAAAGAATTATTGATGAATGTGAACTAATACGTGGAGAAGTCTTGGAAAGAGTGACTCAAGAATTTGTTAATAGGATGGCATATTGTCAGCAAGTAAACGGCGAGCATTTTGAACATTTGAAGTAATTTTGTTTCTCATTATTCTAAGATAATGAAATGTACATCTATTGTACTACTAACAGTGAGTTATTCCTCGTTTTTACAAATTTTTTTACACTAAACTCAGTATGTATGAATTCAAAATAACAAGCTATATCAAAATCTGTAAAAATATATAAGGTGTCCCATTTAAATTAAAGAAGTTGATGGCATTTCCGGTTAAACCGAAAGTATATTATTATCAAAAAAATGTACATCAGATGCATTTTGTTCCATTGCACTTACCTGCAAATTTTCATAAATATCGTTCTTTTCGTTTAAAAGATATTTACTTGGTTCCATACTTTATCCCAACCCTGTATACTCCCCGTCAATAAATTCCGGACAGGCAAATTTTTTTTCAAATTCAACATCCTGTATCTTTTTTCGTGGTTCTCCGATTTTGTTGAAATTTTCACCAGGTATAGTAACGGGTCTTGTTATATTAACCTGAAATTTACTTTGCGGAAATACCTGTAGTTCATACGTTATACAGGGTGAAACAAAACCCTGTCTCATACCCTTCATTTCTAAACACCCTGTGGTGAATTTGAGGCGGAAAATTTGATATCATTCAGTGTGACCCTTTCTTAACAAATTGTTTTTTTGATTTACGTCAGTATCTGCTTTTAAAAAAAGATACACATTTTCAAAGAAAATGTTGCATTTTTTCAATTTTCATAACAATTTAAAACATTACAATACCTTATCGACTAGTAAACATAAACTAACATCTTAAAATTAATAGCTTTCTCATCACTTCTACCATACGACGTGGCATACTTTCAATGCATTTACGAATTGCTTCTGGGGAAAGCAACAATTTCTGTTAATGCAGAACAATTCTAGGCCACACGTTGCACGGGTTGTAACAGAATTTTTAGAAGAGGCGAATATTCAACGATTCGTGTGGCCAGCCAGAAGGCCGGATTTAAAACCAATTGAACATGTATGGGATATGCTAGGTAGACATGTTCGAAATCGGCAGCCCAACACACCTTGCCTGATTTACGAACAGCCCTTCTTGAAGAACAGGAAAATATTCCCTCAGAAGCAATTCGGAAATGCATTGAAAGTATGCCACGTCGTATGGTAGAAGTGATGAGAAAGCGAGGTGGAAATACACGCTATTAATTTTCAGATGTTTGTTTATGTTTACTAGTCGATAAGGTATTGTAATGTTTCAAATTGTTATAAAAATTGAAAAAATGCAACACCTTCTTTGAAAATGTGTATCTTTTTTTTTTCAAAGCAGATACTGACGTAAATCAAAAAATATTTTGTTAAGAAAGGGTCACACTTCAAATTAAAACTGAATGATATCAAATTTTCCGCCTCAAATTCACCACAGGGTGTTTAGAAATGAAAGGTATAAAACAAGGTGTTGTTTCACCCTGTATAACGGATTAACTACAGGTATTTCCGTAAAGTAAATTTCAGGTTAATATAACAAGACCAGAAATTATACCTGGTGAAAATTTCAACAAAAAGTGAGGCTAATTCCCCATTCCTATAGGTCTCTTGACCGAAGCATTTTTTCCTTTGGCTTACAATACCAAAGCATTCTGTGACTAGGTGAATAGGAGTTTCTTCCTCCTCCCCACAGAATCTACACTCGTCAGTTTCCGATACGCCCATTCTCAGCAAGTGCTTTCTGAGGCGACAATGCCCCGTAAGAAAGCCATTGAGGAGGTGTAGTTGGTTCTTACTGAGATCCAAATATCTTTTGGATCTTGCAGTTTCAAAATTCCGAAGTAAATTTTTGAGTGATCCAACCCTTGGAGATTCTGCCTGAGTGTTTCTCTTTCAGTTTTCTCCTTCTCCAGAAACTCTTTCTTACAGGTACATTTTCCTATACCACAGAAGGATTCTGGGCCAGTGAGTGGTTCTCTCTGGCAAGTTTGTTGGCCTCTTCGTTACCTGTGATTCCCGAATGACCAAGAACCCAGATCAAAGAGACCTTATTTTTCTTTCCTACCTCATTGAGTTTGATTCGGCATTCCCATGTCGATTTAGAGTCGATGACAAAGGAGTTCAGTGCTTTAAAAGCAGCTTGACTATCTGAGTGAATAGCTATGTCGCAATTCTGATAGTTTCTCTCTAGATTAATGTCTAGACATCTTTCGATTGCTAATATTTCTGCTTGCAGAACACTCACACAGGAGCCTAACGATAGTGCACACTTGGCTTTAACCCCGTGAACCTAAGCGCCAGCTCCTGTGTTGGTTTTAGAACCATCTGTATAACATTTAACAGTATTTTATTTGAAATTTTGGTCGGTGTATTCCCGCTCCCACTCCTCTTTCTGCAAAGCATCGTACTGAAGTTTTTCTCAGTACTTACTTTCTTGACCATTACATTACTAGGAAGGTTCGCAGATGAGATGTAGATACTCAAAGAGCTCCAGACTCTCTGACACCTAATTCTCTCATTACTTGCGCCTTCTGTAGATATTCTTAGTGTGGCCTCATGGGCCATCTTGTCAATCACCAGATGTAGGGAAATATGAATGTATTATCGATTTAGAATTCAAGTAGTTTTTTTCTTCATTTCCTTATCGAGAGTTTTCTTGCAGATATGTGAACTGTATAGCGACTACACATACTTCTGGGATGATGAGCAACTGGTTCCACACAAAGTTAAAGGCAACCAGTGGATCGGTTACGATAATGAGGCGTCAGTTCAATTTAAAGTTGAATTCGCTAAGAGTAAAGGACTTGGTGGTGTTATGACTTGGTCTTTGGATACAGATGATTTCAGAGGTATCTGTGGTGGTGGTAAATATCCGTTGATCACCGTAATGAAGAAAACCTTAAACAACTGACAATAAAATAACTACAAGTACTCTTTGTTGGTTTTACTCACCTTTGAACACTAAGTTCGTTTTTTTTTTGATCATGGCACCAAAAATTTATTCTTCTCACAAGAATTTTTGTGTGTTTAAAATCGCAAATGAGTCCCAAAATATGAATTAATTATTGCTATATCCTTAGCTCAATCAATTGAATTAGAAAATTCGCCTCAAAAGAACTTATATCTGATAAAAAAATTTTATGAAGATACAATTTACAGTATGTTCAAACACGAAGTTGTTTGAATTTCAATTTACGCACCAGAGAATACTCTATCATTTTCGTTCGCCGGAAGATCATATCTTGTATTTGTTTTGTATCATGAGAAAACGATGTCGCGTAGATTCAATAATTTCTTGCTCAAATTCATACCCGTTCAACCTGCTGTAGCTTTCAAAATATCCATTAGAAAACTATACTGTAAAAAGCATTTTTCATCAGGAATAAATGCCGCAGATAACAGTCACATTCATTTTTATATTGATTCATTCCATGCCAGTCAAAAGCCCTCTTCAAATCGACCATTATTTTGGATTGAATTGAAAATGTTCAAAATGGCTATCTTGGGTTGTCTTCGGCAGTTAAACATATGCCGTCGCGGACTTTTTTTAAGAACTTTCCGAGCACCACAAAATTGTCATTGAGCATGTTTCTCTATCTTATAATAGTTGACACAGCGTCGCCCGTAAAAGCCGGAAAGTATCGGGATTTTTCATGAAAAATTTATATTTTTTTTATTTCTTCGTTATGTAGGGATGAATCCTACATGAAAACCTCCCAAAAAATTCTCTACAATATAGTTGAAGTTTCATCAAAATCGGTCATCTGGTTCCAGATTCCATAGAGGACAAACAAACACACAATATACTGCGCAAATAAATTAACGCACATTCTGAAAATCTCAATTTTAATGAAAGTTAACTCTACATTGACTTAATAACTTATATTTTATGTTCTCTCGGGAAGGTTTTGAACGAAACAAGATAATTTAAATGGAAGAAAAATTCAGGATTTCACCGAATCTTATGTGAAAGAAGAGAAATGAACAATTTTCAAAATACTGAAATGCTGATAAGTGATTTAATACTTGGTATTTCCACCCCTTGCGTTAATTACAGCTCAGCAACGACGGTTCATACTCAAAATGAGTGATCTTAAAATGTTCTGATCTAATCCATCCCAGATTTCTCCGAGTTGGATTCCTAAGTCATTAAGAGTAGCTGGATGATTTTCTGAATTTCTCAGCCTTCTATTGAGGTTGTTCCAAACCTGCTCAATCGGATTGAGATCTGGATTTCTTGCTGGCCATTCCATTCGAGAGACTTCCACCTCATCAAGGTACTCCTGAACGATGCGCGCACGATGGGGTCTGGCATTATCGTCCATAAATATGAAATTTTCACCAATGTATGGGGCAAGAGGCACTACATGCTCTTCAAGAATGTTCCTTATATATTTATCAGCATTCATAGCTCCATTATCAACGACCACTAGGTCTGTGCGAACAAAGATATTCTACCCCATACCATAATCGATCCTCCCCCGAAACCAGTAGTATTCAGTATTGCACTGAGCATATCTTTCATATGGACGTCTGTATACAAGGGAACGTCGATCACAATGGTAGAGGCAGAATCTAGACTCATCTGTGAAGAGAACTTTTTCCCAATCGGCCTCTTCCCAATGGATATGCTCTCTCGCAAAATCCAAACGCGCCCTTCGATGGGCTGGGGTAAAAGCTGGGCTTCTTGCCGCGACACGAGGCCTTAAATCATATTCTCTGAGGCGATTTCTTATTGTCTGAGTGCTAATTTGCACCCCATGAGTTTGCTCAAGCTGATTTTGAAGGAGTCGAGCGGTTGCAAACCGTTGTCTCAACGAAGAAACTCTCAAGTAACGTTCTTTAATGGCAGTTGTTCCCCGTGGTCTACCCTGTCTTGGTCTTCGGACATTCATACCTGTCTCTCTGTACACTTGTAAGGGATACTCCAAACCTTTCTGCAATTCTTGTGTATGTCCACCCTTCTTCTCGCAAAACCACCGCTTGGGCACATTCCTCTCGGGTCAAATTGCGTGTTTCCCGTTGCATAGCGATCGAGTGTAGAAAATCAAACGAAAGAAAAACTATTGATGAGTAGAATTGATCGAGAACAACTGATTTTAGAATGGAGCCAATACATTCAAAATCTGATAATATCATCTTGTTTTATTCCTGCTGGAAAAAAACATCTGTATTGAAGAAAACCGTTGAAAGTGCGTAACATATGTATGCATAATTCTGATAAAAATAATTATCATTGAGAACACCTTCAGTTGTAGAATAATAATAATAAGTCTTATTTGTCTCCCAGTATACAAAATAGAATCTCATCTTGAAATAGCAACTTTTTTTTTCAAATTTGATATTTTTATAATGTGCCTTAATTTTTTTTCGCAGTGTATTAGTATGGATAGTATGGATACCTAAATACAAAACGTTAAATTGTTTGGTATAATCAAGGTGTAAAAAACTACAATCTGAATGTTATGAAACAGAAACATCAGAAAAATGCTGCTATCACTGACATCTATATTATAGACAAATTTAGTTTTCAACAGTCCGTTATTATTTCATTTTGTACAAGGCTCATAAATAGGGTATAGTAATATCCATCAGAAGAATTCATCATCTACGAGTATCATTCGAGACTATTGGATAAAATTGCAAATTCTCAGTCAACCAAGCATGATTTGTTTCTGGCTTAAATACGATATAAATGTTGTAAAGTAGTTTCCCTCCTTCAAATTACCTAAATTTCTTCTATGTCCGAAGAATATTGTGAATAAATATAAACATGACCACTTCTCTCACTCTAATTTAATATAATGTAAATAGTAAATATAACATATAATAAATTTCAATGTATAGGAATATTCAATTAATTTCATTTTGTTCATTAAATACGCGGATTATTGTCAATACAATACAGAAAATCTCGATATAGGCATCACTTAAAACTTCCAGATGTTCAATAATCAGGAACGCCTCTGAACAGCTCAGTTCTTCAACGGATCCAAACTCTCAAGGGAAAAATCATCGTTACCAAAGGACAGACCACGGCTGAATCCAGTCTGTAAAAGAAAAACGAATCAAAACTAGTGACACACATAGAAGTGGACAATAGCAACCGGTCGGTCAATAGAACCGGTAGGTCAGTAGACCCGGTAGATCAGTATAACCGGTGGGTCGGTAGATCAGTAGAACCGGTAGGTCAGTAGACATGGTAGATCAGTAGAACCGGTAGGTCGGTAGACCCGGTAGATCAGTAGACCCGGTGGATCGGTAGAACCGGTAGATCAGTAGAACCGGTAAATCTCTAGAACCGGTAGATTAATATGACAACTATCTCAAAATAACAAGAAGATCAATCGGAACTGTAGATCAATTGAACTTGTAAAACAAGATGATTGAAAATGCTGTGATACATGAAACTGATAGGACAATATGTAAATGGTTTTGCACATAAAAATCTCAAAATTCGCTGGGTTAATCAGATATTTAATTCATGAGATATCCGTTTTTTCTTCAAAATTTCATCTTGCAACGGCCTGTAGCAATTTTTCTACACTATACAGGTATAGAAGAAGAAATTATTGTTAAACTTACTTTCATCTCCAATATTTTCTTGTCCAATAATCCTAGAGCAGTTTCGATGTCTTGTGTGGTAGTTGTATTACCGAAATCACCCATTTCGAAAGGATCCAGTATTTTTGGACTTGTTAAGCTGAAATGAGATCAGTTTTGATCATGATCGCAGATATGTTTGTAAATATACTCAGTGACATAGGGAGTTAAGAGAGTTAAACCCAGGAGGTGTAACTCGTATTGAAAGAATGATATATGATAATGATATGAACGTTTTCATATAAATTTCATCTTTTTTAATAAATCTACCTGAAATATTATTATACAGCATGAAAAAGCCAGATGGAATACATTCACTGTCTTCGTGATATTTCATAAATAAACTGCTCCACATGAGTTAGAGATATTGACTTAGATTGCAAAAAAATATAGTTCAAATGAGATTTTGTGACGAAAATTCATCATATGATTTCAAGTTGCAGGAAATAAAATTAATTCTAGCCTGTAGGTCTGCAGCGTATACAGGGTGGTTAAGAAAAATCGAGTAAAATAACGAAATTTTATTCCCAGAGAATTCAAGCATTTTAAGACTATCAATACAATGTATGGCTTCTACGGACATCAATAACAGCTTGACATCTTCTTTACATACTACACACGAGGTTGTTGAACATTTCTTGAGGAATTTGGTTCCATAAACGAGGCAGAAGCTCTTTCAGATCATTCAAGAATTCTGGGGTAGGTTGATGATTATCTTATCTTCTTTGGAGCATATCCCATGCATGTTCTATGCAATTCAAATCTAATGAGTGCTGAGGTATTGGTAAATGTGGAATACCAAGCTCCTCGCGCGCATTCTCAACTATGGCTGCACGGTGCGGTCTAGCGTTATCGTCTAGAAATTGAAAAGTTTCACCAATAGCAGCGTTCTAATTTGGCAAAACATTGTCAATGACAAGCTCCCTATAGTGTAAGGCGGTCATATTCCCAGGACAAATGTGTAGATCTGTGCGCCCGTTGAAACATATCCCGGCCCATACCATAACACTACCCTCTCAAAATGAATGGACTTTTTGGACATAGCGACGATTACGGGGTATGCGTGGGATTGTCCATACCCTTATTCTTCAAGAATCTGAAAATCATCCATATCTGGATTCATCAGTGAAAAGGACACTACGCCATTGATCGTTCCAATTGATATGTTGCCTTGCCCATTCCAGTCTTTGACGCTTATGGTCACGTGTTAATGGAACTCCTCTTAATGGACGTCTAGAACCTATATTCATCTCTCTCAAACGTCGTCTGATAGTTTCGATGGAAACTTGGACCCCATCTGCATTTTGAAGGGTATTCCGTAGCATTCTACACGTAGATATAGGCTTTCTTATCGCTGAAACGGTGATGAAACGATCCTGAGCAGGTGTTGTTTTTCGTCGCCCACTAAGCCTTGGTCTTTCCAACACGAAACCTGTCTCCCTGAACCTATTCCAGAGTAGAGATATCACACTTTGGCTGACTTGGAGCCTTTCCGCTACAACAGCCTGAGTTAGGCCACCCAGTAGCATTCCGATAGCCCTATCAGCCTCAGCGTTTGTTTATTTACGTCTTGGCATTTTCAAAAAACTCATTTCAAATCGAAGCCGTTGATAAACTGACTCAATTTCAAAATAAGAACATTCATGAAGCATATGCAAAAAACCAAACTTCAGAAAAAAGGCGACCAGATTGACGAAATGTCTCATACTAATTCTTATTGGATCGATTCAAGTTGTTATCGAGTTTTGAATGATTTTACAGCAATTTACTCGAAGATTGCACACTTTTCAAAACGATTGAATAAGATATTCGTAACTCTTGTGGAGCAGTATTTTTACAGTAACCGAGAGTTTTTCAATACAACAGTTCTGCCAACAAACATTTCTCAATACAAAAATCACCGAAAGATATCCATTTATTGGAGAAAAACATGTATGATACTCTTACTTGGCTGAGTCTAACCTTTATTCATTCAAAAACTAGCGACTCAGTGGCTTATTTTTTAATTTTGAAAGGGAAAAAAATCAATGCTTTCTGCAGTTGTACAATAAACAACTATTCCGTTCTCTGAGTGTCAGAAAACAATTCAAATATTATTCCTATTAGTCTGGGAAGCTCACCTATTTGTTGATGGAGTTCCAGGTGTGGTGACAGCACTCCAAACATCAGGAAGGTTGTTTTCAATAACATTATTGTTCATATTCGACTTACGTGGAGCTTTCGGAGGGGGTGCAACTGAAATGGAATTATAGTTCAGGTTTGAACCTACTATGGAGGATGTTCTTCGAAATTGTCAGGGCGGTTTCAGGAAAAATAGAAATTGCAATGATCAGGTTTTCAGTTTGACCACATTTATCGAATCAGGTTTCGATAACAAATTAAAAACAGGTTCAGCTTTCATAGATTTATCGTCTGCCTACGACACGGTATGGAAAGATGGTTTTACCTATAAACTTTATACACATCTTGAATGTGGAAAGATGATTCGTCTATTTGAGAATATGTTGTCGGATAGAAGATTTCGTGTTTTTGTTGATGATAATAGCAGAAACTTCAAAACTTTGAACAATGGTTTTCCACAAGGATCTGTTTTAGCACCCCTTCTTTTCAATTTATATTTTGTGATATTCCTTGTACTTCATCTGAAAAATTCATTTACGCCGAAGATATTGCACTCGCTTTCCGACATTCCGATTTTCAAGGTATTGTGAAAAATTTTACTTCCGATCTGAATATTTTGAAAAATTATCTTTTCGAATGGCGTTTGTGTCCAAATCCGAATAAAACTGAGGTTTCGTTATTTCATTTAAATAACCATCAAAATTTAAGAAAATTAAATATCCTTTTCGGAAACTTTCCTTTGAAACATGATTTTACTCCCAAATACTTAGGTGTTAAATTAGATTCCTCTCTGAATTACAAAGCGCATTTGGATGACTTACGGATGAAGCTGAAAACGAGAAATAACGTTCTACAGAAACTTGCTGGTACGTCATAGGGTGCTGACCCGACTACTCTTCGCACAGCAGCCCTTGCCCTGGTTTTTTCCACCGCTGAATATTGTTGCCCTGTTTGGCTCAATAGTGTTCATGTTCAGAAAATCGATGCACAGCTCAATTTTTCAATTAGAATAATTACTGGAACCATCCGATCTACACCTATCCAGTGGCTACCAGTGCTATCGAATATAGTTCCTCCCTATATTCGAAGACAGTCTGCAACTTGGAATTCTTGGAATATATTCAATTTATTTCCGGATTCTTTTCCGATACTTTTCCTACGTTCAAGAAAATAGATATCCAAGACTGAAATGCCGTAAACCTATTTGGTCGAATAACTTTCTGAAATCGAACTTCAGCTACAAGGAAATTTGGAAATCCGAATGGAATGCATGTTCTTTATTTAATAAAGATCTAATATCTGATCCATCGAATAAAGTTCCTGGTTTTAACCTTCCCAGGAGAATATGGTCCCTTCTTAATCGAATAAGAACAGCAGAATAAGAACAGCATGCTTCTCAAGTGGAATTCAGTCTTAATTTTGAATGTAGTGAATCAGAGAAAACAGTTGAACACCTAATTAATAATTGTTCGATTTATAAATTTCAAGATGGCATTGGAGCCATACACAAATGTATCAAATTCATTTTTGCATTAGGTTGAAAAATTATAGATCAATGAAGTATAAATTGCATTCTTCTGCTGTTCTGTCTTTTTTTATTTTCAGGTTGGAGTTTGTGTTTGGAAATCCTTCCTCCGAAGAGCCGTTCCGATAATCGTGATATTCTTCAATATGAAATATTCAGATACAACAATTTTATTTCATATTTTTCACGGGAAGACAGGTTTTTTCGGCTGGGGTTTTTTCCCTGGCTCTAGAGTATCGTATGATACTAGTGATGATAGTATTGTATATATCATGAAGATGATCACACTGATGTCTTTCAAGATTTTCCTGATATTTTTATGTTATTTTGTTTACGGGGAGGCAGGTTTTTTCGGCTGAGGTTTTTTCCCCTGGCTATATAGTATCGTATGATACAAGTGTTGATAGTATCGTATGATTCTATAGTATCATACAAAGAATGTTATGATACCCCGTTCTTTTTTTACCTCAGCTTAGGTACTTTTTGTTTCAACATTTATTGTATTATTTTAGCTCTCTTTTTCATAAGAATATATATATATATATATATATATATATATATATATATATGATAGTATAGTATCATACAAAGAATCTTATGGTACCTACCCCGTTTTTTTTTGTTTTTTTTTTCTTTTACCTCAGCTTATGTACTTTTTTGTTTCCACATTTAGTGTATAATTCATCTCTTCAATTCATAAAAATATGTACATATATATTTAGTTGCAAAAAAATTTTCTGGACATTATTTTCAGATAAGATGAGCGCTTATGACATAAGGATGGAGATCTGGACGAGAGATCCTAATAAAAAATCTATTCAAAAAGTAAAAGTGAGACAAACAGAAAAGCACAAATTCTGCAAAATATCATTCAATTGGAATATTTGGATTTTGATCTGAACCAGTAGATAGTTTTGTAAATGTTTTCTATAGGTATATGAGGTAAAGAATACTCACTCAAAGGTGCTTTAGGTTTCAAACTGTCGTTTGATTGTTCGAAAGATCTAGGATCGAAATCGTTATCATCTTGATCGAATTCATTGAGCAACAATCCCTCCAATTTAGTACCTACAGATGGCGTTGGGTTACTGTCAAAGATTCTTGGCGGTACAGGTGGCGCTGCAAGAGTTATATTCAGGTTATTAATAAAATAGATGATAAAATATAGGAGATCAAACTACGATTTGTGTTTTGTCAAGGAAACAATTGTTGTAATGACTTTATTTGTTTCTCATTTGTAAACGTCAGTTTCCAAAAACACAATATTAATCAAGAAAGTTTATTTTAAAAAGTCATCAACTTGTAAAACTGACAGTTAACCTGCAAAATTTTTACAAGTTAGTAGTATTATTTACATTAGAAAATTTTGTTTTATCGTCATATATTTTGAAAATCATGGTACAATTGTTATTTCCAGTAACACAGATTTTTGATGATGAAAGAGTTGATACTGATGATGATGAACAATCTCTTGACTCAGAAACTGCTGAACTCGAGGACTGCAGAACATTTGTACTCTCCTTACTACCAAATAATTTGCTAGACATTTCGATTTTTTTGTTGATCGAATCATCGACATATCTCATCGCAATTTCGGTGCTCTTCCACCCTACTGCACGCTTTAGTGCTAGAATAACTCTGGGTCTTTTAAACCTAAATATTTCGCTATTTGCTTTGCGACACCACCAATAGTGTGCTGGTCAGCATTAAGGGAAATGCACTTTCCATGTCGGTATGTCAAAAAAAAATCTTAGGCTTTCTGTTCCAGGAGGCCGAAGATTTACATATTTTCTGTATAGCATGCAGGGCTTGAAGCTGCAGCCATCATCGGTTATGGTGAATCTTCTTGTTGTTAAATTTTTTGTTTGCCGCAATGTCCCAATAACGTATTTTTTCATATCTTCTACATCATTCATGTTTAAGGAGACAATTTGGTCACATCCAAAAATCCCAAATATTGTTACAATTTTCGCCAGCAACCACTGGTCATCAGAAGCATGTAAAAGAAATTGTTCAGCCTCTTCTTTACTTAGTACCTTGGCCTTTTTTTAGCGTATAACGCTCATTTTTCGTTACAAAAACGCTATTACCTTTTGAAATCTGCAAATGACAACTAAACGTCATATTTTTCAATAAATTTTTTAAGGAAAACAAACCTGCGAACAGGGGCATTTTCTTTCATTTCCAAGCAGCTTTTCAGCATAGACCATTTTGCCCATAAAGTATTAGGGCTGAATCTAGCTGATAGTTGATTCAAGTAGACCAACAAAACATCTTCAGTTACCCCAATCAACTATTTTTATTATGCCACTTTTTGAAGTCGTCGTATTCTCGCTCGTACCTTGAAGCTGATTTTGCAGGTAATAAACTTGATGCTACACTGCTGGCTGCCTCAATAACTTGTTTTGGTACATTCATTTTCGCTTTCGCCGAAACAAATGTAAAGAAAAATAAACGCTGGCAACGCTTCCATAGCTTACGACATTTACGACAAATTATTGAGATTTTTTTGGAATTTATCTAACCTGTTTACAAATGAGAAACAAACAAAAATATAAAACAATACACGGAAGGTAACAGGTTTCACTGGCTCCATTCGCCAGTAAAAACCCTCTTACCTTGCTAGTAATGTTATATACTATAAAAAGAGTCTTTTTTTCGTTTTGAAAATGTGGGAAGAATTGAAGCTCACCATTTCCATTGCGATTTATTTCTGTTGCCAAATCCAGAAGCTCGTGTGTTTCGCCATTCGTTTGTTTTTTTTCAACAGCATCTTCAACGGAAGCTTTGGTACTTCCCGTATTACTAGCACTCGGAGGTATTTCCAGAATGTTCTTGATATCATGCTTCCTCAAATATTGGTCTAAATCGGCCTTACAACTGTTCAGTTGCGACAAGAACAATAATCTCATTTTGTAGATGTTGTTCTCCAGTTCGAGACGTTTTATTCTTTGTTGTGTTAAGATTGCTCTTCTTTGGGCTTCTAAATCTTTACCGGAGGTTTCTAAGAACCTTTTGTAGGCCAATTCGAAGGCTTGGCCGATGGTTAGAGTGATTTCTTCGGCGAGTTTATCGGATATGAACACAAAACATTCGTGGGTTTCTTCTCCATCTCCATTGGCTGAAACAGATGCGGAAACAGTTAAAAAGAGACCCAACTATACATTGTTAGGAGAATAATGCCAATGTTTCTAAAGTAAATATTCCAAATGTGAACTTATGTCATGTGTGTTCGTCGGTAAGCTCATGAAATAGTTATTTATGATATGAGTCACTTATTTTTACCAAGGCATAGAGCTTGTGAAATAAGGACTTGTAAAAATGAAGAGTGTAGAGTTAGCAGCTTGGCTCTACATAAGATCTGATAACTTTTCGACAATGTTAGAAATACCTACGGCCTCGTCTTGGCAATATTTTACATGAAAATGTTCTTGGTTGGATTTCAATTCGTTTTATACGTTGCTTATGACAAAATCCTTTAATTTTGTTCATTTTTCCCTAAGAATGATTGAATAAAATATAATTATTGCGAGATCTATTTCAAGTCAAACTAATTCACAATTCATGTTGAAAATCAACAATGTACGAAGTGTATAAATATACCTTCACCTACCTAGGTTTCAGCTGCGATGGCGATGTAATTGAGAGCTGCCATCACAACCATTGTATAAAGAATCCTATCATTATACAGGGTGGCCATTTGAAAACGAAACAGACGAGATTACAGACGAAATAAATTTTTTCGATAGAAATGCTCGGACAGGTCGATTTCTGTTTCGAGGGGGACAACTTAAGATGTAGGTTACGGACGCATAGCGCTTCAACCCTTGCTACTACCCCCAATTTTTGAATAGGGAAGATGGGGTGAGTGATACCTCATTGGAAAGGTATTTTTATACTGATTTCAGCACAGTAATTGTTTTTTCATTTTATGCATTAGTTCTCGAAATATTCTTGACTAAGCATTTGAAATGAAGTGGTGTTTTCATGGCACTTGTAGTGTTTTTTTGTGAAAAACCTTTCAAATGGGGTATCACTCACCCCATCTTCCCTATTCAAAAATTGGGGGTGAGGGTTGTAGTAGCAAGGGTTGAAGCGCTATGCGTCCGTAACCTACATCTTAAGTTGTCCCCCTCGAAACAGAAATCGACCTGTCCGAGCATTTCTATCGAAAAAATTTATTTCGTCTGTAATCTCGTCTGTTTCGTTTTCCAATGGCCACCCTGTATTTCGAGAACTAATGCATAAAATGAAAAAACAATTACCGTGCTGAAATCAGTATAAGTAAGTAAGTAAGTAAGTAAGTAATCTTCTTTATTTCAGATTTCATATACATATTCATACAAAAAATGAAATGACGTCAAAACTACAAAATAATCAAAACAAATTCTCCGACTCTAAATAATCCCTCAAAGAATACGGTTCCAATCGAACCAACATATTTTTTATCAATCTCTTGAATCTAACCAAACTATCACAATTTTTCAAATGATGGGGTATAAAAATACCTTTCAAATTTCGTCTGTAATCTCGTCTGTTTCGTTTTCAGATGGCCACCCTGTATAATGATCACAACGTCAAATTGCATAATGGAAACTGTGGTTGAGGATATTACAGAGAAATTGTATTTGGTGTAAATACACATGAGGCGTTTTACGAGCACTTCATTTAATCCCATTATTCAAAATGTGGAGGCAATTTTCCCTGAGAATTCTTGAATATACACTGCGCAAAAAAATTAACGCACATTCTGAAAATCTCAATTTTTATGAAAGTTAACTCTTCATTAACTTCATTACTTATTTCTTATGTTCTCTCGGGAAGGTTTTGAACGAAACAAGACATATTAAATGGAAGATAAATTCAGGATTTCACCGAATCTTATGTGAAAGAGGAGAAATGAACAATTTTCAAAATACTGAAATGCTGATAAGTGATTTAATACTTGGTATTTCCACCTCTTGCGTTAATTACAGCTCGGCAACGACGGTTCATACTCAAAATGAGTGATCTTAAAATGTTTTGATCTAATCCTTCCCAGATTTCTCCGAGTTGGATTCCTAAGTCATTAAGAGTAGCTGGATGATTTTCTGAACTTCTCAGCCTTTTGTTGCGGTTGTCCCAAACCTGCTCAATCGGAGTGAGATCTGGACTTCTTGCTGGCCATTCCATTCGAGAGACTTCAACCTCTTCAAGGTACTCCTGAACGATGCGAGCACGATGGGGTCTGGCATTATCGTACATAAAAATGAAATTTTCACCAATGTATGGGGCAAATGGCACTGCATGCTCTCCAAGAATGTTCCTTATATACTTTTCAGCATTCATAGCTCCATTATCAACGACCACTAGGTCTGTGCGAGCAGTCAAAGATATTCCACCCCATACCATAATCGATCCTCCCCCGAAACCAGTAGTATTCAGGAAATTGCACTGAGCATAATATCTTTCATGTGGACGTCTGTATACAAGGGAACGTCGATCACAATGGTAGAGACAGAATCTAGACTCATCTGTGAAGAGAACTCTTTCCCAACCGGCCTCTTCCCAATGGATATGCTCTCTCGCAAAATCCAAACGCTCCCTTCTATGGGCTGAGGTAAGAGCTGGGCCTCTTGCTGCGACGCGAGGCCTTAAATCATATTCTCTGAGGCGATTTCTTATTGTTAGAGTGCGAATTTGCACCCCATGAGTTTGCTCAAGCTGATTTTGAAGGAGGCGAGCGGTTGCAAACCATTGTCTCAACGAAGAAACTCTCAAGTGACGTTCTTGAATGGCAGTTGTTACCCGTGGTCTACCCTGTCCTGATCTTCGGACATTCATACCTGTCTCCCTGAATTGCTGCAATATTCTGGACACACTTGTATGGAAAACTCCAAACCTTTCTGCAATTCTTGTGTATGTCCACCTTTCTTCTCGCAAAACTACCGCTTGGGCACATTCCTCTTGGGTCAAATTGCGTGTTTCGCGTTGCATAGCGATCGAGTGTAGAAAATCAAACGAAAGAAAAACTATTGATCATTAGAATTGATCGAGAACAACTGATTTTAGAATGAAGCCAATACATTCAAAATCTGATGATATCATCTTTTGTTATTCCTGCTGGGAAAAAAACATCTGTATTGAAGAAAAACGTTGAAAGTGGATAACATATGCATGAATAATTCTGTTAAAAATAATTATCATTGAGAACACCTTCAGTTGTAGAATAAATTTGAGATTTTCATAATGTGCGTTACTTTTTTTGAGCAGTGTATTTTTAGATATCTATAAAATCTGAAGTGTGGGAGATATGCTCTTGAAACTTTCCACGTTTGATAATTTCACTACTGGCATTATATCCTGAGAATTTTGTCCATCTACTATATTCCAAACTCGAGTTATCAGGGTTCAGTTATTCATATATTTCCATTTGAAAAAATACTGTGCGAGTGCGGGGCATATGGGGTGAGAATTGTCAAATTAAAAAAAGCATTCAATAAATTGCTTTCTCAATTAAAAATCGATGTAAGCGAGAGTTTTCCTTGATAATTCTTCGTACAAGAATTATTGACGAGTTAAGATACTGTTTTAGCACGCTGTGGGTATTTAGAATCACTCGTACTCACCTTGATCCGTTTGTTTGGCAATGAACGAAAAAAATCTCTTCTCCCCATTGTCATCAGCGCAATAGGATATCCTGTGCAATGGAAACATGTGGAGAATGACGTGTGTTTTGGGTTCTTGAATTGCTACGCCATCTATACTTATTGTTAATTCTACTTTTTTAGTTTTGGCACCTGTTTCGCTCTTACGTAATTGCTGGGTGAATCTCAGTTTTCTTATGGCTTCTTTGACGACATCGATACCTGTGAAAACGAAAAAAAACGGATATTTAAATATTCGTTGAAGATTAGTATATTCTAAAACAAGTTGCAGAATGAGCTTCTATTCCAACACGAATGCGAAATTTGAAAACGAGCGACGAAGGAGCGAGTTTTCGAAAGCATGAGTGTTGGAATTGCCTTCTGCAACGAGTATTAGACGATATTTTCTGTATTTCAGTCAAGTTTTGTAAAATACTCTCGAAATTCAAATAAAAATTCAGATTAGTGACTTTTGTATTGTATCTTGGCAGTTGGTGTCACTTTTACGAAATTTGACAGATAACAGAATTTGAATTAATTTGATTTGAAAATCGAGAGGATGTGAGGTCAGTACTGACAACCACAAAACGGAAAAAATAACTGAAAACAATGCTGTAATGAGTTCATTACAGCACTACTTTTAGAACTGTAATGAACTCGTTACGATAATGAAATATTCATTTATTAATATTCTGACAACCCGTTTCCTGGGAAACTAACTTTATATACCTATCATCCTTAATTTTTATTTATTAACTAGCTGACCCGGCGAACTTTGTTTCGCTTTAGATTGGTACACTAACGATTGGTTTTTTCAGAAGGAAATATATAAGCAATTGCCTGAATGTATCAAACTGTTGAATATTGTTAAATTAAAAAAAAGTAAAGTCTTTATTGACTGAAAAAGTTTTTTTTAGTATGAAAGAATATTTGGAGGATGACTCCTCTACTACATGGATGTTAATCTGAATTTTTTATTTCTTTTTTGACATGTCCCATACATTGTAACATATGTCTTAAGGGATTAATAAACGTTATTATTATTATTATTAATGCAACTCCCATGTTTGTACTTGATCGTACGTTTTGCACATAGCGCCACAAAGATGATGATTTTAGGCAAACATTTATTTCATCGGCAGCCGTCGATTTTGGAATTACCGGTAATGTTTGTCGGAAGTCGCCAGACAATAGAATCAATGCGCCCCCAAAACATCCGTTTAGGCAACTCAAAATACACAGTAATTGTTTATGGTAGAATGGAGATTTATTCAAAACATTTCGTCATAAAATTTTCCGTAGTGTTGCAAGAAAGATAGGTGTAATAACACATGGACTCAGATGCGTTAATATTATCAGAAAATGTAGTTCACCGATTCAATATCAAATATAATACTTTCACGAAAACGCTATTAACCGTAACGACACCTACAGGCGTTATTCGCAAGAAGAAACATAATTTCTAATTTTTTCTTCCATTTCATCAAATTTTTCAGAATTTTAATTTATTTTATGTGAACTCCGCCGTAGAAGAATCTATCAAAAAATCTTTCATAACAAACAGTTCATCCTATCTTGAGTTATAAATGGTGTAACTAACAAAATGGCCGATTTCATATTTTTTATTGATAAGTGCATACATTATCTAATTATGTAATTAAAGTTTTGCATCACATGACGAATAATCACTCCTAATTTGTTGCAAATAAAGTAATTTTTCGGATACATGTTGGTCTCTTTTTCTTAGGTTTTCGCTTCAAACTAATGAACACTGTCTGTGCTTTTGTTCTTACTTTGTTATTAATTAATCGTTCGAGTTGTGAAATATTTTATACTTCTTTTCTTCCATAGATTATTATATTTCATCAATTTCTTTCCATTTATCGATATTCGTCATTACGATAAAAAATCAACGTTCAATTATGTGCCTTTACGAAGTTTACCAATTATGAAATAGTATATCCTCTCTTACAAAAATCCCAGACAAATATATCAAAACAGATTTTTTTCAATTACCTTTTGGTTGATCTACAACAATATTTCCCAAGAACTTGACCAGATATGCAATATGACCTTTCTGCAGAGTTCCAGGTGGATGGATCCATTTTCTTTCGCCGTTTGTTTCGTTATTGCTGTTGTTCTTTATGTTTAATTTGTTTTGTGTGTTTTGAGCCCATTTTCTCAATGTGGACATCCTGAAAAATGAAAAACTTCAATGATTTTCATGTGGTATACAACGAATAGAGTGAATGACCAAAACCATCTAGTAAAAACGAATAATTTCTCGAAAAAAAAAAGTTGGAAAAAAAGATGAATATACAAAATGTTCTACACAAATAAAAATTTAAATTAATGCGTCACTTGAAAAATCCATATTGAAAATGATGCTAAATAACATATTCTTTCGATATTCATGGATGTCTTTGGAAAACACAATTATATCAAGGCATTGAATACTGAAGTTAGGTCATCCAAATGTGTATCTAGAATATTATCTGCTAAGTTTCCCCAAGTTTTCGCACTGAGTTTTGAATCACGCTGTAAGGTGGGAGTATACAACGCAACATTATTAATTACACCCTGTATAATATCCAAATAATATCTGGACTCACCCCATAATTACTTATTCCGAGATTAACACCAACAAAATGAGAGACAAAACAGTCAGCAAGAAAACACTATGAATTATCAGTATGATGCAATGTTTTGATAACCCCAAAAGTGATGAGACTCGAGCAATAAAACATTATATTTTATTTATAATTGATGTTGTCGTAGGTCTATGCAAAAAATATGTTTTAATGACCTCTTAGCAACATTATCGAATATTTTGAGAAAATTAGTTCAGATATATTGATTTTGAATGTATTGTTGTCTGTAGTCCAACTTCTGAAATTAAATGATCGAATGCTAATAAAAATCTTCAGAAGAAGAGGAGAAAAAAATTCAAGAAATGCAATTTTCAAATACATGAACAAATATCGAATAAACACTGTGAAAATCGTCAGTTAAGGACGTCAGTTAAGGTATTCTTTGTGGCCTCATGAGATTATGAAGATACTAGCAGCATGAATTTGTTTCATAAGAATAAGTCAAATTTTTACAATTTCTTTCTTGATACATTGATGTATCACAACCTAATCCTTGATGAATTTCAGCTTCAAAAACAATAAGAATCCATTTTCATGTTTGTTTTTCTGATAGTAGGTCATGTATTTTTGCACACATGCATTTAATTATCAATTTTTAAATTTGAACATAAACTCAAAATATCACTCTTTCACATAAACTCAGAAATGTAGAAAACAGAAAGAAAATATCGATACAGATTTAACATTAAAAACTGTGATTGCAAGAATCAAATCGAAAATATGTTAAAGAGTGATATACAGGGTGGCCATTTGAAAACGAAACAGACGAGATTACAGACGAAATAAATTTTTTCGATAGAAATGCTCGGACAGGTCGATTTCTGTTTTGAGGGGGACAACTTAAGATGTAGGTTATGGACGCATAGCGCTTCAACCCTTGCTACTACAACCCTCACCCCCAATTTTTGAATAGGGAAGATGGGGTGAGTGATACCTCATTTGAAAGGTATTTTTATACTGATTTCAGCACAGTAATTGTTTTTTCATTTTATGCATTAGTTCTCGAAATACAGGGTGGCCATTTGAAAACGAAACAGACGAGATTACAGACGAAATGAATTTTTTCGATAGAAATGCTCGGACAGGTCGATTTCTGTTTCGAGGGGGACAACTTGAGATGTAGATTACGGACGCATAGCGCTTCAACCCTTGCTACTACAACCCTCACCCCCAATTTTTGAATAGGGAAGATGGGGTGAGTGATACCTCATTTGAAAGGTTTTTCACAAAAAAACACTACAAGTGCCATGAAAACACCACTTCATTTTCAAATGCTTAGTCAAGAATATTTCGAGAACTAATGCATAAAATGAAAAAAAAACAATTACTGTGCTGAAATCAGTATAAAAATACCTTTCAAATGAGGTATCACTCACCCTATCTTTCCTATTCAAAAATTGGGGGTGAGGGTTGTAGTAGCAAGGGTTGAAGCGCTATGCGTCCGTAACCTACATCTTAAGTTGTCCCCCTCGAAACAGAAATCGACCTGTCCGAGCATTTCTATCGAAAAAATTTATTTCGTCTGTAATCTCGTCTGTTTCGTTTTCAAATGGCCACCCTGTATAATCAAATGAATAGGGTTAAATCATATGACGTTTAACAAAAAAATAATTAAATGCATGTGTCAAAGAATTCATGGTCTACTAATAAATAAACAAACATAAATATAAATTTTCCTGGTTTTTGAAGCTGTAATTTATTAAATTAGGTTGTGTTATATAAATGTAATCAGACAAGAAATTGTAAAAATTTGTCTTTAAAATAAACAGGGTGTTCAATTCAAAAATACCAAGTTTGTACCCAATATAAAAACAGTGTTCTAAAAAATTCGAATAGTAATTTGAATTTTTTGTAAAATATCTATTATAAGCAGTTTTCATTTTTCTACAGGACCCGAGAAATAATATGATCTCCTAAATTGAACATTTTCGTTTTTGCCATTTTTTTCAAGCACAAAAGTAGTTGGAATATTTCTGTTTGTGGCTTCAAAAGTTTCACAAAAAAATTATACAGAGTCGCGAAAACCTCTATCTGAGATACAGTGCAGACTCAATCAAAATAGGACACAGTGTACAGTTCATGTTAATTTTCTGTTTTGTGATAATGTCAGAAAAAAATTTATGCCATTTTCATGTTATATATTAATACGTTTTGTCCTTTTTCTTTCTGCATTTTTCTATTGAAGAATGTTTTTCATCACGACGAAAAAATTATGCTTCATTCTGTTTATATTTCTTTTAAATTATGATTTTTATGTCCTTCCTAAGTCAAAGACCCTGTAGATTAATCGTTTTACCTCCGAATTTTTTTCATTTATGGATGTTCCCAATTACGATGGAATAATTATGCTGAATTCCAATCATGCTTAATTTATAAGCTTGTCAAGTTAAGAAATAGCATGGCCTTCCAAGATTTCTTCATGAAACCATATAAAAATCGAAAGCGAAATATTGCCGACATGCCTGAACAGGAAATCCAGTTAGAAATATATCCAGTTGCTGTCATAACCAACAAAGTATCAACTAAGCTCAATTGTAACATAATTTTCGATTTGCATAATTATGGACGATCAAAAAAATTAAAGTTTCTTCCCAACAGAAGATAGGAGTTATGAGACTTCAGCCATAAAATTATGTGAGAAAATAGAGGCAAAGCAAATTTTCAAATCAGAATGAAGCACAACAATTAACAGACGGATGAAGCGAAATTCTGGGAACTATATATACACCATTATTAAGTTAGAGGAATTGGAATTTTAATGCGATTGAATGCTGAAGCGAACTCTATACAAAGTTATTATCAACATTGATAGTCAAGGTTGTAGCTGATCTATCCGAATGAAAGTCAAAGTTATCGCTTCGCAGTAAGCAGGTGCAAATATCTCGCTGTAAATGTTGGTTTTATGCACAGGGTCATGCGGAATGAACTGCTCAACGCTTCTTAAACATTGTATTAACTTGATTTCTCTAATTCTGTGGCAGATCTGTTCATTCTGCCACATTTTGAAGAAGTATATCGTGTCTAAAACACACTTTATGCCAATCTATTTGTATAGTTCACATCAACCGAATTTTGAAACAATCCTATTTGACAATATGGTGATAAGGGGAGTTAGGTCTTTCAAATACCTGGGAATTTATATGGATTGCCATCTGAGATGGGATGTGCACAGTTTGGAATTACACAAAAGACTGAGAAAGATAATATACCGAATTCGATTGGCCAGGAATGTTTTGCCTAGAAAATTGTGTTTCACTGTTTACTTCGCTCTGGTACAGTCAATATTGCAGTACGGAATTGGTGCATGGGGAGGCTTGAGGAAAACATACTACATTGTGGTTGAGAGAGCACAGAAGCGACTTTTAAAAATACTGTTCAAGAAACCTCGACAGTACTCCAGTGATAGATTATTCGAGGAATTGAGAATGATGGACCCGAGGCAGCTATACAGGGTGAGTCGGGAGGAACGGACCAAACTTCAGGTGTGTATTCTGCAGGTCGAAATAATTCCAAAAAACTCATATGTTGTTATCCGATTCTCATTTGTTTTCAAACTATAGGGTAGTTAGAATATTTAAATAAGGTCAACCAATATTCAGATCAAGAGTTTCTCGGACTATGGATTGGTCGCTGTGGTCGTATTAGTTGGCCTCCAAGATCTCCAAACCTCACACAATTGAACTATTGTTTGTGGGGCTGCTTCAAGAACGAGGTATACAAAGTTAAAGTTGACACTCGGGATGCTCTAATTCGACGCATTAGAAATACGGCATTACTTTTTGAAGAAAAACACGAATCAATCAGAAAAGCATCGAGAGCCCTTCGCAGACGAATGTGTTTCGAGTTTAATGGCGGGATTTTCGTGCATTTATTAAAATAATAATATGAATGAAATCATTTTAATATAGAAAATGTTGTTTTTTCAAAATGACGCTATAGTTTGAGAACAAATGAAAATCGGATAACAACATATGAGTTTTTTTATATTATATCGAGCTATAGAATACACACCTGAAGTTTGGTCCGTTCCTCCCGACTCACCCTGTATATAAAAAGTTTAATATTATCTATTCCCAAAAAAAGTCACAAATTGGATCTTCTGTGTTCTACTTACAACACAAGACAGACACAAAATGTTATGGTTAGAGGTTTCAAGGTTATTAAGGAAGGTATCAGATCCTCTGCCCTTTATAGATTACCACAGGTCTATAATATAATTCCCACTCATTTGAAGATTCCACAGTTACCACTCGCTGAAGCGAAGAACAAACCACTGGTTGCTTGACTGTTTTTCGAGACAGAACGTTCATGAACTTTTCTAATGATTATTACGTTATTATTTTGTTGAATTTCATAGTTTATGTTGGTCTGGTGTTTTGATTTGAGAGAGTTTATACACAAGTCTTAGATGACTTTTTTAAGCTCTCTTAAATTTTTGAATTTTTTTGTATGCTATTGGATAAATAAATAGTAAAAAATAGTAAATAGTGCGAGAATGTCTCAGTTTCATATGGTTTCAAAGTTATATTGAATCATTTTACCAGGTTTGGTATTGTAAAGTATAGAAGCAAGTAAATAAGCAGCTCCAAATGAGTTAGGGATATCAACTTAAATTCCAAAAAAATATAGTTTAGATGAGATTTTGTGATGAACATTCATATTTATATGATTTCAAATTGCAGGTAATAAAATTAATTTTAGCCTGTAGTCTGCAGCGTTAAGAAAAATCGAGTATAATAAAGAAATTTTATTTCCAGAGATTTCAAGCATTTTGAGACTGTCAAAACGATGTATGGCCTCCACGGGCATCAATAACAGCTTGACATCTTCTTTGCATACTACACACGAGGTTGTTGAACATTTCTTGAGGAATTTGGTTCCATGAATGGGGCAGAAGTTCTCTTAGATCATTAAAGGATTCTGGGGTAGGTTGATGATTATCTAATCTTCTTCGGAGCATATCTCTTGCATGTTCTATGCAATTCAAATCTGGTGAGTGCGGAGGTATTGGTAAATGTGGAATACCAAGCTCCTCGCGCGCATTATCAACTATGGCTGCACGGTACGGTCTAGCGTTATCGTCTAGAAATTGAAAAGTTTCACCAATATTAACGTGAAAACTTGGCAAAACATTATCAATGACATATGCTCCCTACAGAGTAAGGCGGTCATATTCCCAGGACAAATGTGTAGATCTGTGCGCTCGTTGAAACGGAATTAATGGATTTCTTGGACATATCGACGATCAAGGGGTATGCGTGGGATTGTCCATACCCTTATTCTTCGAGAATCTGAAAATCGTCCATATCTGGATTCATCAGTAGAAAAGACACTACGCCATTGATCATTCCAATTGATATGTTGCCTTGTCTTTGACGCTTATGATCACGTGTTAATGGAACTCCTCTTAATGGGCGTCTAGAACCTAGATTCACCTCTCTCATACGTCGTCTGATGGTTTCGATGGAAACTTGGACCCCATCTGCATTCTGAAGAGTATTCCGTAGCATTCTACAAGTAGATGTAGGTTTTCTTCTCGCCGAAACGGTGAAGAAACGATCCTGAGCAGGTGTTGTTTTTCGTCGCCCACCAAGTCTTGGTCTTTTCAACACGGAACATATGCAAAGAACCAAACTTCAGAAAAAAGGCGACCAGATTGACGAAATGTCTCATACTGATTTTTATTGGATCGATTCAAGTTGTTATTGAGTTTTAAATAATTTTAGAGCGATTTACATACTTCTCAAAACGATTGAATACGATATCCCTAACTCTTGTGGAGCAGTATATTTCTGAACTTGAAAGAGAGAAATAACTTTTTTGGTTATTTCGGCGCCTTCATATAAATAAATAACGTCTTTATTCAGAGAAATAGAATTATAATATGCCTGGAATCATGACATCCAGGGCGAAGTCTAGCGAGCTATTCAACTAAACCCAACAATGATGTACGAAGCCAGTTCTTGAATTTTTATTTCAGGAAGTCGACTCAATGTTTCTCTATTTCAGTATCGTAATATCTTATATATAAGAGAAAGCCTCTTTTTCAATTTCAAAAACAAACACCTATTTCAATTATTCAGCAAGTCTTCAAACAGGACAAGAGGTAAAAGTTACATGCTTCCGAAGCCTAACCTTTCAACAACTCAGAAAAACTTTTTATATATGTCTTTGAAAATGTATAATCATCTTCCATATGCTATCCAAAATATCACGAATGAAGCAAGTTTCAGGAGAAATGTAAATGAAATTTTGCTCAAGATAGAACCATACACAGTATCAGAATTTTTCAGACATAGTTTCTAGTCTGCTGTTGTTTTTCTTTTCTTATGACAAGTTTGCAATATGACCCTTCATTGTTGTTTGGATGATTGTAAGGATTATCTTTGTAAATAAATGAATATTATTATTATTATTAATGAGTTCATTACAGTACTAAAAGTAGTGCTGTAATGAACTCATTACAGCATTGTTTCCAGTTATATTTTTCGGTTTGCGGTTATCAGTACTGACCTCAGATCCTCTTAATTTTCAAATCAAATCAATTCAAATTCCGTAATCTGTCAAATTTCGTAAGTGACACCAACTGCCAAGATACAATGCAAAAGTCACTAATCTGAATTTTTATTTGAATTTCGAGAGTATTTCACAAAACTTGACTGAAATAGAGAAAATATCGTCTAATACTCGTTGCAGAAGGCAATTCCAACACTCATGCTATCGAAAACTCGCTCCTTAGTCCCTCGTTTTCGATTTCGCATTCGTGTTGGAATAGGAACCCATTCTGCGACTTGTTTTAGAATATAATATTCCCAATTTTTAATTCCTACGAATCTTTACAAAAACATATCATTCTCGAGAAAGATGAGATCGAAATGAAAATTCTGAGAACGCTTGCAGGTTATTTTATCGTCACAAATTTCAGAGATTAACTGTACTATGAAGAATTATAGGAAACGCTTGGTTGGATCAAGTATCTATGGCAACATTTCCACGGCATCTGCCCGTGTCACTGATCTTACGCAAGAAGTACCGAAGACAATGGTGCTGCAATGCAACCGCTCGCCTCCTTCAAAATCAGCTTGAGCAAACTCATGGGGTGCAAATTAGCACTCAGACAATAAGAAATCGCCTCAGAGAATATGATTTAAGGCTTCGTGTCGCGGCAAGAGGCCCAGCTCTTACCCCAGCCCATCGAAGGGCGCGTTTGGATTTTGCGAGAGAGCATATCCATTGGGAAGAGGCCGATTGGGAAAGATTTCTCTTCACAGATGAGTCTAGATTCTGTCTCTACCATTGTGATCGACGTTTCCTTGTATACAGACGTCCACATGAAAGATATGCTCAGTGCAATTTCCTGATTACTACTGGTTTCGGGGGAGGATCGATTATAGTATGGGGTGGAATATCTTTGACTGCTCGCACAGACCTAGTGGTCGTTGATAATGTAGCTATGAATGCTGATAAGTATATAAGGAACATTCTTGAAGAGCATGTAGTGCCATTTGCCCCATACATTGGTGAAGATTTCATTTTTATGGACGATAATGCCAGACCCCATCGTGCGCGCATCGTTCAGGAGTACTTCGAAGAGGTTGAAGTCTCTCGAATGGAATGGCCAGCAAGAAGTCCAGATCTCAATCCGATTGAGCAGGTTTGGGACAACCTCAATAGAAGGCTGAGAAGTTCAGAAAATCATCCAGCTCCTCTTAATGACTTAGGAATCCAACTCGGAGAAATCTGGAAAGGATTAGATCAGAACATTTTAAGATCACTCATTTTGAGTATGAACCGTCGTTGCCGAGCTGTAATTAACGCAAGGGGTGGAAATACCAATTATTAAATCACTTATCAGGATTTCAGTGTTTTGAAAATTGTTCATTTCGCTTCGTTCACATAAGATTCGGTGAAATCCTGAATTTTTCTTCCATTTAATGTGTCTTGTTTCGTTCAAAATCTTCCGAGAGAACATGAAAAATAAGTAATAAAGTCAATGTAGAGTTAACTTTCATTAAAATTGAGATTTTTAGAATCTGCGTTAATTTTTTTGCGCAGTGTAGTTCTTGATTTTTCATTTCAGAAAGTCGACTCAATGAGAAAAGTTGTAGAAAATGATGTTTTCCCAATTTTTCATTCCTACAAATTTTTTCAAAAACCAATCATTCTCGGGAGAAATAAAATCGAAAAAAAAAATTTCTAAGAACGCTTGTAGTCAATTTCATCTTTACAATTCTCACAGATTTATTGTACTATGAAGAATTATAGGAAACGCTCGGTTGGATCAAGAATCTATGGCAACATTTCCACGGCATCTGCCCGTGTCACTGATCTTACGCAAGAAGTACCGAAGACAATGGTGCTGCAATGCAACCGCTCGCCTCCTTCAAAATCAGCTTGAGCAAACTCATGGGGTGCAAATTAGCACTCAGACAATAAGAAATCGCCTCAGAGAATATGATTTAAGGCTTCGTGTCGCGGCAAGAGGCCCAGCTCTTACCCCAGCCCATCGAAGGGCGCGTTTGGATTTTGCGAGAGAGCATATCCATTGGGAAGAGGCCGATTGGGAAAGATTTCTCTTCACAGATGAGTCTAGATTCTGTCTCTACCATTGTGATCGACGTTTCCTTGTATACAGACGTCCACATGAAAGATATGCTCAGTGCAATTTCCTGATTACTACTGGTTTCGGGGGAGGATCGATTATAGTATGGGGTGGAATATCTTTGACTGCTCGCACAGACCTAGTGGTCGTTGATAATGTAGCTATGAATGCTGATAAGTATATAAGGAACATTCTTGAAGAGCATGTAGTGCCATTTGCCCCATACATTGGTGAAGATTTCATTTTTATGGACGATAATGCCAGACCCCATCGTGCGCGCATCGTTCAGGAGTACTTCGAAGAGGTTGAAGTCTCTCGAATGGAATGGCCAGCAAGAAGTCCAGATCTCAATCCGATTGAGCAGGTTTGGGACAACCTCAATAGAAGGCTGAGAAGTTCAGAAAATCATCCAGCTCCTCTTAATGACTTAGGAATCCAACTCGGAGAAATCTGGAAAGGATTAGATCAGAACATTTTAAGATCACTCATTTTGAGTATGAACCGTCGTTGCCGAGCTGTAATTAACGCAAGGGGTGGAAATACCAATTATTAAATCACTTATCAGGATTTCAGTGTTTTGAAAATTGTTCATTTCGCTTCGTTCACATAAGATTCGGTGAAATCCTGAATTTTTCTTCCATTTAATGTGTCTTGTTTCGTTCAAAATCTTCCGAGAGAACATGAAAAATAAGTAATAAAGTCAATGTAGAGTTAACTTTCATTAAAATTGAGATTTTTAGAATCTGCGTTAATTTTTTTGCGCAGTGTAGTTCTTGATTTTTCATTTCAGAAAGTCGACTCAATGAGAAAAGTTGTAGAAAATGATGTTTTCCCAATTTTTCATTCCTACAAATTTTTTCAAAAACCAATCATTCTCGGGAGAAATAAAATCGAAAAAAAAAATTTCTAAGAACGCTTGTAGTCAATTTCATCTTTACAATTCTCACAGATTTATTGTACTATGAAGAATTATAGGAAACGCTCGGTTGGATCAAGAATCTATGGCAACATTTCCACGGCATCTGCCCGTGTCACTGATCTTACGCAAGAAGTACCGAAGACAATGGCGCTGCAATGCAAGTAAATTGTGATTCAACGTTCCGCAATTCAAATCGAAACCGTACCAGCCTTTATCTGGTACGGACACCACGTGTATCCGGCAGTGTTGCCAGCAGCTTCTGATTTTTCGTACTAAATTTTGTTGAATTTCGTAATAGGTTAGGACTTGTTCGTAATAGATTTTTTTTTTAAGTTTTCTGTACAATATGTGGTGTCCATCCAAACGGTTAACGGAAAACTAACATAGATGTCGCTAAAGTTGAACGTGTTTCTGTTGACATTTTCTTGAAATCAAAATTTCCAAAAGAAATAAAACTTTTATTGCATAGATTCAAGAAAAAAATATACAAAAAAAAACGAACAGAAATTGTAAAAATAATATCTAATTGAGAAAAACTTCTCATAAAATCGTTTATAATACTAGTGGAATTAGATAATAAAAATATTCTCAGAAAAAACGTTAACAAAAAACAAATGTCTATTATTTCAATAAGGAAAACTACCTCGATTTGTTGTTCTCTGGCCAAAATAATAAAAACGTATTAAATTGCAAAGCGGCGTAATAGCGTAATGAATGAATCCTTTTGGTAATAGATCTATTACGAACGTAATAGTGCTGGCAACGCTGGTATCCGGGGTACTCCAGCGCGGAATTACAATTGAAGGTGACATACAAACCTTAAAAAAATCATTCTTGACGTTTTCAATTTCGTATCGCGAAGGCGGTCTGAGGTAGGTTAGTTTCGCGTTAGTTTTGTCGAATATGTATACAGGGGCTGTTCCGAAAGTAACTAGAGAATGTTCTATACGTCGAGAAATGGGATAAAAATTGAATGGAGTTCATTGGAGATGGGTTTATGATTTTTGAAAAATTTTGTTGATGTTTTGAATTGTGATAGGTTTGTGATGCTTTGTGCCGTTGAATATTTCTCTCAAATCCAAGTTCAAATACGAAATTCTACATCAGATGAATTGCATTTATCTGCGAAATTTCCTAAATATAGTCCTTTTTGTTCAGAACATAATTAATACTTGGTTCTATACGTTATCCCAATCCTGTTTACATATGTATATTCATAATAGAGAGCTTTGCTTCAGCTGTGAAATTGGTTGTAACCGTTAAAAATATTGCTGCCGAGAAGAAGATTTAGGGATATCGTATTCAATCGTTTAAAAGAGTATGCAATCTTCGAGAAAATCGCTGTAAAATCATTTGAAACTCAATAACAACTTGAATCGATCCAATAAAAATCAGTATGAGACATTTCGTCAATCTGGTCGCCTTATTCGTGAAGTTTGGTTCTTTGCATATACTTCATGAATGTTCTTATTTTGAAATTGAGTCAGTTTATCAACGGCTTCGATTTGAAATGAGTTTTTTGAAAATGCCAAGACGTAAATAAACAAACGCTGAGGGTAATAGGGCTATCGGAATGCTACAGGGTGGCCTAACTCAGGTTGTTGTAGCAGAAAGGATCCAAGTCAGCCAAACTGTGATATCTCGACTTTGGAATAGGTTCACGGAGACAGGTTCCGTGTTGGAAAGACCAAGGCTTGGTGGGCGACGAAAAATAACACCTGCTCAGGATCGTTTCATCACCGTTTCGGCGAGAAGAAAGCCTACATCTACGTGTAGAATGCTACGGAATACTCTTCAAAATGCAGATGGGTACCGAGTTTCCATCGAAACCATCAGACGACGTTTGAGAGAGGCGAATCTAGGTTCTAGACGTCCATTAAGAGGAGTTCCATTAACACGTGGCCATAAGCGTCAAAGATTGGAATGGGCAAGGCAACATATCAATTGGAACGATCAATGACGTAGTGTCTTTTTCACTGATGAATCCAGATATGGACGATTTTTAGATTCTCGAAGAATATGGACAATCCCACGCATACCCAGTTATCATCGCTATGTCCAAGAAGTCCATCCATTCCGAGGAGGTAGTATTATGGTATGGGCCGGGATATGTTTCAACGGGAGCACAGATTTACACATTTGTCCTGGGAATATGACCGCCTTACACTGTAGGGAGCATGTCATTGACAATGTTTTACCAAATTTTCACGTTTCTATTGGTGAAACTTTTCAATTTCTGGACGATAACGCTAGACCGCATCGTGCAGCCATAGTTAAGAATGAGGAGACTGCTATTCCACATTTACTAATACTTCCGCACTCACCAGATTTGAATTGCATAGAATATGCATGAGAAATGCTCAAAAAAAAATTAGATAATTATCAACCTACCCCAGAATCCTTAAAGGATCCGAGAGAGCTTCTGCCCCGTTTATGGAACCAAATTCCTCAAGAAAAGTTCAACAACCTCGTGTGTAGTATGCAAAGAAGATGTCAAGCTGTTATTGACACATAAAATATTTCAAAAGATATCTGACAATTTGTCGTGATCGAAAAATGTTTTAACATAATCATTGCTCTTGAAGTTCGTTAGGCATAATGCAATCCCTTGCAGAAAAAAAAATGTGGCCAAATGAAAAGTACATAATATCAATTATCAAATTCTTGTTTTTTCTTTCATGACCATCACTTCTGAAGAATGGATGAAACTAAAATAATGTAAACGAGAACCAGACCATGAGATTTCATCCCATATCCTGGAAAAGAAGCATTGTCAAGCAGTATATGTTATACACTTGCACTCTCTTTTTTTAAATTTCAGCTAAAAGCAATAAAAAAATGGGTTCTCAGGTTTTTGTCATGACTGATTTCAACACTGAATAGGAGTATATGTTCAATTAACTTGTTTAATTAACGAATGAGAAGCGTTGGAATGTCTTCCAATAGCAGCTAGAAAATTAATAATTTTCATGCAAAAATCTACAAGTAATGAACATTGGAATAAAGTCCTTTTAGAAAAGATTTCAACGGTTGTTTCAGATTCTACACAAATTGTCTGAGAATAATATATGAGTGACACATTCAAATAACGTAGAATTCAATGTTTAGTCTGATTATCAATGAGAAATCTAGGTATTATATACAGTTAAAAAATGAAAGTTGGTATTATTTCCGGTAAAACCGGAAGTCAAACGAAATTGAAATTTTTTCCAAGTGTTCATCTCTCCTAACAAAGCTCAACTATAAAATTTTACTCGTTCATCTCGAGTCGTCTAACGAAGGGTCCACATGAATCACCCTTTATAATTACAGTATATAAAACTCAGAATATTATCAATGTTTAAGTCTTACACAGAAAATTCAACCTGCGTTGCGGGAAAAACTCTTAAAGTAATCAAATTTCTGTCGATTTGATTATGTAATTTGGTTGAAATATTGAGAACTTAATGGTTATTTAGTACTTTTATTCGATAATATAAAAATAAAATTGCCTGGTAACGAAAGTGACGACTTAAAAATGATTGCTAGGTAAATTATGTACAATTTACTTTACCATAAGATCTGGATTAATTTATGAACTAGAGGATTAAAAAGACATGCTTTCCTTTATTTCTTATTCCTGATAACTGCTAGCAACAACAGTAGAGATTTATATTATGTAAGAATCCAATGATAATGCAGACATTTCGAAATAATATTGTGATAATATTTCTAAAACATTCCTGAAAAACCTGATAGTTTCCAGAGTTCATTAATTTATGACTTTTTGAATAATGCTTCTCCTGAAGATTATATTTTGTAATGACCAAGATTGTTATTGTATTCGAGATAGAAAAAACATGGCGAATTTGTGAAATCAGCCAGGTACTCGTAACATCAAAAGTTATTTATACAACAAGTGAGTTAAATGTTTATTCATGAGAAGAAAGTCCAACCCACAAACAAAGGGCGAGTGTCTCCATTTATTCAAACGAATAAACACTCATTATTCAACCTGTTGTATCCGAAATTGTTTCCATTTGGTTGAGGATTTGAACGATCATAAAAATTTGAGAAACAATTTATTTCGTGAAATAAGATCAAGGGTATATGGCTCCGATTGATGTTTAATACGACACTGAGTTATGAACAATGTTACTTGTTACCTAATTATTACTTCAGAGTTGTTAATTCTAGTCCAGAATAATAATTAACAATTGACGTCTTAGAGAAAGTGAGGAAAGTGTTGGTCTTTTTCACTTTCAACATTGTTTTCCACTTGTGAGAACATCTATCTAATTGATCTACAGCGTTTCAAAAAAGAAACGTTACTCGTAAATAATTCTTCAAGAATGTTCGACTGAAGGACTTAAGTCAATTGCCTCGAATACAGCCATTTATTACCTTATTTAATTAAGAACATTATTTTTAAATGCCCAACTTAATATATTATTCGAATCAGAAAAAAAATTCAATTCAATAGCGGAATGAAGTATGGGGTGTCCCATTGAAATAACTGTAAGTTTGAGTTTTAACTCGAAAACGATAACCCAGAAAAAATATTAGATTGAGCCAATGATACCTGTTTCAAAATATCTATCAAACACTCTTTTCAAGTATCTTAAAATTGTAAAATACGTAATTGTATTCAGTAAGAACAAAAGAATTCAATTCGAAAGTTCATTTCTCGTATTCAAGCAAAGACGATATGGAAGTAACTCCAATTTTGATGTAGAAATTGTCGTAATTATTGAATTCAAATAGTAAATAATAAGAGCTAATCCATATCCGGATTTCTAAAAGACTAAATAATCATTTAATACACCGGTTTCCCTTTTTAATACTTGTGAACAGTTCCTGAGAGTATTTCCCAAGATCTACTTTCAATCATAAAAAAATTAACACGCCACGTTTATCGCAATAATTAAAAATTTATTCCATGCGTTTGTTTATTTTCCATACATGAGTAGATACAAAAATTCCGAAGAATAATACACGTTGTCATAATAAAATGTGACAGTGACAATTCTTCAATTTTCAACCAACTCCAAATAATTTGAAACTATATTCTGTAGAAATAATAGAAACATTAGGAAAAGTTTTATTGGATCAACGTAAAACAATGTTCAATATTTATTAATGATTGAAATATTAATTTCGATCCATATGTGCGAAATCGAAAAAGAAAATTGTTCAAAACACGACTGAAGAAATAAAAAAAGTTATATCGATAAGAAAGAATTTTTAAGTTATATAAATATTGAAATATTCAGAGATTTCTTGAAAAGAATTTTTTTGAAAGAACAAAAGAATTCAATTGGAAAGTTTATTTCTGGTATTCAAGCAAAGACAATATAGGAAATAACTCTGATTTTTATGTAGAAATTGTCGGAATTATTGAATTTAAATAGAGAATAATAAGACCTAATCAATCCGGATTTCTAAATGGCTAAATAATCATTTAATACACCGTTTTCCCTTTTAATAGTTGTGAATAGATCCTGGGAGCATTTCCCAGGATCTACTTTCAATCATAAAAAAATTAACACGCCACGTTTATCGCAATAATTAAAAATTTATTCAATGCGTTTGTTTATTTTCCATACATCAGTAGGTACGAAAATTGCGAAGAATAATACACGTTGTCATAATAAAATGTGACAGTGACAATTCTTCAATGGTCAACCAACTCCAAATAATTTGAAACTATATTCTGTAGAAATAATAGAAACATTACAAAAAGTTTAATTGGATCAACGTAAAACAATATTCAATATTTATTAATGATTGAAATATTAATTTTGATCCATATGTGCAAAATCGAAAAAGAAAATTGATCAAAACACGACTGAAGAAATAAAAAAAAATTATATCGATAAGAAGGAATTTTAAAGTGACATAAATATTGAAATATTCAGAGATTTGTTGAAGAGGAATTTTTTGAATGAACAAAAGAATTCAATTCGAAAGTTTATTTCTGGTATTCAAGCAAAGACAATATAGGAAAATACTCCGATTTTTATGTAGAAATTGTCGTAGGTAACTATTGAATTTAAAAAGAAAATAATAAGACCTAATCAATCCGGATTTCTAAATAATCATTCAATACGTCGGTTCTCTTTTTTAATACTTGTGAACAGATCCTGAGAGTATTTTCCAGTATCTACTTTCAATAAAAAAAAATTAACACGCCACGTTTATCGCAATATACTTAAAAATTCATTCAATGCGTTTGTTTATTTTCCATACATGAGTAGGTACAAAAATTGCGAAAAATAATAGAATTATAATACACGTTGTCATAAATAAAATGTGACAGTGACACTTCTTCAATCAACTCCAAATTTGAAACTATATTCTGTAGAAATAATAGAAACATTAGAAAAAGTTGAATAAGATCATTGTAAATCAATGTTTATTAATGATTGAAATATTAATTTTGATCCATATGTGCGAAATCAAAAAAGAAAATTGTTCAAAACACGACCGAAGAAATGAAAAAAATTATATCGATAAGAAAGAATTTTAAAGTGATATTAAATATTGGAGTATTCAGAGATTTTCTTGAAGAAATAGATGCAAGTTTCGGTGTTGATTATTGCAAGGAAACATAGGAATTCCACTGAATGGAATAAAGAGCCTTACCTGGCGAGAATAAAGTTGACAATCGGCTAGCTGCTATCCAAGATTATATTTACATTTACCTCGATAGGTTAACTCCGGATGTTCACCGAGACACCACTTCACAAGACGAACTGTTACGCCGATTAAAGTTCCCAAGTTTACTGCTCAACTAATTGTTTTCATATCTACTCGATTGTGGTAATGTATGAGAGCGCAATTGAAATGTTCAATTCGATAGAATGTCCAATACCTGCCTGATTCTCACATCCGAACGCTACATAAACAGGTCTTGGACTGCGTGCTCCCACCAGTTATAAAACAAAACCATACAAGAGTGCATCCAATTTGGTTCAGGAAATGATGAGAAAATTACCAGGTGAACCGGTGAATTGGCTGTATTCATGGTTGTCTAGAAATTCCGTGAATGATCTAATTCATTTTTGAACGTTTCTAATTTCAAATTTCTTTTCCTGAAAGTTTTTTAGGGTTTTCTCTCCCAGTATAAGGAACAAAGATCAATTAGAAGAAGTTTCTAATAGTAGAGAAAAAGCCCTTGCGTAAAACTTGTGCATTAATTGGTCAGTGGCCAAATATTCTTTCAAAAAATTGTTGCCTCAGAATGAATTGAGGAATCAAAAATTCTTACGATTTTGAAAAGCTTCATGAAATTGACGATTTGTCTGACGAAGTCTCATATAGACTCCAAAACATTACAAAGCTTAAAAGTTCGAAGTGTTGTTTCTTTTTTCATTGTTCGGCTGTTAAACACGAGCTCGTCATAAAAAGTATCACGTTTTATTTTCTGAGTGAAAAATTTTGTGAAATGATCGGAGCGAATTGAACAATTTCACGAACCAAATAAAATCACTTTTAACACAAATACCATACAATGTTTTTAGTACAACTGCCCTATTTTGATAATGAAATGGGCGAATTTGCAATGACGATAAACTTCAAAATGCATTTTAATATTCAAATAATCCAAAGGTTGTTGTGAATGGCAAACGTTGCCAAAGTTATGATAACTACCAAATGAGAAAAGACGCTGTCATTTGAATTTCGTTCCTGTCCAATTTTCGTCTTGGGTTTCTAACTGCTGGATATGATTGTCGAGAGTCTAATTATTAATAAAAGTGTCGATTTGGTTGTTCCTCTGGATATTGAAGAGTCTGCAAGAAGAGCAAATCTGGAACTTCTACCTAAAAAATCTGTTCAGCAGTACGATATTACATATAACAGTTTCCTGGCCTGGTGTAAATTAAAAAATGTAGAAGGGAACTTTAGTGAAACTGTTTTCCTCTGGCATACTTAAAAAAAAAATTAAAAAATATGGAGTTCATCAACTTGGTTGAGCAAATTTTCAATAATAAAATCAAGCGCCCTTGTTAAAATGGTGTGGATGTTAGTAAATATTTTGAGGAATAGCATATTTAAAACGGAAAAATGAAGGATATCGTCCGAAAAAATCGAAAATTCTCACTCGTGAACAAGTTGAAAAGTTTATAAAGGAGGCACCAGATGAGAAATACTTGATGGTTAAGGTTGCAACTATTTTCGGATTATTTGGAGCCTGTCGGCGTGAAGAATTGTGTAATTTATCAGTGGAAGACATCGAAATAACAAATAAATCATTGGCTATACAACTTTTAAATACAAAAACGAAAGCCAATCGTTCTTTCAGTATTATTGGAAAGTTTGTAGACTATTTTCATAAGTACTTTGCACTGCGCCCTTCTGTCATCAAACATCGTCGTTTTTTCCTGAAATACATTAATATTAAATGCACTGCCAATCCAGTTGGTATTAATACATTTGAGAAAATTCCATCTATTGTTGCCGAATTCCTCAAACTGCCAGAACCAAAGCAATATACAGGACACTGTTTTCGAAGATCCTCCGCTTCATTGCTAGCAGAATCAGGAGCAAATATTACGGATATAAAAAAAACATGGTGGATGGAAGTCTACGACGGTAGCCGAGGTCTATGTTGATCATTCCATTGCATATAGAAATGTCATTGCTGAAAAAATTCTCCCGACCTCAACAGATTTTGTATCATCATCATCCAATATTGTACGGTTTCTACAAGTAGTGATGGTGCTGAGGATTCTAATAATGTGTTGCGAAGCTCCCTAACGTCACAGGGCATTAATTGTTCTAGTTTTACGACTAATATTAATGTTTATAAGTAATGATTGTTAAATATTGATAATGAAAATTCGCAATTGCTGAATTTTTCTCATCTGATTTCATCTTAAGAAGAATGGAGTGCTAAAAACATGTTAAATATATATACTGTTGAGAAGTTGTAGTTCAAGTATCACCAATTTTGCCCACCCTGTACAGGGTATCCCAAATTGCTTGATTTTCTTCTGGACTAGATTGGTAAAAACTTCGAAAGGTGGCCTGTGCTTGATTTTCATGAAAACACCATTATTGAAAACCGTTTCAATATCTTAATTTTTTTTTCAATTTTGATATATCATCGATTTTGAAAATATGCCATAACTTTTTAATTTACGAAAATATCTGAATTCAATTAGAATTCTCTAGAAGCGCTTTTTCACCAGAAATAAGAAACTATATTCAATTTCTTTTCCCGTGGAAAAAAACTACTTGTTTATTCTAAATACGAACGTATTTTTTTCCATCATAAAAAAATTATTTATTTCTTTAATCCGCTGAATTTCAGAGGCGACTTTAGCCCATGTGCATCGAGGCGTACTTCATTCAATAATCATCAGGACTTTAAGGAGTTATAATAAAATAAATAATGCAACAAACATTTATAGGATTTATTGTACTTTGAGTCAAACAGTAATGATATTGCTTTGATTATTTAGAATTATCATTCAAATTAAGTTGGGAAATAATAGATGAACACACATTCACCTCAATCATTTTTTAAGGTTATTAAATCATATGTGCCCTGGAACTAAGATTCAAATAAAACAGAATTTCAATTAACCCAATTTAACAACAGAAACGCTACAACATTATAAATTGAAAAAAAAGTGTTCCAACCTATAGGGTGAGTACATATATTTTAACAAGATTCCTATGCTCGAAAGAAACTTTTTGTTCATGAAAGTTAAAATTGGTTATATCTTTTTCTCTATGCTGAATCGGAAAAAGTACTTGATTTGACCTCAAGAATCTATTGTTAAAATATATGTACAATTGAAAAATTTGTTTTGTATAGTTCAATGATAAAAATTAAAAAAACATAATGAATTCAAATTTAACCAATCTCACTTTAGACTGAATCCATTTGCCACTTATTGCATCTTTTATCTTTCTTGGATTATCAATGGTCTGTTATCACTGTCGGTTGTGTAGTTTTCAATTTGAATTAACCAACACTTTGAATCTCTCAAATCATTTATTTAGTAAGTATTCTGTCTCCAAGAAATTGTAGCTGCACCAAAGATTCAAAATTCAAATTTCATAGGTTACCAAAGTTGTAACCAGCAGCTGATGGATAAAAATAAAAATAACGATTCATGAAAAATATGAAGAGTTCCATTATTATTGTACTACAAGGCGAAGAAAATGTCTTTCGATCAATTATTGGAAAGACCTAAGGAAGCATAAGAGACGACTTCATTTATTGGAGTTCCCAGCAGTTGTTCACACACAGTGTCGATATCCTTGTCGAGCATCAACGAACTAATCTGATCCTCGTTCAACATGTCAGCACTGGAAAAAAAAGAACAGCAATAAAGAAATTGTTATTATTACTTTGATAACAACTTCTGTTTGACATTGAAAGAGTCTTCCGGGCTTATTGGCCGTGGTCCATTAGGATTAATATCACCTAACGTTTCGCCCACAACTGCGGTAGGCATCTTCAGAGGTCATATTATCAGAATGTCATATTATCCAATCGTGAAAACCTTGGTTTTTTTATTCCGCAAAAATGTCACACTCGACAAAATTATCTATTTTCTTCTCATTCAGGTCTGTAGGTGAGTATCAAGTAGCAATTGTAAAGACACGTAGATGGGACTCCGTACTTTTTTCAAAATTTGCAAAATTTATAAACGAAATTAGGCATAATTATTTCATTAATGGGGAATTATCCATAAGAGCGAAAAGGGGAAATGTATAAAAGGAAAAAAACATGAAATACTTCTTAACATAAACGACATATATAACAAACAAACAAAAAATGGAAACAAAATCAAACAGTCAAAAATATTGCCAACATAATGTAATGTACACTGTGTCCCAAATTGGGTGAGACTGCACTGTATCTCAGCTAATATTGTAACTTTCAAATCCACAAACAGAAATATTCCAACTTCTTATGTTTCTGAAATACAGGGCGAAATAAAAATGTTCACTTTTTTGAGATGTAATTATTTCTCAAGCACTGTATAAGATAGAAAAAAAATGTAAACAGCATTTAATATATCAGCACCCCAGAAGTAAAGTATGTTACCTTAGTACTTTGTAATATTTTACTCATTACTTCACAACCAATTGCTATAAATTCTGAAGTTTTTTATGAAGATTTTGTCCTGAAGATGTGCGGGATACTGATGAGGCTCAACAAGGCCGAAACCGGTATATCTCTCATCTCAGTGACAAAATCTAATATCATTCCTCCAACCTCATGATAAAAGATCTCTGAGCCTGGGAATTGAAAATGGTATTCATTTCGATGATTACTATTTTGAATTCATCTATGTTTCAAAAATAAAGTATGTTAAGTCACAATATCAAAATTAGACAAAACAGAGATTTTTAAGTTCGATTATTGTTTCAAAGAATGTTTACTGCCATTATTTGGTGACTTGATATACCCAGGGAGTCAAAAATGTGTTCCACTAGCTAGAATTTATTAATGTGAATCCAATATTGTAGAAAGTTCGTGTCTGAAAAAATGTGACTTAACACACTTTACCTCTGAGGTACTGATATACTTTTACGCAAAAGCCAGTGGCGTAGTTCAAATTTTTTTTCAGAGTACTGTTTTTGAAATCGAGCACAAACATGGAATTTTTCAGATTGGATACCCTGTATATTCTAACGTCAAATTTTTGCATTAATTTTTCTGAATACACTGATGTATCACAACCAAACCTTCAATAAATTTAAGCTTCAAAAATTGGCAGAATTCATATTTGTTTGTTTTTTTAATTGAAGGACATGAATTCTCTCATACATGCATTTAATTATTATTTTTTGAAACGTCATGTGACTTAAACCTATTTATTTTATTATAATTAAACATGAACTCAAAATATCAACATAAACTTGAAAAATAATGAGAATGAAAGAAATTTTAATATTTATATTAAAATTTTTTATGTATGTTGCATTTTTATGAATGTGTGGAAGAATTCATGTCTTACTAAACCCATTAGCGCCGGAATTAATTTTTTTTCGATTTTTGAAATTTTTTTGTTAAAAGCTAGTCCGAAACGCTCTATAGAGACGGAAAAATAATATAAAAATTTTATACACCCTCTAGTTTTTTCAAAATTGGCGGTTGCCATATGGCAACCCTAGGCGCTTGTGATCACTCTTCGGGAATATTTTCATTTTTAGAGGAAATACTATTCAACTGAAAAAAACATGAAATTTTTCGACATTTTAATATTTTCAAAACATTTTATTCATTTATAAAATATTTACAATGTCATAATACAAATATCATGCGGTATGAAACAAAAAAAAACAATCTCTGCAAAATCCAACATCGCATTTTGAACACATTGTTCTCATGATCGACTTACATCCACGTCCAGCTCACTCTTTTTGTCTTCTGTATACTTCACAAGATGATTGAGTTCATCGAATCTTACGGAATTGGAAATTCGACTATCTCTGGAAGAAGAACAAGAGGATGACCGGCTTCCTTGTCCTTTCGGTGTTACCCCATACTTTTTCAAATAGCTGTTGACCACTTCTCGTTGGAATTCGAGTTGCGAATTTTTTGGTCTTCCTGTTTTATTGTAGAGAATCCAGCTATTTTGCATAGCTACGTCTAGCAACCATGAAGCAATCGGCCAATTCCATCTCTTACTACGAATTCCTATCCAGTCAGCATTATCACTGAGTATAAGCGCCTAGGGTTGCCATATGGCAACCCACGAAATCAACTGAAAATTTTTCCTACTGATATTTTTTTGTAATTAAATTCAGCATGTTAGGATCATGAATTGAAGTTTCAAGATTCATATAAACGAAAAATTATGACAAAACGAGGGCGCAAATAGAAAATATTTCACTTACACTAACTTAGGTTACATGTTTTTCACGATTCACGAAGAACTCAAAGTTTCACAACTTCTGGAGGCGAAACGAGTGAGTTTACCGAAAAAATTCTTGTTACTGGTAAAATAAGGTACATTTGTGTATCAAGTAAACCAACCCCCAACTTTCTAGCTACAAATCTGCGCATCTGGGAACCATTTTAAAAACACCCCGAAAGCGTTGCCATATGGCAACCGTAGGCGCTAATGGGTTAAGAAAAAAACCAACATAAATCTGGACGTTTTTGAGTTTTAAACTTTATTAGAGGTTTGCTTGTAATACATCAATGATTTCAGAAAAATAAATGCAAAATTTTGATTTTTAAATACACAGGGTGTTCCATCTGAAAAATACCTCGCTTTCAAAAACAGTGCTCTCTGGCTTCTACGTAAAAATATATATCAAAAGCAGGTTATATTTTTTGTCTACCTTATACAGTGCCTGTGAAATAATTTCATATCGAAAAACGAACATTTTCGTTTTCGCCCTATGTTTCAAAATCAAAAGAAGTTGGAATAATTCTGTTTGCGGATTTAAAAGTTTCACAAAACATTGACACAAAGTCGCGAAAACCGCATGTCCCTATCTTCAATAATAGCTGAGATACAGTGCAGTCTCAACCAATTTGGGACACAGTGTACTCCATCATTAAGCAAAAAAATCAAAAAATTAAACAAATATAAGAGAAAAATGAAATAATTTGCCTCACATCAAACTCTGTTGCCATGAGAGATTTTGGACCGTGAAAATAGGTAGAGTACGCCACTGGATTCTACGTGAAATGTATAAATTACCGTTGGTTATGATATTACTAAAAACCAAACCAAAGTAAAAATTGGAGCTGAATAATGAATTTTCCATTTTTTACGATATCTCTTAGGTATTTTTTTATTTTTACCTTGATAAACTTTCAGTATCAGATGTATCATCGTCTGTTGTAAGATATGTCATGGATTTTTCCAACGGATTGGGTATTTTCCTGGTGGTGAACTTGCTTCTTTCTTCCGATATCTCCAACTTAGGTTCGCTGTTTCTTCTATCGGATAAATTGCCAATGTTCAACAGCATCATACCTTGAGAAAGCATTCCTTTCATTTTTTCACTCGTTGGTCCCAGGAGATTGTCCAGACTTTGTCTTCTTGCTGTAAAATGATTCCAAAATAGGGACTGATGGCTTTGAAAACGGAAAACTTGAAAGAAAAATAATATTATAATGAAATCAATTGAAAAAGAAAAGGAAAGAAAAATGAAACGAAAAATAAATTATGGAGGATCTGAGGTCAAGAAAATGGGGGAGATTTTAAGGTCAAAAAACGTTTTATGCAAAAAAGTTAAATGGCAAAGTTATAGGTAATAAATAAGAAGATCTACAATTTTTGTAGTACACTTTTTTAACATAACCTAAAATTTATCTGGAAAATTCAAATAATCTGGTTTTCGGTTTTTATTTCTATCTTTGAAAAAATTGTATCAACTTATTTTAATAGAAGATTGTTTTTTCGATATACAGGGTTAGGGTTATTCACGCATATATAGAGTATTTTTAGGAATGACACAAGATTCAGGATTGAAATTCTAAAGGTGAGCTTCAAGTAATAAGACGACTTCTCGTATATTTTTTGAAGGTTCTAGGAACCCTATTTTTCGAAGCATTTTCGAAATCTTCGTCAAAAAATAATGGGAGCATACGTGCAAGACTTTGATCCCAAAATGAATATTTTTCGAGATATTTAGGAAAAACGATTTTGTTTTCATATTTTAACCTCATTCCGAAAGTGTTTTTTTACTGGAAAATAATTAGCGGTCAAGTGAAATTTTTGGAAACCTCTCTTATCGAGAAAATATTTTCTTATAGTTCAGACGAGTTAAGTTCTTGAATTATCATCTGTAATGCGGGAGCAACAATTGGTTTGAAGTTCTCAATGTGAGTAAAAGTGAAGTCAACGTGAAAAATTCTCAGGAATACAGAAAAAAATGATTTGTATTAATTTTTAATGCTTTTGAAAGAATAATTATCAGAACATGTAACAATTTCATTACTAAAAATTCAAATTTCTCTACCATGACAAAAAAGAAATTCTCCAGAATTAAGAATTTGCGGGAATTATCCTAAACTTTAAAAAATAAAGAAAAACTGAACTCGTCTGAACTATAAGAAAAATTTTTCTCGATAACAGAGATTTCCAAAAATTTCACTTGACCGCTAATTATTTTCCAGTAAAAAAACAAATTCGGAATGAGATTGACAATTGAAGACAAAATCGTTTTTCATGAATATCTCAAAAAAGATTCATTTTGGGATAAAAGTCTTGGACTTATGCTCCTATTATTTTTTGACGAAATGCTTCGAAAAAAATGGGGTTCCAATTTGAAAAAAAAACGATTTTTTGATGTTTCGTCACTTTTAACTTTGACAAAGAATTTGTGACCTCCTGTATCATATTCTGAAAATCACGCTATGGGAAAAGAAGCATCAGCCTTTCTTCTCGGCGATTCTCAAAAATGAGAATTTTTAATGAAAAAATCTCGAAGTTGTCTACATTTCAACCGAATTCAATTTTGAGAATTTTTTCGTACCTATTTCTTCATTTAAAGAGAATTTTTCGGGAAAATTCGAACTTTTGGAATCAAGAAGACTCAGAATTCAATGGAGAATCTATTTATGCAATAAAAAATGTGTCTTCCCATTTAAAGAACGAAAGTTGATGTCACTTCAAATATACGAGAAGTCCTCTTCTTACTTGAAGCTCACCTTTAGAATTTCAATCCTGAATCTTGTGTCTTTCCTGAAAATATTCTATAGAGCCATATTCGTGAATAACCCTGTACAGGGTGATTCACTTATCTTGGTAACCCCAATTTTCTAGAAAACGTCCAAATATTTTTTCATTCTGTGAATAAGGTTTTGAACAAGTCAATGTCGACTTGAGATGCGCATAAAAATCTGCGGAATAAATAAAGACGCCAGGCGTCGCGGCGCTATCAAAAATTTTTTCTCCAGGGACATACCCCTTTTATCATGTCATTCGAAAGGTAATTTCATTCTAAATTTTTTTTTCGAATACAATTTTTATCCATTTCTAACCGTTAGCGATCTGCAGCGTGTTTTATGTTGATTCTATTCCATTAATTTTTTTCTGTATTGTGGTAGTATGCCTTTATTTGTAGACATAGATGTGATTTTGTGATTTGAATTCAAGAAGGCTAGTTTTCTAGTCAATGTGCCCCTTCAAATAAGATGAAATATGTGGCCACAGCAAGATGGGGCTTCATGCCACAACGCTGCCATTGTCAAGAGATATTTAGATCAAGAATTCGAAAATAAATGGATTGAAACCAATGGACCCATCAGATATCGCCAGACCTAACGCTCATGGATTACTTTCTGTGGGTCCCCTTAAATGGTATACCAAACTGATTCTAATAACTTGGGCTATTTGAAAAAGAAGATAAGAAACGCATGTGCCCAAGTAGACCCTTATATTTTGACCGAAGTAACTTATAATGAAATAGGGGAATGATATAACTTATGTGTGGATCATAATGACCGGGATATAGAACATATAATTCGAAATGTTTCGTTTGTTATTAAATAAAATGTTTATTGATATAAGATATAATATTTAATGAATAAAATAATAGAAAAATAGTTTGTTACAGATCCTCCGTTATTTTACGAAACAAAATCAAATCTAGGTCATCTAGCCATTATGATCCATACACAAGTTATATCATCTCCCTATTTCATTATAAGTCACTTTGGTCAAAATATAAGGGTCCATTCATTTTCGAATTTTTAATCTCAATATCTCTTCACAATGGCAGCGTTGTGACATGGAGCCCCATCTTGCTGTATCCACATATTTTATCCTATTTAAAGAGGCAGATTGTTTAGAAAACTAGCCTTCTTGAATTCAAGGCACAAAAACATATTTATGTCTCCAAATCAAGGCATACTACCACAATACAGAAAAAAAATAAATGGAATAGACTCAACATAAAACACGCTGCAGATCGCTGACTGTTAAAAATCAACAAAAATTGTATTCGAAAAAAAAGTTCAGAATGAAATTATCTTTCGAATGACATGATAAAAGGGGTATGTCCCTGGAGAAAAAATTTTTGATAGCGCCGCGACGCCTGGCGTCTTTATTTATTCCGCAGATTTTTATGCGCATCTCAAGTCGACATTGTCTTGTTCAAAACGCCATTCACAGAATCGAAAAATATTCGGACGTTTTCGAGAAAATTGGGGTTACCAAGATAAATGAATCACCCTGTATATGTGTTTGGGACACAAAAAGGTGAGTTTTCACCTTCTTTTGAAAGAAGAAAATAAAAAACCAAAAGCATTTATTTAATATTTTTTTTTAATTTGTCACATCAATTTTGAGGTTATGTGGAAAAAAAGTCTGAGAAAATTGTAGATCTCTTCATCACCCATAACTTTGCCATTCAATTTTTTTTGTTTTATACCCTCAAGAAATAACCTCACATCACCTTTATTTTATTTAATCTTTTTTTTTTGTTACATTTTCTCCTTTTCCCAATCTCATTCCACCATTATTTTTATTTGTTCCAAAAATCAACACAGGTCTACAGTATAATACAAAAATTTCAATTCTGTCTCTAATCACTAAAAAAGTTAATTTTTTTTACTTACCCCTGTTGCTCCCATTATTGTCGCTCGACACAGATGACCTCGAAATCCAACTGGATATCCTAGAATCCAATTTCATTTTACTTTTAGGATTCGAAGTATTCCCAGACGACGATTGTTCTTTCTGCACAATCTCCGAATTTTTAAAAAATTGCTCATCTTCCGGACTCGAATTTTCCAAACTTATCTCTATCCACTCGTTCGATTGAGCTCTCGAGCCTATCGGAAGCCGCTTACCATCATTCGAAGTTACAGAAAAAGTCGGAGAAGTTCCAGCACTCTGACTTTTGTACAACTCTATTTTACTGCTACCGGCAGTACTTTGGACCTTTTCTTGCATATTTATGAAGTCCTGAGCATCGTCCAGTAAAGACTCATTGGATTCCATACTTATCCTCTTCGGATTAATGTAACTTGCAGAAGGAATGGATGAATTTCTTCTTCTCGTATGGATTTCCTCGGAAATTTGTTCCAAATTCCGAAGAGCATCAGAATAGGTTAATTTCACAGCCGCTACCTGAGATTCGTAGCTCTGAATCTTAGCCTTATATTGCTCTAAGAGATTGTTATAATGCGCTTTAGTTTCATAGTACGGTCTACGAAAAAAAAAAAAAATTAATATGATGGATAAATGACAGAACTACCAAAATCAGGAATGTTACTCACTAATCCAACCATGCGGTGCTACAATAAGGCAACTCATCGGTAAAAGTTGATCCTACGAATCAACAAAATAAAATTGTGACGATAAAAAGCTCAAACTCAAATTTTCGAGGATATTGACCTACCTGCTTTTCGATATTGCTCTTTTTAATTCCTTTTGCAACACTTGAACTTTCGCACAAGCAGCTTCGTGTTTCAGACAAGCAAGTCTATGCTCTGTACCTGAAGTGGTCCTGTCTCTTTCGGCTTCGTTAACTCTTTGGGTTGCGTGATTTAACATTTCTTGCCACGCTGGATCTACGTAATACTTTCAATTTACTTTCGTATGTAATTTATTTAAAATATTTACCTAGAGTTCTCCCTCCCAGCCCTTGTTCAGCGAGAAAAACCATTTCTCTAGCAGCTCTATGAGAACTATTCGCTTTCTCAAACTTAACTGCGGCTTGTTGTGTTTGTTTAAACGCTTCATTCGCAGCGAATCTAGCTTCATAGTACGGCTTCGCTCTATCAACGCACATTCCCAATTTGAGTTTAAGGACATCTGTTCTTTGTGTACCCTCGCATAACAACAGTCTGAATTCATTTCTAGCATCGTCGAGTTCAACTTCTAATTTATTTATTTCATCTGTTGCAGAGTTTAATCTTTCTAGTTCGATATGTACTCTGGGATCTACAGTGTCCGTTTCAGAACAATTCTCGAGCATGTTAAGAATTAAAACAGTAGTGTTTTTCAGTTAAAATTATAAAATTCGTCTATGATGCATTAATTTGAAATATTGGAAATAAATAGGGATTGACACTTGACACAGAAAACCATATATTAAAAATCCAAATCCATAGATCTTGACCAGATTTATAAAGGTTTTATACAAAACCTGGATTCAAGAAAGGATTACCTTTATTATTTGTAAGTTTAATTATTTCGTTGAAGAAACTAGAAAATCAAATATTGAGGTTAAGCTTTGAATCCACTTTGACAATCAGCTGATGATGAAAATCATCTGTCAAATTAGAAAATTTCATTTCAAATTCGAATCTGTCAAAACAATTTTCAATTTCCAAATTTTTAGTGAAATCCTTCAAAATGTACTGTAGGCTGTTAATCCCATTCACAATTTCCATTCTGCTATTCCTGCCAATATCATTCAGCGAGGACAAACAGAAGAAATCCAAAGGTTACCCCAGTAATTTTTTTACACTCTCTCTCAACCCTTAATTTCCAGATTCTTCGATAGAAACTCAACAAACTGTAACGCAAACAACTGGATCCAGACCTTTGAGTGGTTCTGCTCCATATCAAGCACCAAGATCTGTTTCATACCCATTTGGTGATGAAGACATGGTGAATAATAATATGCTGAATAAATCTGCAACAACGGAAGCAAATTGTGCTGACGAGAACGAATTCATCGAATATAAACCTGAATGCACCGGACAAATCGAAGGAACTGATGTGAGTGAAATTTGAATCTGAACACAACCATTTATTTTGGTTTGAACGGTTGGTAGTATTTTTGACAGATTCCTTTTTCAAATCAAAATAAAAGATTCGTGAATGTGAATACGACGAGAAGAGTGATAATTATTAAATTAATGACGGTAACTCTTTGTGATGGGTTACTTATATTGTTTATATTTGATAGGAGCTGTACGTTTCTTGCATCAAAAGTGACTTGACTGTTGAACCCACTGACCCCATCTATTCGTCTTCAAGTGCTGCAAGTTCATCTCCAGTCAACGTACCTTCGCTAATTTGCAAAAGGTGCGATTTACAGAAGAACGCCGAGAATACTGCAGTCATCATAATCTGCGTAAACTGCTTCGATCACGGGAACCCTTCGGTAAGTGCCCTCCTTCGTATCACCGCACAAATATTTACCCGAAATATTCTTTCAAGAACAGAACAGAACCAGTATGAATTTCACGTGCACCGCAAACTTCCTGGAAATCAAAAACTACACGAAACCCTACTACCGTGTGTTCAAAGATTTTTAATTTCGAACGTGTTGAAGTTTCGTGATTCGTCAATGGTTTGGTGGTTGTGTTGGTACCCCTGAAGTTTGAAGTTGGGATGAGTTTGGTTGTTTAGTTATGTGAATCAATTTTGGCCGAAATTCGAAAACAAGAAATAAAGCAACAAAGTAAGTACCTCTATTTGATACAATCTAAAACTGGCGTCAGAATTCTAGCTGTTTAATGTAAATTCTCATTGAAATCCTCATGCTCATCAAGTTGAGTGAGAAACGTGTTTATATTTGGAAATATAGTGAATGAAACGAACGCTTTCTCAAACTTTAAATCATTAAAATCATGTGGTTTAAATTGAATTGAATTTGAGTCAGCATTTAAAAACTTGGGTGATTCCAATCAACTAATTTTGTTCTATTTTTTTGAAGGATGTGGTCTAGACATTTCAAGCATCTCTGGAATTCTTCCAAGTCAGCCAAAGGTTTCTCTTCCCATATTGCCCCAGCAAAAAGGGTTATCCAAGTAAACAAAGGATCTGACATACATAAATTTGGTGTAGGTGACACAGTTCACGGTTTTCAAGTTAAAGAAGTGAAGGAAATTAAAGATTTTAAAGTGGTAGCAGTTTTTCTCGTTCACGAGAAGACGAAATCAGAATACCTCCATTTGTACAGGGACGACAGCAACAATGTATTCTCCATCAATTTCCGAACAACACCGATGAATAGTACCGGTGCTCCACACATTTTAGAACACATAGTGTTGTGCGGGTCAAAAATGTACCCCGTGAGGGACCCTTTTTTTAAAATGTTAAACCGATCGTTGGCAACGTTTATGAACGCGATGACCGGTTCAGACTTTACGATGTATCCTTTTAGTAGCCAGAATTGGACAGACTTTGGGAACTTGCAAAAAATTTATTTGGACGCTGTTTTCAGGCCTGAATTGAAGGAATTGGATTTTATGGAAGAGGGTTGGAGGTTGGAGAATACAGATTTGAACGATGCGAAGTCTGCTTTGTTTTTAACCGGGGTGGTGTATAACGAGATGAAAGGAGCGTTTTCGGAGAATGAGAGAATTTTAGGGCAGAAATTGCAGAATTTGATCCTTCCCGATCATACGTACGGGGTGATATCAGGGGGGGATCCAATGAAAATCCCCGACCTCACTTGGGAGGATTTGAAGAATTTTCATAAGAATCATTACCATCCAAGTAACGCGAGGTTTTATTCGTACGGGAACTTTCCTTTAATACCATCCTTGCAATATTTAAACGGTGAATATTTGTCGAAATACGAATATTTATCACCGGAACACACCAAAGTTAAATCGCAAAAGAAATGGACTGATCCGAAAGAAGAACAAATTTATGGTAGATTTGAGAACATGGGGAACGTTATAGAAAAACAAAACTCCGTAGTAGTTTCTTTAGTAATGTCTGATATCACAGACATTTACGAAACTTTTGTACTGCAGTTTATCTCGGAATTGTTGATAAGGGGGTCAAACGCTCCGTTTTACCGAACAATGATCGAACCTGATATTTCTGGAGGGTTTACTCAAACAACCGGCTTCGACAATCAATTGAAAGACAGCATATTCACCGTAGGTTTGCAAGGTTTAAAAAAAAGCGACATGAACAGAGTTCCGAAAATTTTCCAACACACCATCGACAAAGTTATAGAGGAAGGATTCGAAGAAAAACATATTGAATCCGTGCTTCACCGGATAGAGCTGTCTTTAAAACACGAAACTTCCAATTTCGGGCTGAATTTACTGTTCGGATTGGTACCGATTTGGAATCATAACGGGGACATTTTGAAGGCCATGGAGTTGAACGAGATGATTCGAAAACTTCAGGAAGATATGAAGAAGAATCCGAAATATTTGCAAGAGACTGTTAAGAAGTATTTTAAGGACAACAAGCATCGTTTAACCATTACGATGACTCCGGATTTGGAATATGAAGAAAAATTGAATGTCGAAGAGAAGAGATTAACGGAGAGTAAAGAAAAGAAATTAACGAATGAAGAGAAAGAAGATTTGTTCAAGAAGAATTTGGAATTGAAGGAGAGACAGTCGAAACCTCAGAACTCCGAATTGTTGCCTACTTTAAGCATAGAAGACGTAAGTACGGAAGTTGAGAGAATTCCGGTTTACCACACAACCGTTGGGCACATTCCTTTGCAAATTAACAAAGTAAACACAAATGGGATTGTTTATTTCAAGGGGATTTTAAGCACGGTGCATTTGACCCCCGAGCAGCAAATGCTGTTACCCCTGTTTTGTTTCGTCATAAACAAACTAGGAACCCCCCAAATGAGCTACAAAGAATTCGATAGTTTAGCCCAAAGAAAGACTTCTGGTTTAGACCTCAACGTACACATCGGGGAAAGTTTGTACACTCTTCATACTTACGAACCTGGAGTATCCATCTCGAGTTATTGCCTCGAGAAAAACCTCGAAGACATGTTTGAACTGTGGACGCAACTTTTTAATCTGGAACAGTTGGAGGATGTGGCCAGATTTAAGATGTTGGTACAGATGTATATGGCGAATTTGACGCAGGGATTGGCGGACGAAGGGCATGTTTACGTGATGCAGGCTGCTGCGGCTTTGGTTTCGGGGGCTTCCAGCCAGAAGGAGTACCTGACGGGGCTGCAACATATCGCTTACATGAAGAGGCTGATGAGCGTCTCTAATTACCCGGCTATGTTGAGGGCGATTTCAGGGATTGCGAAGGCGCTTTTTAGCGAGAAGAATCTCAGGTGAGAATTTAGATTGTCTCTAAGAAAGGTGTTTTCGAAGATTTTAGAGTATGAAGATGGGAAACGGCGATAGAGATTATGGAAACGTAGGAACATGAATATTAAGTTCGAATGAGCTCCGAGACTGGACTGTTGGAATGGCATATCTCTGCTGTCGCGAATTGCAATGCACATTAGTCGCATCGGAACGTCAGATGTTATAGCTAGACGGTTTGAAGATAAATTAGATTCGCTTAAATCGAAATGTTTACGGTTAAAGAGAAAATTCAAATCATAAAATGGTACTTCGGTGGTCAATCTATTGCTGAGACGATAACTTTTTCAGGCCAATACCTTCACGTTTGGCTCACCATCTTTGGGACAAAATAACAAGTATGCATAATCTTCTCAGGGATATGAGGTTATCTCTTTATAATAGATTTGGCTACCCTTTGGCACAACAAGGTGGATTATTTGAACAATAATAATAATAACAGTGCTTTATTGCAAGTGCAATTGACCGTCGACCTGAGGTCCTTCAGCCTTTTACAAATCAATATTACATTTTGCATTATAAGGTCGAATATAAAAATACAATTCATCAAATTCTATATGAAAAAAAAAAAAAAAAACAGAAAATTTCTAAAAGTTTTTGAGTTTATTTAGTAGAGACTGTGTTGGGTGCTTTCTGAATATTTTCCTATTCTGTCGTCATGGAATTGCTCTAGTACATCTTCAAGATCCTTAAGTTTGTTGAAGAATTTCCTATTCAATCTATCCAATCTGTTTTTTATTGTTGAAACATTATTTGGGCTGTTTCCATTATCTATGTTGTTGGTTATTACCGACGTTTCGGCAAGCATTATAAGTATAATTAATATATAACTTAAATCGTATAATAATTACCTGCTTTGGTAGACTAGTGGTTAGAGTGAGTGGAATTTCGGAAATTGCACCTCGGATAACTCGCGTTCGAATCCCCACACTGTAATTGCGAAATTGAAAAAGTATGGAGCGCACAAGTCCAGACAGAACAAGTTTGGCAACAACCGGTCCTTCTCAGGACCAACAACACCCTGAAGACGGCAGGCGAATGCTTGCCGAAACGTCGGTAATAACCAACAACATAGATAATGGAAACAGCCCAAATAATGTTTCAACAAATACACCATTATCAAGAATATCTCGTTCACAATGTTTTTTATTGGCTCTATATTGGTTTCAGAGTATAGCAGGAGGTTTGGGGGATTATGTAGAACATTATTTGGATGCCTCATTCTAGTGATAGTTCTGAGTGCTGTAGTCTCGGCCACTTCAAGATTTTTTATTGCAGGTGTTTTGCAATTAGCAAATATGGGATGGGCATATTCTAGCAGGGGGCGACAGATGCTTTTGTATATTTTAGTGGCATTTTTAATGTTAATTCCTTGCTTCCTATATGCTAGTTTGGAGAAGTGTTTAGCCCTGGATATTGTTTTTTTTTTTTTTTTGTAGTTTTTGTTTGGAGATTGAAAGTTCAGTTTGTTATCGATGTGTACACCTAAATATTTGATTGAAGGGGATGGTTTAATGACTGCTCCATTAATGTTGATGTTAGGTGAACTAGGAGTTATTCGATGATGGAAGATGATGTACTGGGATTTGTGGGGATTTGCTTTCATTCTCCATTTTTGAAACCAACCACAAACGTCGTTTACAAGCATCTGGAGATTTTCTAAACATGATAAAAGTGTTTTATTATGTGCAATCAGAGTTGTGTCGTCGGCAAACTGTAATAGATAGTGGTCTCTTGTAGTGTCAATTCCTATGTCGTAGCAGAAGTTAAATAGCAATGTTGAAAGTGGGGAACCCTGAGGAGTGCCTTGTTGTGGACTATTTGAACATTTAATTTGAATTTGTCGATCTTAAATTTCGCATTTTTTAGAATTTGTTTTTGTTTTCCTTTTTTATTTTCATGGAATTAATTTTCGTTTTTTTAATTCTCTCTCGCAAAATGTATTTTTACTTTTCAATTTTTTCTCTTTCTAGAATTCATTTTATTTTCAAACCAGTTTTGGCGAAAAAGAACCTGAATACTAATTTCCACAGGAAATTATTTGTGTCGTTCATTGAAGCAAATAAATTCCTCGCGTCAGAGTGGAATAAAATTGTCGTATTCATTTACGAAGGCGTTTGGAGTGTTACTGATTCGATTCAACACTTCGCGTGCCATACGTTGTGCTCTACATCCCCACCTAACTGAATCTGTCGGCCCAGCCATTTAGTCGATATCACTTCCCCTCTGAGGTTTTGATTCTGCCACTGTTCCACTAGAATATGGCCCTGTTCGAATTTACTACAGAAACTGTTTGCCCGATCTGTATATGTCTAATGCTACGATTTTCTATTCTGTTGGACGTCTGAGATTGTAGATGGCGCTGAAATCACGCTTACCGAATTTTTCAATACACTGATAAAATGAAATATGGTTTGTTTTTATCACCTATTGTTTGCTTAATTTGCCCAAAAACGGTTTTTTTTTGGGATCAGGAATTTATATTGCTAATCCAACCTTGTAAAAGATGGTACACCATTGCACTGAAAAAGCATCAACACCAAACATTGACATCAAATGTGACAAATTGTTTTTCAGTCGCCAGGCTTCCATACCTGCACTAACAATTAACACTAAACAGTAAAAACAATTAAAAACTTTAAAAGAGCAATGGCTGTACTCTCACTCAGCTACTTCGCAAAATGGTGAAAAATGTTAAAAATTGTTATCGTGGGTTGCCCTCAGCAGTTAGAATATGCCGCCGCGAACTTTTTAATAAAACTTTTTGAGTACTACAAAATTGTCTCTGACTACGTTTCCCTATCTGTTATAGTTTACCCAGCGTCAGCCATAAAAGCACGAAAAAACCGGATAAATGACCGACTTTGCATGAAAACTATATTTTCCTCATTTTTTCGTGATATAGAAATGAATCCTAGATGAAAACCTCCGAAAATAAATTCTCTACATTATAGTTCATCAAAATCGGTCATCTGGTTCTGAGTCCCTAGATGACAAACAAACACACGGACATTCACTTTTAGAATATTAGTATAGATTCTAGTGGACGTCTGAAAGTATAGATGGCGCTCACGTGACTGTAATCGCTTCGTTTCCAATCTTCTTTCTCTATAATCTTTGGAGGTTTTAAAAATACTGAATCTTCTACACTATAAATACACTTCTCCCATTTTATGGATCCCTTTTTCACAGTGCACATGCAAATGCTCCGTGCTTAAACTGAACTGATTCAACTAGTCCAAAACTGTCGGAAAAATATCATTTTTCTAACGCCATCTTGTGTAAACATATGGGAATTTAGCAGATAACTAAAGCCTCTATCGGAAAAATAATGAATTCACTTCCACTAAACCTCATTTCATTTACAGATGTTGCCTTAATGTATCAGAAGAGCAGCTACCTTCAACGTTAAAATCCTTCCGGAAATTCGTAAACGAAATTCCAGAAAAACCTCCAGTCCCGCTGTGCGACAAAACTTACGTCACTGGAAAAGTCCAAGTTCCGAAAAACACCGCTTTGTGCCAGCATCAGATCCTGAACGTGCCCGTAAATTACTGCAGCAAATCTATCCTGACCGCCCCTTACTCCAATCCAGAACACGCAAGACTTCGCGTGTTCGCCAGATTGTTAACCTCAAAATACCTGCACCCGACTCTGAGAGAAAGATTTGGAGCGTACGGAGGTGGCGCTAAACTGACGACAGATGGCGTGTTCACCTTCTACAGTTACAGGGATCCTAGGAACCTGCAAACATTGGATATCTTCGATCAGACCAAGGATTGGTTCGATAACGAATTTGAGAAGGTAACCCCTCAGGAGATAGTGGAGGCTAAGTTAGGGGTGTTCCAAGCGATAGATAGACCGATCCCGCCTAGCAGCAAGGGGTGCAACGAGTTTTATTTGAGGTTAACTCCAGACGTGCTGCAAAGACAGAGGTCTGAGGTTATGGCTGTGACTCAATCGGACTTGCACGATGTCGGGTACAAGTATTTGACTGACGGCGTGCAACTGATGGTTGGAAAAGTGATAATGGGGCCCAAGATGGATTGTGATACTAGTAAAAGAAAGGCTGAACAATGGACGATTGTGGATAATTCGTAAATTGTGAATTGTGTGTTGATAGTTTCACAAGTACATAAAAGAATTCTGGAGTTTGGGGGTTTTATTTATTCCTTTCCCTTTTAAGCTATTGCATAGCTTTTATCTCAGGCTTTGAGCGCGGCGACCGAATGTAGAAATTCCGTAACGAAAAAACCTAACACAGCCGTGTATCGTCGGTTCAGTTCGGCAGACGGATGCGTGCAGCCACTCTAGCAGTGCAAAATGGAGTCGGCAACCTCGCTGTTCCCATTGAATTACGAACGGCAAATATTTCATTATCATCCGATAAAAAATGTATAGCCAAACGCAAATATTTTCCATTAACTTCAGCTCTTGCTCTAACTATACATAAGTAGCAAGGTGGAACTTTTGACGAAATAGTATATGAGTAAAGTAAATCACATTCTCAGGATATTACGAAACAGAATGATAATTCTGTATTTTGTTTTATCATAATTGAAGGCAAGCTACATCGACAGCATCTTTGTTGCAAGAATTAAAAAAACTGTCTTTAAATAGTGTTCAGACGATAGCTCAAAGTGTCTTAGATTTTACCAGAAATAGAAATGGCATTTCAATAATGATTTTCAATTGCCAAAGTCTACATAGTCACAAATACGATTTACAAGATTCAGTTACGAGACAAACCAATGTGTTACTTCTTACCGAAACATGCATGACGCTTGATAATCCGATTGAAATACCTTATTTCAATTGTATTGTTCAATTCAAACGAGATACTATTTCAAAAGGTGGGGTAGCTATTTACCAAAATAGTAATGATGTTACTAATATTATGACTCCGAATATGGAAATAAATATTGAAGGCGTTAGCGATGTTAATGTTAGACGCTCATTTGTTGGAGATATATGTGCATGCTTATGCAAACCTAGAAATGGCCTACACATAGTCATGGTAGCAATTTACATTTCTCCGAATCCAAAATTGGACGAGGTAGAGCATTTTATTCATCGCACTTTACTGGAGTACACTGAAGAAGGGACGAAAATACTTGGTACAAATGGTAATCAATTTCCACTTATCTTGGCTAGGTGAATATAAACTCTGAATTCAATCCCAAGAAAGGTTATATAAAACTAAAAATAAACTCTGAATAAATAAAAACAATTCTGTTGATAACTAACGGCTAAAAATTAGTAATTTCCTGTCGGAAAGAGCAGTTCTTGAGATTCACTAACCATTATAGAAGAATTATTAAGGAAGATATTACTCAAAATTTGTTAAAATTTGCTCAAGATAATTTCAGAAGGCTGCTGACATAGTGAACATTTGTTGTGATAAACATCTCAAGTACGCTGGAAATATATCATAAATAAACATTTTAAAAACTTTATATTGTAGAAGTGAACAGAGTTATTTTCTTCAACGTTGGAAAAGAATCGGGAGATTGCCTTGTCTTTGAATTTACAACAAAAGTCTGAAAATGAATCGATCTGATCTTGTTTGTCCCCATTAGGTGTAAAAATTGTCATAATGGATAACTAATTTTTGTCTCCGTTCCTCAGGATCAGTTCTTTTTGGAGTAATTGAAGACGTCATTTAACTCGGATGATTTGGAAAAATTGTAGAAAATGCATCATCAGTTAATTTAGGAATTTTTCGCGGTATATTTGAAACTGAACCTTAGGCGGTTGGATAAGAGTTATTTTTCAAAATATGGAAATCTACAAAATGTTTTATACAAACTACACTGTCTTCGTTGATTTTAAAACTACTTTCTCTATGAATTACGTTAAGTAATTTTCTTCTCCTCGTGGATTCTTTCGGAAATCTAAATACCGACACCTTCTCTTTTCATTAGAAGATTTCTAGTTGCTTTTGCAACCGGGCACTGCACAAGTACGAGGCATAGTACTCAAATCGAAGATTTCCAAATGAAATTTTAATAAATATCAAAATGAAAAACCTTCCTGTTGATAATCCTTCCAGATACGAACACTAAAAGTCGAAAAATTCCATCACAAACCCGATACACTCTGTTCTTGCAACTACAACACATTTTCACTTTATTTATTGATTGAAAAACCGATCACACGAACACGACAAAAACACAAACTTTTTTACACGTTTCTCGGTCGAATTTCTGATGCAAACTATATCACATGTTATGCTTCAAAACAGAACTGCAAGTGCAAAGTCGTAACACTCTGAGCCTGGTACAACCCCTTGTGGGGGTTCCGACAACGTCGCATTTCAAAGCAACATTCTGGCCTGTTAAATATCGTAGGCCGCATTTCTATTTATTTTGAAACCCTCTAGCAAATATGTAAAATCTTCTACAGTTGGTTCAATATCCAGAAGAGAAACATTATTTCTCGAATTTTGAAATAATCACTAAATAAACACAGGTTTTTCCACTATTCTCATTTCGATTACTTGCGATAGAACGCATTCAACCTCCTCAGGCAAAACGCATTCAGACCTGAATTCTTTTTGTGAACCACGAGAGATGGAGCTTGGACAGTTATACGCTAGGTGGCGATATGTGTATATCGCTCAGAACGTAATAACTTAGGGAGTTTTCACCAAGAAACTGAAAGCTACAAAATTAAACAGAATGCACAGATTCATAAAGTACACGAATTAATTTTAAAACGTGCATATTTCCACAGTCGCTCATATTTAAAGGATTTATCTTACAGATAATCAATGTACTGCTCAAATTGTCACCACGATTTGCCGAAATATTTCGAGGAATCGCTAGTATTCTTGAAAGAGTACAAGTGGATATACAACCATCCAAATACTCATGTCCTTTCCAGGAATGTCTTAGATGAAATCCCAGAAGAATGGATCTCATACTTCCAAGGATTGAGCTTCAGTGATCTAAAGGATATATCACTATGTATAAGGAAGGTAAGTAAGTGAATATAACGTAGTACCAACTGAAGAAGAAAAATACCAATTCTCAGGAATTAAGACATACTTTTGAATCAGTCTCTATTACTCTGAGAGATCTCCTTTAATAATGACGCAGTTTCGATTTCAGGTGATCATTCTTTGTATCTTAACTCTTGTAACAATTCCACTTTCATGGTTTTCATTATTATACCTCACGCTAAAATTGAAACGTTCAAAAAACAAACATTATAGAAAAATGACATGATTTTCCATAAATCACTGTTCATTACATACTTCGAAAAAAAGTAAAATACTCGAAACAAAGATGACATAACTCTCCAATGCCAAGTGATAATTCTTTATTGATAGATCTGACAACATGTCGATATGTTAGATTCCGTGCATACTATGTTGCCATTTGGGAATTTCTTCTTATACCGATGATATTCTTGTGGACTGTATTGTTTTTTATTAACGAAATCGAATAGAGAATAGTTCTCTCAAAGTCCTCTTGGGTTTTCTATTCAAGAACGATTATTCGTTTTAATTTAAGTTAGAATATTTGAAAAATTTATATCGATCTTTTTAGTTTTGTTCATGAAATTTGAAACGTTTTTCTCTTTGTAGGATGGTTGTCCCCAATCGTTAGCCGACTTCTTCGAGAAGTTGAAATCGTTGAGTGTTCCAAGAAAAACGAAATATCTAAAATCGAAAGAATACAAATTGAACAGAAATCATGGACTGAGTGTTAAGAAACAACATGAAATATCATCTTTAGCTCCTTTGATCGCAGATGTTTGTGGTGAATTAGAAATCAATCACGTAATTGACATCGGAGCTGGATTGGTAGGTATTTCGAATTAGAGGAAGAGTATACAGGGTGCACCAGGAGTATATTCTAGTTTTCGTAATATACTGCTCCACAAGAGTTAGGGATATGGTATTCAATCGTTTTGAAAAGTATGTAATCTTCGAGAAAATCGCTGTAAAATTATTTGAAACTCAATAACAACTTGAATCGATCCAACAAAAATCAGTATGAGACATTTCGTCAATCTGGTCACCTTTTTTCTGAAGTTTGGTTCTTTGCTTAAACTTCATTTATGTTTTTATTCTGAAATGGAGTCAGTTTATCAACGGCTTCGATTTGAAACGAGACGTAATTTAACAAACGCTGAAGCTAATAGGGCTATCGGAATGCTACAGGGTGGCCTAACTCAGGTTGTTTTAGCGGAAAGGCTCCAAGTCAGCCAAAGCTGTTATTGATGCCCGTAGAGGCCATACATTGTATTGTTAGTCTTAAAATGCTTGAATTTTCTGGGATTTTTCTCAACCATCCTGTATGCGCTGCAGACCTACAGACTAAAATTAATTTTATTTCCTGCAACTTGAAATCATATTAATATGAATTTTCATCACAAAATCTCATTTAAACCATATTTTTTTGCAATTTAAGTCGATATCCCTAACTCATACGGAGCAGTTTATTTGAAATCGTTTTTCGAGAAAATTTGAAATGTATTGCTGAAATGAGTACTCTTTCAAAACTGGTACGTATTATACCAAGAGGAAAAAGTGAAAATAGCGTATTAACTGTACCATCTGTTGTGTTAAAAACAAAATAAAAGTTCAAACAACTATCGCCCCATTTCAATTTTCTCGAAAAAGTAAACAGTTATGTAATGAGGAATGTTCACAGGTATGCAAAATCGATCGAAACTTCGTCACAGTATAACCTATATATGTATATGAAATCACTAGTTTTTGTTTCAGTCGAAAAGACCTAGTAGTTCGGATTTTACAACCCTGTGAATAGGCAATTCCTTGCGGCGATGTGACGTCATACTACATTCGCGCATCGCACTCCGTGAGACGAAAGGCCCTTATATTGGACCCGGCCACGTTCTGAACCTCGATAGTCGTTGGATGTAAAGTGACGTCACACGGATCCATCGCCAGTCTCGGAAACTCATGTTTATAACTCGATATCTCGGGCGCTATTTGACGTATTCAAATAATTTTTGGACACAATATTTTCATTTTCTACGGAGAATAGGAATATGTAGAAATTGAAAAATGTGAACATTCCTCATTAGAAAAATTGAAAAATGGCGTGCAGACGGGATTGAATTCTGGAAAAAATTACCCTCCCGAGCAGGACTTGAACCTGCTACCCTCGAATTACTAGTAATTCCTGCTCGGGAGGGTAATTTTTCCAGAATTGAATTCCGTCTGCACGTCATCAATTTTCAATTTTTCCATATGATTTTCAGACGTTAAAAACATTCATAAGTTATACAATTGCTTTGCCTTGTATATGAAATTTAACAGAGTATCCCCGAGCTTGAAAGAAAAATTTTGCTCTTTCGTAATTTTTTTGAGTTTTCTGAAAATATTGATTTCTCTTACTTTGTGTCAAATCATTTTCAGGGCTACCTCTCACATCTCCTAGCAGAAGAATACAACATCTCGGTTTTAGCAATCGAAGGATGTCCCCAAAAAACCGATACAGCGTTGAAAGCCCAACTGAAACATCATCAAAGTGCCAGAGACAAAGTTAAATTCCATAACCACTTCATAACACACGATTCAGTAGAAGATATACGGGAAATAATGAAAAAAACATTCCCGAACGCAGACAAAATATGCATGGCTGGCTTGCACGCATGCGCAGACCTCAGTGTTACAATCTTGGACCTATTTTTGAAGATTGAACCAGTGCGGTCCGTCGTAATCATGCCTTGCTGTTATCATAGGTTAAGTTTGCGGGAAACAGGGGAGGGGAGAGAAGTCTTTGACAGTTTTCCCGTGAGTAAAGCTCTGAAAAGCGAATTTGAAAGGCAGGAGGCGTCGGGTTTTCTCCAAAGACCGTTTCTGAGGTTGGCGTGCCAAAGTACTTTGTCCAGTTTTCTGTCTATGAGCGACGATCAGCATGAAGAACATGCGAGGAATTTGCTGATGAGAGCTGTTTTGCAGAAAGCTGCAGATGAAGGTGGGTGAGAATTTTTTATAGTGTTCTAAGTATTGGGAATGTTGAGATATTGGCAAATTACTTTTGTGGACTGTTACCAGATGTTTGAGTTGGAGATGGTAGTGAAAAACATTTATTGTCCATCGTTCACAATCATAAATTTAATATACAGGCTGGGCCATCCATAACTTTCCACCCCGAATTTTGAGCTTTGGGATGGAATAACGAAAAAACGCTCGGACAGGTTAAATTTTGTTGGAAGGGGGACAAATAAGGATGTTCAAATACACTGCGCAAAAAAATTAACGCACATTCTGAAAATCCCAGTTTTAATGAAAGTTAACTCTACATTGACTTTATAACTTACAGTATACAGTATAAAATACTGAAATGCTGATAAGTGTTTAAATACTTGGTATTTCCACCCCTTGCGTTAATTACAGCTCGGCAACGACGGTTCATACTCAAAATGAGTGATCTTGAAATGTTCTGATCTAATCCTTCCCAGAATTCTCCGAGTTGGATTCCTAAGTCGTTAAAAGTAGTAGATTTTCTGAACTTCTCAGCCTTCTATTGAGGTTGTCCCAAACCTGCTCAATCGGATTGAGATCTGGACTTCTCGCTGGCCATTCCATTCGAGAGACTTCAACCTCTTCAAGGTACTCCTGAACGATGCGCGTACGATGGATCTGGTATTATCGTCCATAAAAATGAAATTTTCACTAATGTATGGGACAAATGGCACTACATGCTCTTCAAGAATGTTCCTTATATACTTATCATCATTCATAGCTCCATTATCAACTACCACTAGGTCTGTGCGAGCAGTCAAAGATATTCCACCTCATACCATAATCGATCCTCCCCCGAAACCAGTAGTATTCAGGAAATTGCACTGAGCATATCTTTCATGTGGACCTCTGTATACAAGGGAACGTCTAGACTCATCTGTGAAGAGAACTCTTTCCCAATCGGCCTTTTTCCAATGGATATACTCTCTCGCAAAATCCAAACGCGCCCATCGATGGGCTGGGGTAAGAGCTGGGCCTCTTGTCGCGACACGAGGCCTTAAATCATATTCTCTGAGGCGATTTCTTATTGTCTGAGTGCTAATTTGCACCCCATGAGTTTGCTCAAGTTGATTTTGAAGGAGGCAAGCGTTTTCAAGCCGTTGTCTCAACGAATAAACATAAACTCTCAAGTAACGTTCTTGAATGGCAGTTGTTACCTGTGGTCTACCCTGTCCTGGTCTTCGGACATTCATACCTGTCTCCCTGAATCGTTGCAACATTCTGGACACACTTGTATGGGAAACTCCGAACTTTTTTTGAAATTCTTGTGTATGTCCACCCTTCTTCTCGCAAAACTACCGCTTGGGCACATTCCTCTTGGGTCAAATGCGTGTTTCGCGTTGCATAGCGATCGAGTGTAGAAAATCAAATGAAAGAAAAACTATTGATCACTAGAATTGATCGACAACAACTGATTTTAGAATGGAGCCAATACATTCAAAATCTGATAATATCATCTTTTTTCATTCCTGCTGGTGAAAAACATCTGTATTTAAGAAAGACGTTGAAAGTGGATAACATATGCATTCATAATTCTGATAAAAATAATTATCATTGAGAACACCTTCAGTTGTAGAATAAATTAGAGATTTCCATAACGTGCGTTAATTTTTTTGCGCAGTGTAGTTTGATATCACTACCCCTCTAGCTGCAACCCCTTACAGCTCTCGTTTTTGAATAGGGAAAAGGGTCGAGCAGCACCTTGTTGGAAAGGCAATTCAATTTCCTGCATGAGTGTATTTTTTTCATCGTTTTATCATTATTCATAGTGACTCAGTATTCCATCAATAACTTTCACACGCCGAATTTGGATCTTTGAGATTAAAAAAACGCTCGGACGGGTCAAAAAATGAATTCGATATCACTATCCCTCTAGCCGCTACCATTTAAAGCAATTATTTTTGAATAGAGATAATAGGTCGAGTAGCTTTATTGAAAAGAATGAGATCGATACAGTAAATATTGGTAGAGCAATAATATTATAATTAATAATGGCAACATTGGTCTGAGGGGGAGTGAAATATTCATCAATGATTACTTTTATTTTTCAATGGATTTATATTTAAAACTGAAGGGATTGTACTGATAACACAGGAGTAATCTTAACGAGAGCTTTTTTATTCAATCTTCAGTCACCTGACAACCGACATTACATATCACCATTTTGATCTATTACACTTAACCTATATCCTTCACTGACTAACATTACGGTCTGAACTATCTGATGCGATTCTATGATGTCAATTTCAGCGCGAATATTAAAAAAATACGACATTTACAGAGACAGACTGCTTACAAGTAAGCTCTATTAGAACGTCCATCAGAAAAATTGAAGATATAATTGATAAATTACGAGTGATACTAAATGAGGAAAACCAGTAATCGTTGGTTTCGAAAAGTGCAAAAGGCTCGAGATCAAACTTATGAGATGAATCAGATTAATGAATATGAGATTCCAGGATTATAAAGAGTAGATCATACTAAATGAGTGAGTTTAAAATTAACAGAGGAGGCCTTCCAGGGTGAAACCAGGAAGAGAGACTATCAACCAGTTTCATGTGTATTACAATTGACCGTTGAACCATATCAGAGAAATTCAAATCGTGTTCTGCAGGAAATCAACTTAACTGCTCCACATGAGTTTGGGATATTCACTTTATATATACTTGTGTCCTACTTCTACCCTATGCCGATTTATGCTTATTTTTTTCAAGGGGTGAAAACAACCCCTTTATTCAAAATTAAAAGAAACTTGTTCTAACGTAAATCAAAGTAATTTTTGGGCTTCAGTAGCGATTTATGAAGTTTAATTGAGGCCTTCATATACTTCAAGACCGTATAAACCACCTCCTTTCAGCATAAAATGTGTAAAAATGGGTCTTTATTGATATAATTAATTAATTGCAATCAACTTTATAACAGTATTCTGGATCAATGTTAGATTTAAACATTTCATTTATTTATCACTTTATTCACGTGAAATTAATACTTTTTGTGTCAAAAAATTAATCTGATTCTTAGTGGATGTCACTACTGTCAACTCTTTCTTCATCTTTGCCAAAGATTGGACAAGTGTTTTGGCAGTTAACACCTGCACATTCTCCACATGTAGCATTACAAAAAAGACTCAGTTTTCTGCAGGTGCATGCCGCATTGCATCCTTTTTTGCAGTTACAAAAAATCATTTTCAACAATTTGCAGGTGTTTTTTTGCATTTTTGTGGGCTGCAAATATCTATTGGTATTATTCCAACCAATTAACTAAATTGAGAGCTTTATTACCGAGCCAAATTCGAAGTTGATGATTTTAGGCATTTCGTCATAAAATTTTCCGTAGTGTTCGGAAGAAAGATAGGTGTAATAACACATGAACTTACATGCGTTAATATTATTAGAAAATGTAGTTCACCGAATTAATATCAAATATAATACTTTCACGAAAATGAAATTAACCGTAGCGACACCTACTTGCGTTATTCGCAAGAAGAAAAATTATTTCCGATTTTTTTCCATTTCATCAAATTTTTCAGAGTTTTGATGTATTTCATGTTAACCTTGTCGTAGAAGAACCCAAAAAAAATCTTTCATAACAAACAGTTCATCCAATCTTGAGTTATAAATGGTGTAACCAACAACGGCCGACTCAGTTTTATATATTAAGATTTGGAAGATTAATACAAGAAACAGTATTGCACTTATCGATTTATAATTCTTCTCTTACCATCAATGGTTGCTAATCAAATGAATAAATAAAACATAAAGAGCTTCATCCACAATGTTTTATTTCATTGGAGGCGATTAAAGAAAAATGTTTCTTCCTGTGAAGCACTATCACCATGAACACCCTCATATTTCTGTTCGCACGTTTCGAATAACCACCACTTGCTCAAGTTACTATATGTTTTATGTTCAATAGGTTGGTTCAATTTGTCGCACAAATCGCACAAAGTTTCTTTGGGATAAATGTCAATAACGTATTCTTTTTTCCACTCGAAATATTTCAAATAAAGATTCGGATCGTCATCAAGTATTTTCAAATACTTCACAAGATCACTCACGTTCTTATAATCTCTGACGTTTATAAAAGAGTTCGAAGGTGCTAGTTTAGAGTAATTCGCGTTTCCAAAAACAATGGGTATTAAATCAAGCTTCAAGATGTTGAAGCACTTTTCTGTGACATAATCCTTACACAGAGAATTTTCGAATGAGAGGTAAAATTTGTAGGTTTGTTCTATGAGTTTGTAGCACTTTTCTTGGGAGGTTTTCGGGCATGAAACAGTGGCATCTTCGTTACAATCCCCTATAACATCTACAGGCATATATTTATTTATTTCGTCTGCAATATTCTCTCTTCCACTGGGTGTGATGCAATTGGAGACAAGCCATGCAATCTTTCCTTTTCTCCCAGAGATGTCGCGAGGTTCGGGTAACCTATATCCGGTTTCTTGTTTCCTTTGGTAACCATAGAGATGCACGATGTCAGAATCTAACCTATAAGTCATCGTCCAGTTGTAGAAGTTATCGAAAGGTTTCCAGCTCGTGTAACTTGGCGATTCTAGAGTGAAGAATATGTATCGCTGTTCTGGATTTCTTGAGGCTGGAAGATCGTTCAAATCGGTGTTGGAGTGATGGAAAATTATTGCAGAGTACTTTTTTATGTCCAGTAAATTCCTGTCGGTGGTTGTGAAGCAGTTTGAGAATTGACAACCGTTGAATATTTCTGATCCTAGACCTAAGTTGAAGTCTTCTTTGTCAAACATTGTGGTCCAGAATAATATTGGAATTAACTTCGTTTCTTTATTGTCAACCATCGAATATACCCTTACGTATATGTACATGTAGGATGTGATGAGAAAAATGGAAATTATTAATAGAATTCTCGAGAGATTCATGAATTCGACTCTAAACTCACTTGTACCATATCAGAGTAATCTTTATCTGAGGAAATCCTCATCTGAAGATAAGAATCCGCAATTCGGTGACATATTTACACTTTTAGTTTGTTGAATTGAATGGGTTAATCATCAAAGTTGATCAAGAACTTGCAGTTTTTTAAGGACAGTGGACTTTATTGACACTTGAATATGTTTCGCTTTTGTGATCATTGGCTTTATTTTGCGCTTGATTCTATGCACCGGACGCGTTGTCAGTACTTCCGTAGATTTACGCGAAATCGTATCAATAGTAGATTAGAAATAAACTGCTCCACATGAGTTAGGGATATCGACTTATAAATTGCAAGAAAATATAGTTTAAATGAGATTCGGTGATGAAAATTCATATTGAGATGATTTCAAGTTGCAGGAAATAAAATTAATTTTAGACTGTAGGTCTTATTCCCAGAGAATTCAAGCATTTTAGGATCATCAATACAATGTATGGCCTCCACGGGAATCAGTAACAACTTGACATCTTCTTTGTATACTACACACGAGATTGTTGAGCATTTCTTGAGGAATTTGGTTTCATAAACAGGGTAGAAATTCTCTCAGATCATTTAAGGATTCTGGGATTGGTGGATGATTATCTAATCTTCTTAAGAGCATATCCCATGCATGATCTATGCAATTGCGCAGGTATTGGTAAATGTGGAATACCAAACACCTCGCTCGCATTCTCAACTATGGCTGCACGGTGCGGTCTAGCGTTATCGTCTAGAAATTGAAAAGTTTCACCAATAGCAGCGTGAAAATTTGGCAAAACATTGTCAATTACATGCTCCCTATAGTGTAAGGCGGTCATATTCCCAGGACAAATGTGTAGATCTGTGCGCCCGTTGAAACATATCCCGGACCATACCATAACACTAGTCCTCAGAATCGATGGACTTCTTGGACATAGCGACGATTACGGGGTATGCGTGGGATTGTCCATATCCTCATTCTTCGAGAATCTGAAAATCGTCCATATCTGGATTCATCAGTGAAAAGGACACTACGCCATTGATCGTTCCAATTGAAATGTTGCCTTGCCCATTCCAGTCTTTGACGCTTATGTTCACGTGTTAATGGAACTCCTCTTAATAGACGTCTAGAACCTAGATTCACCTCTCTCAAACGTCGTCTGATGGTTTCGATGAAAACTTAGACCCTGTCTGCATTTTGAAGAGTATTCCGTAGAATTCTACACGTGGATGTAGGCTTTCTTCTTGCCAAAATGGTGATGAAACGATCCTGAGCAGGTGTTGTTTTTCGTCACCCACCAAGCGTTGGTCTTTTCAACACGGAACCTGTCTCACTGAACCTATTCTAAAGTCTAGAAATCACATTTTGGCTGACTTGGAGCTTTTCCGCTACAACAACCTGAGTAAGGTCACCCTGTAGCATTCCGATAGCCCTATTAGCATCAGCGTTTGTTAATTTACGTCTTGCCATTTGCAGAAAACTCGTTTCGAATCGATTCCGTTGATAAACTGACTCCATCTCGAAATAAAAACATTCATGAAGCATATGCAAAGAACCAAACTTCTAAAAAATTTACCAGATTGACGAAATGTCTTATACTGATTTTTATTGGATCTATTCAAGTTGTTGTTGAGTTTTTAATGATTTTTTAGCGATTTTCTTAAAGATTACACACTCTTCAAAACGATTAAATACGATATCCCTTACTCTGATGGAGCAGTATATCTTCTCCAACTAATTATTGCGTCTTTTCAGCCGGATGCAACGTTGCAAGATTGAAGCGAAAATCTGGAAAATCCCTCAATACGTCCGATTTTACTTTTTATCTAAGGAATTACTGCAAAAATTACCAGTTGATTCCTAAAATTTCCGATGAAGAAATAAAACTCAAGGATGATTTTGACGTGGAAAAAAGGATAACGGAAATATGGGAAAGCAACAAAGATAAATTGATACTCATGGAGGCGCTCACTGCGTTACAAACTTCTATACAAAGTGTTTGTGAAAATATTTTGTTACAGGACAGGATGATGTTTTTGTTGGAGAATGGTGTTAATTGTTACATAGAGAAGATTGTAGATGATGGTGTTTCACCTCGATGTCACGCTCTGATTGCAATTAAACAATAAATCGATTATAGAATTGGTTTCTTCAAATACTTCCTTTTTCCTTCTTTTTGTGTTCGTAATGAAAAAGTTAATTTTCAATTTTTATTTCATCTATGTACTGAAGATTCAAAAAATATAAATATCTACACTGCGCAAAAAAATTAACGCACATTTTGGAAATCTCAAATTTATTCTACAACTTAAGATCCTCTCAATGATAATTATTTTTATCAGAATTATGCATGCATGTGTTATCCACTTTCAACGTTTTTCTTCAATACAGATGTTTTTTCCCAGCAGGAACAAAAAAAGATGATATCAGATTTTGAATGTATTGGCTCCATTCTAAAATCAGTTGTCTCGATCAATTCTAGTGATCAATACTTTTTCTTCTGTTTGATTTTCTACACTCGATCTTTATGCAACTCAAAACACGCAATTTGACCCAAGAGGAATGTGCCCAAGCGGTAGTTTCGCGAGAAGAAGGGTAGACATATACAAGAATTGCAGAAAGGTTTGGAGTTTCCCATACAAGTGTGTCCAGAATGTTGCAGCGATTCAGGGAGACAGGTATGAATGTCCGAAGACCAGGACAGGGTAGACCACGGGTAACAACTGCCATTCAAGAACGTTACTTGAGAGTTTCTTCGTGGAGACAACGGTTTGCAACCACTCGCCTCCTTCAAAATCAGCTTGAGCAAACTCATGGGGTGCAAATTAGCACTCAGACAATAAGAAATCGCCTCAGAGAATATGATTTAAGGTCTCGTGTCGCGGCAAGTGGTCCAGCTCTTACCTCAGCCCATCGAAGGGCGCGTTTGGATTTTGCGGGAGAGGCCGATTGGGAAAGAGTTCTCTTCACAGATGACTCTAGATTCTGCCTCTACCATTGTGATCGACGTTCCCTTGTATTCAGACGTCCACATGAAAGATATGCTCAGTGCAATTTCCTGAATACTACTGGTTTCGGGGGAGGATCGATTATGGTATGGGGTGGAATATCTTTGACTGCTCGAACAGGCCTAGTGGTCGTTAATAATGGAGCTAAGAATGCTGATAAGTATATAAGGAACATTCTTGAAGAGCATGTAATGCCATTTGCTCCATACATTGGTGAAAATTTCATTTTTATGGACGATAATGCCAGACCCCATCGTGCGCGCATCGTTCAGGAGTACCTTGAAGAGGTTGAAGTCTCTCTAATGAAATGGCCAGCAAGAAGTTCAGATCTCAATCCGATTGAGCAAGTTTGGGACAACCTCAATAGAGGAGTTCAGAAAATCATCCAGCTACTCTTAATGACTTAGGAATCCATTAGATCAGAACATTTTCAGATCACTCATTTTGAGTATGAACCGTCGTTGCCGAGCTGTGATTAACGCAAGGAGTGGAAATACCAAGTATTAAATCACTTATCAGTATTTCAGTACATATTTTGAAAATTGTTCATTTCCCTTCTTTCACATAAGATTCGGTGAAATCCTGAATTTTTCTTCCATTTAATGTGTCTTGTTTCGTTCAAAACTTTCCCGAGAGAACATAAAAGTAAGTTATAAGGTCAATGTAAAGTTAACTTTCATTAAAATTGAGATTTTCAAAATGTGCCTTAATTTTTTTGCGCAGTGTACTTACCTGGACAGCTAGCTAGTTAACAGAATAGGTCAAAAACATTATTTTCATGACGTTCTAGTAAAATGACGAAATTTCACGCAACTAGTTCATGAAGTGACGTTTGGAAAATTAATAAATGACGTCATTTCATTGACGTTGCCGACGAATCTTCAGGGAGAAAATGGCGATGTCATTATTTCTCCAGCTAATTCACATAATTTTGCTGACGTCTCAAAATTCTTGATTCAATGACGAAATTTTACCAGACAACAGCAGAAGTAAAAACGTTTTGAAGACATTTTAATAACGTCATTTCTTGCAGGAGAAAAATTTCTGAGGTAACCTGAAAACGTCATTTTTACATCAAATTCACGGCATTTTCTTGACGTCCCAAAACTTTCAATTAGGTAATCAAATCATGAGGACTCAGGGATAATTTTGAAGTGAAACTGACAGTGTCATTTCAACTGCAAAATCACGTTATTTCAACATGCTCAATAGTGGAAGAAACTTTCTGGAGGAATTCTGAATATTTGTTGTTTTGTTGCAAGAAAATACTATTTGGGTAAAACTAAAATATAATATTCTATTCCAACCAGAAATCACTTGTGTTGGAATTGCCTTCTGTCACGTGTTTTAAACGATATTTTCTCTATTTCAATCCAGTTTTGTGGGATACTCTCGAAATTCAAATAAAAATTCATCCTAGTGACTTTTGTATTGTACCTTGGCAGTTGGTGTGACTTACGAAATTTGACAGATTACGGAATTTGAATTGATTTGATTTGAGAATTGTGTGGATCTGAGGTCAGTACTGACAACCTCAAAACGAAAAATATAACTGAAAACAATGCTGTAATGAGTTTCATTACAGCACTTAATAATAATAATAATAATAATAATAATAATAATAATAATAATAATTGACTTTATTCAGTAGGCAATATAACACCATATTACAAGATATTTTACATTACTATCAATTTACTACCTACCAAAAAGGCGAAGTCTAGCAGAACTGCTAATCAACTTAACCTGAAGAAACTTCCTTCGTATACTTCAAGATGAATTACACAAGTAAAAAATAAAATTTAATTTAATGATGACGCACAAAAACAAAAAATTATTTTACAAAAAAAAAAAAAATTCTTCTACAAAATTCAGAAAGTGAAGCCAAATGCAAATTATCACAAACATTCATACATGGCACAATTTGAATGACTACCACTGTTGATTCAACAAAATCATTTTGTATGTTGATTTAAATGCTCTAGGACTCAACGATCTGAGTTCAGGTGAGAGTTTATTGTATACAGAAATGGCATTATATGTGAAACTTCTTTTGAAAAGAGACGTACGGAAACGTGGCATCGAAAGATCACCCCTATTTCTAGTTGATCGAGAGTGAAGCGATGACCTAGGAATCAACTTATCATCGAGCGAAGCAGGAAAACCATTTTTCTTCAGGGAGTGAACAAAAACTGTAAAATGGAGGATACGCCTGTTGCTCATATTCAGCCAACCCAGCTCACGAATTCTGGATCTTATACCCCGCTCAAACCTCCTCATACCAAAAATCAACCTTATGCAACAGTTTTGCACTCTCTGAAGTCTTTTTTGTTCGATTACATCCAGACAATTGCCATAAATAACATCTGCATAATTTAACTTCGAAAGCACCAGAGATTCGCACAGTTTCCTCTTAAGATGAAAATCTAAAATATGCCTATTGCTATACAACACCCTCAGAGCACCATAACTTTGACACACAATTTCACGCACGTGAGATCTGAAGCGCATGTCTCCGTCAAAATACAGGCCAAGATTTCTAGCACAAGACACAAAATTAATGTTTTGACTGCCTATCTGAATTAGCCTAAGAAAAGGTTTGACGGCCTCGACCCTACTCACACCCCCAAATATCATAGCCTGCGTCTTCGAAGCATTTAGATTGAGACCGAACTGAGCCGCAGTATTAGAGATCAAAGTCAGATCAGAAGTCACCCTCTCAGCGGACTGAGGCGCATCATCCACAGAAAAACTCATATGTAACTGAGTATCATCCGCATAAGCCTCAACTTTACAGTGTTCAACAGATCTTAATACTTCTTTTAGAACTGTAATGAACTCATTACGATACTGAAATATAGAAACGTCATTTTCACATTTAATCTTGTTGATTCCCAAATAACTGAAAGCATTTAGGTCCACTCAAACAGGTTGAGTGAATTATATTATATCTTCACTGGATGTTGAAAAAAATACAAAAGTATCGAATGATAAATTTAATGTACATAGAGACCAAATAAATAATAATTATTGGAGTAATTTACATTCAGCAATTGCGTAGAATCATTGGAACACTGCAGCTGGACCACCAGCCTTTGTCTAGCTGCAGTTACTATCTTGCGATCGTCATCTTCGAAGGATTCTATAAGCTGCCGTAGTTTTCAGTTGGAATCCGAAAACTCTTCATCCCCATCTCCATCACTCCTAAAGCAGAAATTCAATTTTATTATTCGAATTAAAATTGTTGAATCAACCAACTATGTAGTTTTCAGATGTAAAAATGCATACTTTTTATTAAAGTAAAACAGATTTTTACAACTGATTAACATCATTATGATGACGTTGCAACATTCTCAATAGAGTGACCAAATTTTCCAGAAGAAAATGTCTGAAAGAACTACTAGTAGTCTGATTCTTTGCAGAAAATATAAACTTTTGGGAAAAACTGAAATAGTTATTCATGATACGAGTGTTGAAATTGACGTTTTATTTCGTGAGTGAAAGTGAGCGGAGCGAATTGAACAATTTCACGAACAAAATAAAATCACTTTCAACACAAATACTATACAATGTTTTTTGTACAACTGCCCTATTTTGATCATGAAATGGGCGAATTTGCAATGACAATAAACTTCGAAATGCATTTTAATATTTTAATATTAAAATAATCAAAAGATTGTTGTGGATAGCAAACGTTGCCAACGTTATGATTACTAACAAATGAGAAAAGACGCTGTCATTTTGATTTCGTTCCTGTCCAATTTTCGTCTTGGGTTTTTAACTGCTTAATATGTTTGTTGAGAGTATAATTATTAATAAAAGTGACGATTTGGTTGTTCCTCTGGATATTGAAGAGTCTGCAAGAAGAGCAAATCTGGAACTCCTATCTAAAAAATCTGTTCAGCAGTACGATATTGCATATAACAATTTCCTGGCCCGGTGTAAATTGAAAAATGTAGAAGGGAACTTCAGTGAAACTGTTTTTCTGGCATACTTAGAAGAAAAATAAAAAATATGGAGTTCATCAACTTTGTGGAGCAAATTTTCAAAGATAAAATCAAGCGTCCTTGTTAAAAATGGTGTAGATGTTAGTAAATATTTTAAGGTAATAGCATATTAAAACGGAAAAGTGAAGGATATCGTCCCAAAAAATCGAAAATTCTCACTCGTGAACAAGTTGAAATGTTTATAAAGGAGGCACCAGATGAGAAATACTTGATGGTTAAGTTTGCAACTATTTTCGGTTTATTTGGGGCCTGTCGGCGTGAAGAATTGAGTAATTTATCAGTGGAAGACATCAAAATAACAAATGCATCATTGGTTATACAACTTCCAAACACAAAAACGAAAGTCAGTCGTTCTTTCAGTATTATTGGGAAGTATGTAGACTATTTTCATAAGTACTTTGCACTGCACTATTCTGTCATCAAACATCGTCGTTTTTTCCTGAAATACGTGAATAATAAGTGCACTGCCATTCCAGTTGGTATTAATACATTTGGGAAAATTCTATCTATTGTTGACAAATTCCTCAAACTGCCAGAACCAAAGCAACAAACAGGACACTGTTTTCGAAGATCCTCCGCTTCATTACTAGCAGAATCAGGAGCAAATATTACTGATATGAAAAACATGGTGGATGGAAGTCTACGACGGTAGCCAAGGGCTATGTTGATCATTCCATTGCATATATAAATGTCATTGCTGAAAAATTTCTCCCAACCTCAACAGGTTTTGTATCATCATCATCCAATATTGTACTTCCGGTTTCTACAAGTACTGATGGTGCTGAGGATTCTAATAATGTGTTGCGAAGCTCCCTAACGTCACAGGACATTATAATGTTAGTAATTTTTCTAGTTTTACGATTAATATTAATGTTCATAAGTAATGATTGCTCAGTATTGATAATGAAAATTTGCAATTGCTGACATTTTCTGATCTGATTTCGTCATAAGAAAATGGAGTGCTGAAAATATTTTCAACACTAATATTAAAAATATTCTCAGCATGCTTCCACGTAAACAATCAATTCTAACATTGTTTGCTGTCATTAAAAGTTTCACTTTTAATGGCAGTTGTACGAAAAGTCATTTTCACATCAAATTCGCGTCATTTTGCAGATGTCTTGAAAAAACTGAAACGTACATCTGAGAATTATTGAATGGAAAAAACAATGAAAGAATTTTATTTCTCGAAAATCTTTCTCTCGACAGTATAGCAAATAGTTAATGATTTAAATTTGGAGACAAAATCGTGAAAATTATTTCAAGTACAAATTATTTGTTACTTCAATTATGTAGTCGATTTTTACGATTTTTTTTAATTTTACAAGAAACCAACCCAAAATTTCAGTTCAACGCAGAATCTTAGAATATAGGTATAGAATTATGATATATCATTTGAAAGGAAATTCAATTTTCTTTCAGTAATTCTCAAAAGATACATGGCATTCCGTTAAAAAAAAATGTACTTTCAACCATTTTTGTATGTCTCGAAAAACCATCGAATTTTTTTCGACCCTGTATGAAAAGAAGCGTATTTCGTAACACCTACATGATGCATAGAATCTTAGCATTCTGCATACAAAATTTCAGCTTCCTAACATTTATAGTATGAAAAGTTACGAATGTTTAAACAAAGCTATGGTTTGCACAAAAAAGAGGAAATCATTTAATTATTAATTACTCAGGAACCTCTGAAGATAAGTATGATAAAGTAATACCAAAATAATCGTGTTACTACGATGAATATAAAAGTGCAATAATGTACAGGGTGTGCCATTTGAAATAACAAAGTAGTTATCCTTTTTGACATAAGCGGCAACACCGCAGCATTGAAAATATTTCAGATCGATAGAGCATCTTTTCTTGTCTAAGGAACCAAATACCATCAACCGTGGATCACCCTGTATATCTTGGAAAGGAAGGAGATTTCATCAAGAAATCATGCACCTAAGTCCTTCGCATTCATCTACAGACACCCTGTATAGTAAGTTTACCCTTTTTTCAACCGAATCGTTCGGGAGATTCATTACCTGATAAAATAATCCAAAGCTGCCATGTTATTTTCGATGTCAGAGCCCTATAGACTCAAGGGAATTAATGATTTTATGTTTTCATCGAGCAGTATCTACAGTAGAACTTGCTCGAGAGCTTAGCATAGTACGTGACAAACTTTAACTCCGGGCATTTTTATAGCGTTTCATTCGAAAACTTCCGGCTTATGCAGATGGAAACCCAACAGGTAAACTCGCTCATAGGGAATACACGAGAAATTCGCACCTCAAAAGGAGGATTGTACTTTTTTCTGGAAGTTTTTCAGGCGTTTACTCTTCCAACAAAAGTCAATTAGAAACATTTTTTCAAAAACTAAAAGGGAAAGAAAACCCCTTAAAATAGTTATTTATGATATGAGTGTTAAAAGTGACGTTTTATTTTGTGATTGAGAAAGTTTGTGAAATGAGCGGAGCGAATTGAACAATTTCACGAACAAAATAAAATCACTTTTAACACAAATACCATACAATGTTTTTTGTACAACTGCCCTTTTCTGATAATGAAATGGGCGAATTTGCAATGACAATAAACTTCAAAACGCATTTTAATATTCAAATAATCAAAATGTTGTTATGAATGGTAAACGTTGCCAACTTTATGATTACTCACAAATGCTTAATAACTTGTCTTAATATGTTTGTCGAGAGTCCAAAATTATTAATAAAAGTGTCGATTTGGTTTTTCCTCTGGATATGAAAGAGTCTGCAAGAAGAGCAAATCTGGAACTCCTACCTAAAAAATCTGTTCAGCAGTACGATATTGCATATAACAATTTCCTGGCCTGGTGTAAATTGAAAAATGTAGAAGGGAACTTCAGTGAAACTGTTTTCCTGGCATACTCAGAAGAAAAATCGAAAATATGGAGTTCATCAACTTTGTGGAGCATATATATATATATATATATATATATATATATATATATTTCGTATGAGAAACACATTAAGAAACAAACAAAATAACAATCAAACATCATCACGAGAACAAACACAATCAAGAAAATGGCAGAACAATTACAAACAATTAGACCTCAACATCAAGGCTCTCAACCCAATTCACCGGAGCAAATTTTCAATGATAAAGTCAAAAAGTGTTAAAAATGGTGTGGATGTTAGTGAATATTTTAAGGTAATATCATATTTAAAACGGAAAAGTGAAGGATATCGTCCCAAAAAGTCGAAAATTCTCACTCGTGAACAAGTTGAAAGGTTTATGAAGGAGACACCAGATGAGAAATACTTGATGATTATGGTTGCAACTATTTTCGGATTATTTGGAGCCTGTCGGCGTGAAGAATTGTGTAATTTATCAGTGGAAGACATCGAAATATTATTTGGAAGTAGGTAGACTATTTTCATAAGTACTTTGCACTGCGCCCTTCTGTCATCAAACATCGTCTTTTTTTCCTGAAATACATGAATAATGAATGCACTGCCAATCCAGTTGGTATTAATACATTTGGGAAAATTCCATCTATTGTTGCCGAACTCCTCAAACTGCCAGAATCAAAGTAATATACAGGACACTGTTTTCGAAGATCCTCCGCTTCATTGCTAGCAGAATCAGGAGCAAATATTACGGGTATAAAAAACATGGTGGATGGAAATCTACGACGGTAGCCGAGTGCTATGTTGATTATTTCATTTCATATAGAAATGTCATTGCTGAAAAAATTCTCCCAACCTCAATAGATTTTGGATCATGATCATCCAATATTGTACTTCCGGTTTCTACAAGTACTGATGGTGCTGAGGATTCTAATAATGTGTTGCGAAGCTCCCTTACGTCACAAGGCATAAATGTTAGTAATTGTTCTAGTTTTACGATAAATATTAATGTTCATAAGTAATGATTGTTGAGTCCCAGCAAACACGGCGATGCAAATGTAACTCTTATGCGATGTACTGTTTACCTCTCTACGCGCTCGCATATGCATCCAAATGTCCTCCACATCAAGTACGCATTTCGGATCAATGAGTAGTTGAATATGCGATCGCAAAACTGGTCACAAATGATACTCCATTTCTTGTCACATTTGAGATGCTCATGCGAGTTAATTTTGAGACCACTTTTTTTATTTCTTTTCGACGTCGCATAGGAATTTTGATGTGATACTAAAAGATATCTTCAAATAGGAAGCCATTTCTTATCACATTTGAGACATATTTAGTTATACTCATTGCGTTGACTAATGAGAGGTTTTTTGTGATAAATATCAAACCATTTTTAATGCAGGTGAAATATTGTCATTCAATTTGGATTATATTACTTTATATATGTGACGTTATTCGAAATTTTCAATTCCAATATTCATTTCGCTCAATAAGAAGATTTGCTCCCAATTACATTATTTTATTGACTGGCGGAGAGCAAATTTACCAATAATAAATTTACATATATTTTAGATTAAATCATTGACTGCATGAGGATAATGAAAAAATCTATTCGAACAAAAAAACTATAATGATTAATAACATTAAGGTAGAATAAAATAAAAAAAAAATGGAAAAAAGTAAACAAAAAAAGATGCAAAATAGGTTTGAGTATATACTATGTAGTAGGTTTCTTCATCTGTCTTTCTTCTCTCTGCCTGGCATGTCGCAGCCATACCTTTACATATATTTCGAAGTCCTTTTTTGAAATAACTGTATTCTTCCTCACCACATCTGAAAAGAGTGAAAGTATATGTTAAAATAATTTTTTTTTCAATATCAAGTTGAGTAATTTGTACAATTTCGTTCAACTATTCAATTTATTGGTTCAACATATTTTAATTGATGAGAAGATATAAATATAATTACCAACGTTTTTAAATTTTATTCGTATAGATGACTTAGTGTCGGTTTCACAAAACTTTATTTGTACCGTTAAATTAATTGGAGGCACGGCGATTCGTTGAAATTTTAAAACGAGTGGTTTGATTGGTTCGAATTTACGTAAGGTTTTGTAATCGCACAATTACAGTTTTGTAACGTTGAATTAATTGGAGCCACCGCGATTCGTTAAAACTTCAAAACGAGTGATTCGATTGGTTCGAATTTACGTAAGATTGTTGAATGGTACAAACGAAGCTTTGTGAAACCCGCCTTAGGTCATCGAAAAATTTCGGGACAACAAATTTACAAGAATTATTTGAATAACTGCAAAGGTTGTGTTTTACATTATAGCGGCTACACCTCAAATAAATTTAAAAAAAAACTCAAATCAAATACTCACTGAATAAAATCTTCATAACGGGACTCTCAGCAATTTTATAATTTAACCTCTGGCCCGTCCATGAAGAAAGTTAGGCAGTTCCGTCGGTGAAAGTCCTTTTGAGGCATCTCACCACGAAATTTTTGCTGCCCCGTTACCCCCAACGGCCTCATGAGTTTTGTACTAAAAAATGTTAAATTTGGATAAGGTGAACATTAGGTTCAGAAATTATAAGACATAAAAATTCAAATAAGATCAGATTTCAAAGCAGTTTAACTAAAGATTTGAATTACAAAGAAGTCTATACCGATATCACATCATATTTAGAAAAATTAGACCAGTGGAGAGTTCAAAGGACTAGTTTCTTTCAAGTATAATATCTTTCTCAAAAACGAAAATTTGAATTCATTCGAATGCTTCAATTGTGTTTTTGAGAATTTCGCATTGAATTTCTCACCAATCTATTCTTCAATGATGAATCACTTCACATTAATTTGAATTCCAGATGATTGAAACCGATAATGAATTGAAATTATAAAAAAATAAAGATATCGTGAAATGGTTTCTAGTGATGGTTTTCACAAAAAGAGAGCCAAAATCGGGCAATTTGGGATACAATGTACTTGTACAGCATTATTTCAGACAAGTAAACTGAAACTCAATTTTAAATATCTTCAGAACCAAATGAAATATAATGAATTCAACGGCAAAAATCAAGACAATTCTCAGAAGAAAAAATTTTTTTCTAAAAAAAAAAGTTCTGCGCCAACACACATATAAAAACTTCATTATACGATAATTATATGTAGAATGAAATATCAAAATATTTAGTTAACAACAATAATTAAAGAATTTACTTACCAATTAATGCACTCAAATTGCAGAAAACCAAAAAATTTGAATATCGGATCAAAAGAACAGCGAACTTCTCGAATCGAACACTAGTCACAAAATGATGGAATGGATCCAAAAGAAAAAACTCAAGTCTAAAAATTGTTGTACGTTGAATCTGTCAGACGTAAACCCACCACCCTTTCGTCGTACCAGTGCGAATTCCATGGTAAAAAGCGGGTTCTTATCTCGAGAGAAAAATATCCCGGCCTAATGTAATTAGGGGCAATAAAACCCAGATGTGGTAGTTTCTCTACAGTTGAAGATCGAAGAATTCCTTACTCGGGTGCAAATTCAGCATTTTTAATGCTAAATTTGGCATATTTTATTCATATATTGTTGACTTTAAGCATATAGCATATTATGGAGCATATCTTCGAAAGTTCTTTCGCATTCAGAAGTTTCCAGTAATGTGCATATCCATTTGGGAATATTAAGATATAACATATTTTATTAATATCTATACCACAACAACCATAGGTATTCCAATTCATTCAAGTTTGAGGAAAACAGTTCTTACAATAAAAAATTTAATTCAGGAACTAGGAATATTTTGAAATTTGCTAACTCAGAACCCCAATATTCATTCTCATTCAAAAGTTGAGTCGAAGAAAATTTATATTTCAGAAATAGCTATAGAAAAAAATATCAATGAATAACCAGCATTTTTTCGGCACTTCCCAAATGAAAGAGCATATTTTTGGCATTTTCGAAACTCAAAACTAGCATATTTGCTTCCCCTGAGATAACAACAACAACACTGAGTAACTCAACACTCTTTGGCTTTGAGTCACAATACGAACGAATATTTGCATCGCATGGGAATCACATTTGAGATATCTTTTCTCATCGTCAAAATGTCGAGAATTTTTCTTCCACATTTCGTTAACAAAGCGATATCACATAATTACTAGGTTTTGGACGCATATGCGACATCACAATGAAGATTTTATTTTATGTTGAAAATGTAACTCCACAAAAGTGTCAGGCGATGTAACGTGTTTGCTGGGGTATTGATAATAAAAATTTGCAATTGCTGAATTTTTCTCATCTGATTTCATCATAAGAAAATGGAGTGCTAAAAATATTTTCAACACTTTTTCACTGAAACAATCAATTTTAACATCGTTTGCTGTCATTAAAAGTGTCCTTTTAATGGCAGTTGAACAAAAATGAATTTTGTATCGGCCTTTTACTACAGATTTATTTATTATTTGTCAAATTTATGAGAGATAAAACAGTTCTGACAATCAAAATATTATTAATTTCGATAAATATTCAATGAATTATAGAAAATGACTTATAATACTCGTACAGAAGGCTTTAATTCCAATTGTAGATTCTCAAACAAGTTGCAGAATGAGCTCCTATTCCAACATGAATGCATTAACAAAAACATAATAATAAGCGATTTTTATTTCAAGAAATACTGAAATAACATCATTAGTATTGGCCAGCAGCGATGGACAATACTTTGAATCATGAATGTATAACCAGTTTTTTACAATAAAGCTTTGAATTTCGGTAGAAACGACTGAAGCAAAGTTGTACACCTATTTAACGTTGAAATCGTTAATTCCTAGAAATGAAAGCTATCATACTGCAACTGGAGTTATGTATTAACCTCTCCATTTGATTCAGAACCTGACAGATGATTATCTCGATGAGGTGCTTTCGTACAATGTCTGCCGGAATGGATTTAACCATATAAGTTTATTAAACATTTTTACGCGTTATGATCAAGCACTTCGAACGGATTAGAACATGCCCTTAAACCATGGAAAGTACGTTTTATTCCCCATTGATCCCGAGGGTGTGATCCCATCGTGAAGGAGGAACAAGCTACGTTCCATATCCATTTTAAAAGCATCGTAAAATACCATTTTTCAGCAAGGATGTGTTTTTGTTCGGCGTCGTAGGTATACATACATTCGGTTGACGGGAGAGCAACCTGAAATCTGAAGAGCATTGGATATTCAATTATACAGAGTTGGGATAAAGTATGGAACCAAGTAAATATCTTTTAAACGAAAAGAACGATATTTATGAAAATTTGCAGGTAAGTGCAATGGAACAAAACGCATCTGATGTACATTTTTTTGATAATAATATACTTCCGGTTTTACCGGAAATGCCATCAACTTCTTCAATTTAAATGGGACACCCTATATATTTTTACAGATTTTGGAAAAGCTTGTTATTTTGAATTCATACATACTGAGTTTAGTGTAAAAAAATTTGTAAAAACGAGGAATATAGCACTTTAACCAACCTCCTTTGAGTTTTTTGCATTAGAGCAAAAAACTATTTAGATAAACTCATTGATGTTGTTTGTATGCATAGTAATAAATAAACAAGTACTTTTTAGTACGTCTTTTGTTCTTCAAGTGTCAAATTGTAATTGACGGAAATAAATTGAACAATTTAGAAAGGTTCAATTAGGTGAAAAAGAGCGTATTGAAATTTTAATGATGATCGGTTATGGTGATCGTGTTAGAACTCATGAAGAAGTGTGTCATATTTTTAATAATTTGCATCCGGAGAGAAATCCTATATCACGCTCAACAGTAACTAAAACATTACAACGTTTTAATCTAAATAGTTTTTTGCTCTAATGCAAAAAACTCAAAGGAGGTTGGTTAAAGTGCCTATATTCCTCGTTTTTACAAATTTCTTTACACTACACTCAGTATGCATGAATTCAAAATAACAAGCTCTTTCAAAATCTGTAAAAATATATAGGGTGTCCCATTTAAATTAAAGAAGTTGATGGCATTTCCGGTTACACCGGAAGTATATTATTATCAAAAAAATGTACATCAGATGCGTTTCGTTCCATTGCACTTACCTGCAAATTTTCATAAATAACTTTTTTTTCGTTTAAAAGATATTTACTTGGTTCCATACTTTATCCCAACCCTGTATTAGGTGTAGAACTTTGCCTCCGCCGTTTCTTCCCGAAATTTGAAGCTTTATTGTAAAAAAATGGTTTTACTGGGTGGTCAGATTTCGATGTTTTGGTACTACATCTCCTAAATTAAGCGAGATAGAAACAAAGTAATATACATGCCATGTTCTCTTTTTTCGAGAAACATAAAGTCGCTAAGGTGTCTAGTTTCCATGCTACAGGGTGATTTTGAAATTTGGCTAATTATTACAATTGGTTATAACTTCCGCAGTATTGTCGTTACGCTCTCGAAATAAAAGCATCTTTAGGGCAGTTTTTTCAGTACTTTTTACCAGTGCTATCGAAATTTCAGTGCCTCTTTAAATTTTGGCGAAATTAAAAAAATATATTTTCATCTGCTTCTTTAGGCCTAGAATTGAATAAAACAATAAATAATTTCAACACAATTCACAAATTATATAAAATAAACTACCTCTATATGCTGGAAATAGCAAGATCTTGAAATGTACAGTAATTTCGAAAAAAAAACAGATCTTGATATTTCCAGCATATAAAGGTAGTTTATTTTATATAATTTGTGTATTGTTGCGAAATTATTTAATGTTTTATTCAATTCTTGGCCTGAAGAAGCAGATGAAAATCTGCGAAACGTCGTCGAATATATGCATTAAAGGCTAATCAGTTGAGCATTCATTGTCCTATCCCCACAAATTTATTCTTAATATTAATCTTGGAGGACGCTAATTCGAGGCTTTATTGTAAAAAACTGGTTATACATTTATGAAATCTGTACTTCAGGGCCCGCTTGCTAGTTTCTCAAAGTGATGGAAAAAGCCCAATTCTTCTTGTGACTGTGAAGCCAAGTGTTTTTAAGAAAGAGAAAATGCTTCTCGTTGTTTTTAAGAGAAAGGAAATTATTTTTCTTAAAAACACTTGTCTTCATAGTCGCAAAAAGAATTGGGCTTTTTCCATCACTTTGAGAAACTAGCAAGCGGGCCCTGAATAGAGCCACTGCTGAAATCTTATTCAGTGAAAGAGGAAGTACAGATTACTTTTTTAGCATTTGATTAACGCAATTAGATGTCACCACCTTAGTGCTGTGTAATATTTTACTTATTACTTCACAACCAATTGCTATAAATTCTGAAGTTTTTTATGAAGATTTTGTCCCTGGATGTATGTGATACTGATGAGGCCAAACAAGCTCGAAACCATCCACATGGCTACGTTATGTGGATGATACTTTTGTCGTTTGGAGTCATGGACTTGAAGAGTTGGATGCTTTCCTATCCCATCTTAACAGTAGGCACCCAAATATTCAATTCACTATGGAAATTGAAAAGGATGGTGCTCTACTCTTTCTAGACGTCTTGGTTACTAGAAAGCCTAATGGGAAGCTAGTACACGGGGTTTATAGAAAACTAACCCACACTGACAGGTATCTACACAAGCAGTCCAATCATCATCCTTAACAGAAACGAGGAGTTATAAAAACACTCGTAGAAAGAGCCCGACGATTGTGCGAGCCGGAATTTCTGGAGGATGAACTTGAACATCTACAGCATGCATTCGTCGCTAACGGATATAATGCTAAGGAAATTCAGAGGGCAATAAGACCAAAACTTTCCACACGTGATGATAACACATCACAACCCACCCCTAATGGAAGAGCTATCCTACCATATATACCTAGGTCACCGATAGAATTGGTAGAATAATAAAGAGGCACAATATAGAGACTGTCTATAAGCCAAAATAAGTCAAAAACTTATCCAAATGATCAGAACTACCAAAGACAAAGTCGACCCACTCTCTCAACCCGGTATTTACAGGTCACCTTGTGACTGCGGCAAAGTCTACATTGGTACAACGAAGCGAAGAATCAATACGAGAATTAAGGAGCATGAACGATGCTGTCGACTCAATCAGACAGAAGAATCCGCACTAGCGGAACATGCTCTAACGGATGGACACAATATTGTTTTCTCAAAGGCAGAGGCTATTTCGAACATCAAGTTTTTATCCTAGGATGAACATGAAAGCCATTGAAATATATAAACGTAAGAACAACATGAACACAAGGGAAGAAACTCCTTCGGTACATAGCGCATGGTTGCCGGTGTTGGCAAAGACCAAAATCAAGCCAATACGAAGTGGGAGCGATGGACCAATCAACATCGCGCGCGTAAATCCACTACCTACTCCCGCCAATGATCAGGGTATAAGATGGGCCAACGGATCGAATCCAGCATCATTTTCGAAAATTCAGCGGTCGAGTTACAACCTCAAACCAAGAATCCTCTGAAGATGCCTACCGCAGTTATGGGTGAAACGTTGGCGTCAATATATCCGGTCGTGAAAGCCTGAAACGATGTTTAAGATCGTTCAAAATATCGCTCAATTAATGTAATATCAAAAAAGTTATGTTCAAAACAACTTGGTACGAACCATGTTACTAGTGCCCTTTATGAGAAGCAGAGATCAAAACACATTCATTAAATGTATCAGCTTCCAAAACATATTATTAGTATAAAACTTCATTACAATGTTGCCAGTAGTTTCGGCAAAATCATAAAGAAAATTATTATATTTTTTCCTTTTCTACGCCCTGTATCTTGAATACGGATGGCGTTACGAAAATTTTTCACTGAACAAACCCTTATTATTTTCCGGTTTTCTATTCATCCTAGAGAGGGTCACCCTTTTTTGACACACCCTGTATATTATGTGTGTCATTTTCCATAACATGTTGTTTGTCCAGCCAGGCCAGGAAAACTGAGGTCCCTTTTACGTAGTCCAGAGTGTATCTTGGAATGCTTGAGTGAAACACCCGGTATTTACATGTGGTATCCCATCAAGAGGTCATCCTCGCGAACGTTTCTAAAATTGGCCCTTCAAATGAAGACTGATGCAGACCTGAATGTCAACATGTCAACATCATTTTCACCGCCCTCAAACCATTCGTATTAATTTTAAATGTCGATCCTTCATCAATTCTGAGTAACCATTGAAGAGGTAGGAGCCATTTCGCAGTTTTCTAGATGAGAACTCATTCATCTCTCAATCTTTTCGCGTTATACCTTCGATGCGCGTTTTTCTCTGCCTTTTGTCATTTTTCCGCTGAAACTCATTATCCCGATGAGGCCATTTATTTGTTACCTTCGATTCGGCATTAATTACCGAAAAGTGCGCGAATAAATGAGAAACGTTTATTTTTGCTTTCGATGTGGCTTTAGGAGAAAAAATGAAAGGTGTTTCACTCTGAAGATTACACAAATGGACGCCGAAATCTGGGAAATTTTGTTCCTACATCTTGTCCTCTTTGAATCCGAAAAGATTTGAGTGTTTGAACATCTACTACATCTCATCTACGAACTTCTCCAGTGTATTGATAAAGAAAGAAAGTACTGAGAAAATCTTCAGTAAAATGCTATGCAAAAGAAAGGAATGGGAGCAGGAAAACACCGACATCAACCTAGAAAAAAAATCAGAAGTGTGATATTGTTATTCACTCAGATAGTCGAGCTTCTATTGAAGCACTTAGCTTCTATGTCATTAATGCCCACTTGCACCGTCAAATATAAGTCTGACTTACGTCTAACTTAGATTTCAAGTTAGGTTTGAGACGTCGTTTCTCTTGCACCGCTGTTTAAGTGCCACATAAGTTATGACTATTTTGAGCCGCGAATATTCATGGCTTAAGCAAGACTTTAGCCCGTCTCAAATATTCATAACGTCACAAATGAACTTCAGTTTTAACGTGTTGTTTTTGATTGCGTGAATTTTATAATTATTATGGATGTATTTTTATTAAATGAAATTGATGTTCTATATGAGGATGACTTCGACATATTAGATATCATTGACTATGGCTTTCCTAGAAGTCTAGAATTTAATAGGGCCGAGCACTACCATGATAAGGACGAACTCGCATATTTTCGGCGATTTCGGTTGACCAAAAGAACTACTCTGCCACTGCTGAGATTAATTGAGGATGATTCAGAATTGCCAAGTGATATGTAAGTACATATCTTATTATATCTTATGTATGATGATGTCAAACCTTAAAGAAGGGAGTTTAAGCCTTGATGATAGTAGGAATCAGAGTGTATCACCGATGAGTCAACTCCTTACGTGCCTGCAATTCTACGCATCAGCAGGACATTTATTGGTTGTAGCCGATTTGATGAAAATCCACGAATCTACAGTGTCAAGAATAGTTGGTCGAGTTTCAGTATTCATGAAAATGCCTCAGACAGAAGCAGAATTACGTTCCACCCAAACCCATTTTTACCAAATTGCTGAATTTCCTCGTGTTATTTTGGAGCAATTGATTGTACACATGTAATTATTAATTCTGCAGGTACTATTTACTCTTGTGAATGTGAAGAGAACTACTCATGCCCACTTGCACCGTCAAATATATGTCTGACTTACGTCCAACTCAAATTTTAAGTTAGGTTTGAGACGTCGATTCTCTTGCACCGCAGTTTGAGTGCCACATAAGTTATGACTATTTTGAGCCGCGAATATTCATGGCTTAAGCAAGACTTTAGCCCGTCTCAAATATTCAAACGTCAAAAACGAACTTCAGTTTTGACGTGTTGTTTTTGATTGCGTGAATTTAATAATTATTATGGATGTATTTTTATTAAATGAAATTGATGTTCTATATGAGGATGACTTCGACATATTAGATATCATTGACTATGGCTTTCCTAGAAGTCTAGAATTTAATAGGGCTGATCACTACCATGATATGGACGAATTCGCATTTTTTCGGCGATTTCGTTTGACCCAAAAAAACTACTACTACTGCTGAGATTAATTGAGGATGATTCAGAATTGCCAAGTGATATGTAAGTACATATCGTATTATATCGTATGTATGATGATGTCAAACCTCAAAGAAGGGAGCCTTGATGATTGTAGGAATCAGAGTGTATCACCGATGAGTCAACTCCTTACGTGCCTCCGACTCTACGCATCAGCAGGACATTTATTGACTGCAGCCGATTTGATGAAAATCCGCGAATCCAGAGTATCAAGAATAGTTGTTCAAGTTTCAGTATTCATAAAAATGCCTCAGACAGAAGCAGAATTACGTTCCACCCTAACCCAATTTTAACAAATTGCTGGATTTCCTCGTGTTATTGGAGCAATTGATTGTACCCATGTAATTATTAATTCTTCAGGTACTATTTACTCTTGTGAATATGAAAAGTATTACTTCGATGATATTCCACAGGTGCAGAATTATGTGATTCAAGTTACGAATAAGGAATTGTTGAAATAAAATCAAATCATTTGCTTCAAATAAAAAAAATCGGTTTTACTATGCCAATTCGTTAGTGGCCCAAAGTATATGTCGTTCTGTGAATCATAATACTGAAAAGGAAAATGCATAGACAAATTATCTTGTTCGTCTTTGAATTCGCGAGTTCTTCTTACTTCGCTGTGCTCAGTGCTGACACAAAACCATATGGTCTTGTCGCATTTCTATGTCAAAACAAACAAATTCACTGATTCATACAGTGTTGCCAGATTTGGCGTTGCCTAGCGCTTGCTTAAGAAAGTCGTTTCTATTAGATATGCGGTGCAAGATCTGATCCGTTAAGGCGTGGGAAAGCCTGACTCAAAATTTAAGGGTGCCTCAGATAAGTCTGTCTTAACCAGAAAACGGTGCAAGTGGGCATACCTCAACTAACTTGGGAGTGATATTAAAAGAGTCTTCCGGGCTTATTAGCCGTGGTCCATTAGAAATAATTTCACCTAACGTTTCGCCTACATGCGGTAGCCATCTTCAGAGGATTCTTGGTCAGAGATTGTACCTCGAACGCTGAATTTCTGACACTGACGTGTTCGAATCGGAAGTGTTAATGGCAGGAAAAGATGGTGAGTTTACGCGCGCGATGTTAATTGGCCCATCGCTCCCGCTTCGTTTCAGCGCAATGTAAAAAAGGGGTCTCTTCTTTTATGTTCATGTTGTTTTTGTGTTTATAAATTTCAGTGGCTTTCATGTTCAGCCTGGCATAGTAACTTTTGATATTGGAAATAATCTCCGCCTTTGAGAAATCTATATTGTGTCCATCTGTTAGAGCATGTTCAGCTAGTGCGCATTTTTCTACTATCCCAAAACAACATGAACAGAAAAGAATAGACCCCTTTTATATTTATAATACAATTTCCTAAGTTAGCTTCTGCACTCACCGCAAAAAACAGCGATAATAATTAGAAACTCCAGTGTAATCACAGCTCAAATCTTCCACTATAGTGCACGGTAAGGACGATGATACTTCTTCTTCTCCTGGGCCCCATGACATCCTTTTACCATACCTACAAGTCAGAAGGAATTTATTAGAACGCTTCTTTCAATATTCGCATACAAGTTGAGTGAAAAGTAACTCACAAAAGTTATTTATGATATGAGTGTTAAAAGTGACGTTTTATTTTGTGAGTGAAAAAGTTTGTGAAATGAGCGGAGCGAATTGAACAATTTCGCAAACAAAATAAAATCACTTTTAACACGAATACCATACAATGTTTTTTGTACAACTGCCCTATTTTCATAATGAAATGGGTGAATTTGCAATGATAATAAACTTCGAAATGCATTTTATAAGTTCAAATAATCGAAAGGTTGTTGTGAATGGCAAACGTTGCCAACGTTATGATTACTAACGAATGAGAAAAGACGCTGCCATTTGAATTTCGTTCCTGTCCACTTTTCGTCTTGGATTTTCAACTGCTTAATATGTTTGTCGAGAGTCCAATTATTAATGAAAGTGACGATTTGGTTGTTCCTCTGGATATTGAAGAGTCTGCAACAAGAGCAAATCTGGAACTCTCACCTAAAAAATCTGTTCAGCAGTACGATCTTGCATATAACAATTTCCTGGCCTGGTTTAATTTGAAAAATGTAGAAGGGAACTTCAGTGAAACTGTTTTCCTGGCATACTTAGAAGAAAATCAAAAATATGGAGTTCATCAACTTTGTGGAGCCAATTTTCAATGATAAAGTCGAGTGACCTTGTTAAAAATGGTGTGGATGTTAGTAAATATTTTAAGGTAATATATTTAAAACGGAAAAGTGAAGGATAAAAAGAAAATCGAAAATTTTCACTCGTGAACAAGTTGAAAAGTTTATAAAGGAGGCAACAGATGAGAGATACTTGATGGTTAAGGTTGCAACTATTTTCGGATTATTTGGAGCCTGTCAGCGTGAAGAATTGTGTAATTTATCAGCGGAAGACATCGAAATAACAAATAAATCATTGGTTATACAACTTCCGAACGCAAAAACGAAAGTCAGTCGTTTTTTCAGTATTATTGGGAAGTATGTAGACTATTTTCATGAGTACTTTGCACTGCGCCCTTCTGTCATCAAACATCTTCGTTTTTTCCTGAAATACATTAATAATAAATGCACTGCCAATCCAGTTGGTATTAATACATTTGGGAAAATTTCATCTATTACTGCAGAATTCCTCAAACTGCCAGAACCAAAGCAATATACAGGAAACTGTTTTCGAAGATCCTCCGCTTCATTGCCAGCAGAATCAGGAGCAAATATTACGGGTATAAAAAAACATGGTGGATGGAAGTCCACGACGGTAGCCGAGGGCTATGTTGATCATTCCATTGCATATAGAAATGTCAATGCTGAAAAAATTCTCCCAACCTCAACAGATTTTGGATCATCATCATCCAATATTGTACTTCCGGTTTCTACAAGTACTGATGGTGCTGAGGATTCTAATAATGTGTTGCGAAGCTCCCTAACGTCACATGGCATTAATGTTAGTAATTGTTCTAGTTTTACGATTAATATTAATGTTCATCAGTAATGATGGTTAAATTATGATAATAAAAATTTGCAATTGCTGAATTTTTCTCATCTGATTTCATCATAAGAAAATGGAGTGCTAAACATATTTCTAACACTAATGTTAAAAATATTTTTAACACGCTTCCACGTAAACAATCAATTTTAACATTGTTTGCTGTAATGAAAAGTGTCATTTTAATGGCAGTTGTACAAAAAATTATTTTTCTATTTGTTGAGAAATGGACGAATGAATAACTGACAAACCTCATTTTTTGTTAGAGAAAAAATTGATAGGTCATTGACATAAACGCATCATACGTGGACTTATCAAAATACAAAATGATCAAATCGTCAATAACACAAGTAAAAGACGAAAATGAATGGAACAAATGTATGTGGTAGAAAGTACCTGGGCCCTACGAAGAAAGACGGTACATTCTTGACAATTCTTGGCCTCATAACATCACTATCAACATTCTTCTTGCCGTATCTGGTAGTGAGAAGAGCTGGAAAAGATTCAGATATACTGATATATGTATTCTTATTTTGTCTACGAATATTCAAACAATAAATTGAATAATTACTTGATAATATAACATAATGATATATTAACAGGTAGATTTGTTTCTCATGTTGTTGGCTTGTTCTATTTTCTTGATAATCCTAAAACTTTCATACAATATATTGTATTCTATTCATAAATTCAAAAGTTTTCGAATTCGGAAGAAACTGTCTTCAATTCTCGTAGAAAAAGAGATACTTTTTGGTGAATATCCTTCCGAGTCCTACAATTATACTAACTCACCTTCATTGTAATTCAGGAAAAAGATTGAAACTCCAATTATTGTAATCACAACATTCATCTGTAAAAAAAAATATCATCAGTACTCAAGAAAAATCAGAGATTTGGAAAAACATAATATTTTTGTTTCTTCATAGATTTAATAATTTCTTGCTCAAATTCGTACTTCTTCAACCTGTCATAACTCGCACAATTAGTTAGAAAATTATGATTTTGATTGGAGAATACAACAATCGAACCATTATTCTTTTCCCAATAATTTTTATTTCGAAAGAAGTTCTCCCTATGCTTTTTTAGATTGAATACAATATTCTATTCATTGTTGTAAGTGGTGACTTCAAGATTTGTTACACTAAATCTGGGACTCCCTGTATACATGAAATAATCGTAGAAGGCGGGTTTCTCTTCAATGCGAAAAATTCTGTATCCAAATTTGAATGTTAATTACAAAGTTCACGTTAGCGTTGCACTCCTAGACAGAAAAAAAAAATTATTGTTCTGCCATTAATTGACTGAACTCATTATGGGAAGTTGTAAATTGAATTTGTGAGTTAACTTTCTAAGTTCTTTGAATAATTCCTTCGCAGTTTTCACCTTTGAATTTCAACTGGTAATGAAATCAAATACATATATAGGGTGTTTCACGGAGACGTTCGTTAGAATATTTGAACAAATATTCAAACAGCTGAAATTTTATTGTTAAGCTATGTTAGGAGCGATGAATTTCTCGAATAATTTCATTTAAGTTTTTTCATTGATAGATTACCCATTAATTGTACAGGGTGGGCATATTTCGATGTTTTAGCACTACAACTTTTGAACCAGAGGAGATAGACAAAATCTGATACCCCATTCTCGATCTCTTTTTCGGAGAAACTAACAAGAGTAGTGTTCATTTTTGGCTACCTTCTTTTGTTTTCGAGTTATAAGCGAAAATTGGAAAAATTGTGATATCGCAGAAAATTTATATATCCGCCAATACTGATGATAGATCTCTGAAATGAAAACATTATACAGGCACTTTTCTACGTAGAATCCAGTGGCGTACTCGTCTTTTTTGCAGCATTTTCATTTACGAATCTATGACACGAAGTTATGTTTTTTTGAAGACGAACACTAGAGTTTTTTGCCATTTTCTGAAAGCTTAATTTTTTCTGATTTCAGAAATATATAACATCGTATGGTTCGTTTCAATAAATCAATATGAGTATTCAAATTGGTCAAGAACATCTGAGTCTCAATACTTTCTATGGTTTCAATTGTCGATGAGCAAGAAAAATTTAGTATCGTATAATTACCAGAATTTCTTTCTAGTAGTCTTTTCATTTCTAGGCTCTTGTTATAGGAAGCTACAGTTTTCTGTGCTCATCAACAGTTGAAACCATAGAAAGTATTGAGACTCACATGGAAATAGGTTTTTGACCAATTTCTATACTCATATTGATACAAACTTTACGATGTTATATATTTTTGAAATCAGAAAAAATTATGCTTTCAGAAAATATCACAGAAATATAGTGTTTCCATTTAAAAAAACATAACTTTGGATCATAGCTTCGTAATTGCAATTGGAGCATGCCACTGAATTCTACGTGAAAAAGGTGCCTGTATAATGTTTTAATTTCAGAGCTCTATCATCAGTATTGGCGGAGATAATTTTTTTTCGATATCGCCATTTTTCCAGTGTTCGCCTATAACTCGAAAACAAAAGAAGGTAGCCAAAAATGAATAAAACTCTTGTTAGTTTCTCCGAAAAAGAGGTCGAGAATTGGGTATCAGATTTTGTCTATCTCCTCTGGTTCAAAAGTTGTAGTGCTAAAACATCGAAATATGCCCACCCTGTACAGGGTGGTCAAAATTGCTGATACTTGAACTACAACTTTTTAACCGAGAGAGATAGAGGAAAATGAATGACACGTTACGGTGGTCTTTGTTAGAGAAACTAATAATGCCATCAACTGCATTCCTCTATCTTCTTTTGTTTTCGAGTTATAGGCCAAAATTGAAATTTGTTCGATTTCAACTTTGCCCATTCTCTCCGTTTCTGTTTGTGCTAGGATGTTGAAATGAAAACATTATACAGGCACTTTTTTCATAGCAATCCAGTAGCGTACTTTGTTTTTTCCCAAGAAATTTCCTTGCTGAGCTATAATATAAAGTTGTGTTTTTTCTTATGGAAACAATAGTTTGAAATGGTTTCAGAAATACATTATACATCATACAACGCCCTCAGATTCATTCAGATATCATGAAAAATATAGTTTGTATGTGAAATTTGAATTATTGAGTACTAAGTAGGCAAACTAATGGTTTTCCTTCGTTAATTGAAAATTCAATTGGACTTACAGGGTGTTTCTGTATTCGAAGTTAGTCATAACATAAACCTTAACACTTTTTTTCAAGGAGAACAGATTTTTCATTGTTCAGCTGAAATTTACGTTAAAAAATAGTTCATAAATGTATTACAAACTACTGCTTTAAAATGCTCATTTTCCAAGATATGGGGTAAAATCTCATGGTCTTGTTCTCGTTAAACAAATTGATGCTTCAACCATTCTGTAGCGAAGAAAAATCAATCATCGATGGCTAGAGCTGTTTATTCTCTGAATGACTTTTCGAACTGAACCTTTCAATGTCACTTCATCATGTCACAAATGACGACGAAAATGTGCAAATCAAAAATTAATAAGTAATAAGTATTCAGCGAATTTTTCGTGATGTTTTCTACATTCAAAGAGCTCTACAATGAAAGAATTCACGATGCAGATATGTTCTGTAGTATCGGTGTATTAGTAGACCCCCTTTGTGGATATTTTGCCCAAGGTATTTCGATGATTCTCACAACCCTGAACAGATACTTCGTAAGGATGCATTTTAAATGGTTAGAGGTGATGTATCCGACAGGAGGGGACCAGTGAATTCCACATTCATGTGATAATATTACAATGCAAATTGAAAACTGTACTGTCAAGGAATTAAATGAAAAAATTATCACCAATGTGTATTATATATTCCAAAAAATAAGTCCCCAGATTGAAGTCACGTAAAATATACTGCTCCACAAGAGTTAGGGATATCGTATTCAGCCGTTTTGAAAAGTATGAAATCTTCGATAAAATCGCTCTACAATCATTTAAAACTCAATAACAACTTGAATCGATCCAATAAAAATCAGTGTGAGACATTTCGTCAAACTGGTCGCCTTTTTTCTGAAGTTTGCTTCTTTGCATATGCCTCATGAATGTTCTTATTTTGAAATGGAGTCAGTTTATCAACGGATTCGATTTGAAACGAGTTTTCAGAAAATTCCAAGACGTAAATCAATAAACGCTGAGGCTAAAAGGGCTATCGGAATGATACAGCTTGCCTAACTTAGGTTGTTGTAGCGGAAAGGCTCCGAGTCAGCCAAAGTGTGATATCTCGTCTTTGGAATAGGTTCAGGGAGACAGGTTCCATGTTGGAAAGACCAAGGCTGGGTGAGCGACATCTACGTGTAGAATGCTACTGAATCCGCTTCAAAATGCAGATGGGGGTCCAAATTTCCATCGAAACCATCAGACGACGTTTGAGAGAGGTGAATCTAGGTTCTAGACGTCCATTAAGAGGAATTCCATTAACACATGACCATAAGCGTCAAAGACTAGAATGGGCAAGGCAACGTATCGATTGGAATGATCAATGGCGTAGTGTCCTTTTCACTGATGAATCCAGATATGGACGATTTTCAGATTCTCGAAGAATAAGGGTATGGACAATCACACGCATACCTCGTAATCGTAGCTATGTCCAAGAAGTCCATCCATTCCGAGGGGGTAGTGTTATGGTATGGGCCGGGATATGTTTAAACTGGCGCACAGATCTACACATTTGTCCTGGGAATATGACCGCCTACATTATAGGGAGCTTGTCATTGACAAAGTTTTGCTAAATTTTCATGCTGCTATCGGTGAAATTTTTCAGTTCCTAGATAACGCAAGGTGCAGCCATAGTTGAGAATGCGAGCGAGGAGCTTGCTATTCCACCCTTACCAATACCTCCGCACTCACCAGATTTGAATTGCATAGAACATGCATGGGATTTGCTCCAAAGAAGATTAGATAATCATCAAACTAGCCCAGAATTCTTAAATGATCTGAGAGAGCTTCTGCCGCGTTTATGGAACCAAATTTTCAAGAAATGTTCAACAAGCTCGTGTGTAGTATGCAAAGAAGATGTCAAGCTGTTATTGATGCCCGTGGACGCCATACATTGTATTGATAGTCTCAAAATGCTTGAATCCTCTGGGAATAAAATTTCGTTATTTTACTCAATTTTTCTTAACCACCCTGTACCTAAACGCTGCAGACCTACAGGCTTAAATTAATTTTATTTCTTGCAACTTGAAATCATATTAATATGAATTTTCATCACAAAATCTCATTTAAACTATTTTTTTTTTGTAATTTTAGTCAATATCCAGAACTCATGTGGAGCCGTTTATTTCGGTCAAATTCTTCAAACAATATAATCAAAAACGATAAAAAAAATCTTGTCAATTTGAATGGCATGCAATTTCAACAAAGATCTTATTTCTGCTGATCCTCCCATTAAAGTTTCTGGATTTGACGTTCCCAGGATAATATGGTCGAGCAACTAATGCATTTCTGAACTGGGGGTTGGCTTTTTTTTCTTTTTTTATTTCAGATTGAGAATTTCGGGTAGATTGGTGAAGTCTTTGATTTTTTTAATCTATAGAAGAATTACATGAAGATGCCCTTCAAGATTATGTAGATATTCTTCAGGATCTTTCGATATTTTCAGTAAATTTTTTCTCAAAGACGTGAAGGCAGTGTTTTTTTTTGCTCAGGTTTTTTTCTCAGCTGTTGTATCAAACAATAAACCAGCACAAATTTCATCCAATTCTCAGTTTGACTGGGCCTTCTGTGTATATTCATTCATAAATACAGGGTGTACAAAATTCGACGGACTATGAGACGTTCCTGAAGAACTCGACCCATTTTAAATCTGAAATTTCGAAATTTGCGATTATTGTAAAATATTCTTGTAGCCTGACCACTTTCATTTATATAGGGTATGAAAAATGTTTTTCCGTTTCCGATTTAGATGAAGTATTCACTTCTGATCGCATTCTTCTTGAAATCGTTGCATTAGTCGAAATACCTTTTCAAATATCGAGAAAAAACTGAAGGAAAAAAGGAGATAAGACTATTCGGTATTATGTTTGTTATTCCTATTCTAAATATCTTGAGCATAAACCGTTTTCCCATATTTGAAGTCGCAGACTGTGGAGATATTGTACATTTCTAGAATTTCGAAAAACTCGTCACACTCTGTTCCAAATGTTGGGTCAAAATTGGGATCAAGATTGACTCATAACTTTCGTTTTTCGAGGTAGAACCCTATTTTTTCATGTTTGCGTTGGATTCTGAGGAGAAAAATAATGATATTGTTCTAACATGTGAATGCACCTGAAGTATATTTCTTGAGTTATTTAGGTTTTTTGATTTCATATCGTACCTAGAGTCAAATTTATGAAATCGTCGTTCTTATATTCCTAGTTACGATACTTTTTTACACGCTGTATACCTCTCAATATTATAGATACGCTTTTTGGGTTTATTTATCAAACCGATATACTCATTTTCCAATGTATTTTCACTCCCAGAAAGCTCGGAATACTTAATTATGGCTCACCCTGTATAGTTGTCATACGTCAAAGCACTCAATATTATATTTCGGATTTCATAATCGCGCAACGATGGCATTCAATTAACATCGGGACTTTTCCAATTAAACGCCGGCTTAGCAAGTAATATTCGTGTAAGTCTAAGAGCTGTTCAGGAATCGAAAACCCAGATTCGCTGGTATTAATATACCTATACCATGTAAGTCGAGAAATTCGAACTTTTGATGTGATAATTCGTCATTAAAGCTCTAGGGGAACCATTTCCTAGATCGAGGTGTGGGTATGCATGGTATGCAAGGCTGAACAGACAGGCACACATGTTTATCTAGTGCTTATATGAGCACTAACGTCATCTGTGTGAGCTTTCCAGTTTTATGAAGAAAGCAGGGTTATAAGGTTATAAGGTTCACTTCACCCTGAGGTTAAATTCGAGGAAATTTGTTCGGTTTTTGTTGTCTCTTAATTGTCATTGACAAATCCAATACATTGAAATTTGAGCAGCTCCTTAAGAATTCTTCGTTAAAGAATTATTGACGAGCTACGTTACTTGTTTTGGCACGCTGTATACAATGAATGAAGGTCTACTTGGCTTGTATCTCCACACAAATAGAACACGGATAGAAAATGTATAGCCAAACGTAAACATTTTCCATTAACTTCAGATCTTGCTCTGACTATACATAAGTCGCAAGGTGGAACTTTTGACGAAATAGTATATGAGTATAGTAAATTACATTCATAGGAACTCGTCTAAGTTGCACTCTCTCGGGTGACTGATATTGAAAAATTGTATATTACGACAAAAAATTATAATTCTGCATATAAGTTTTATCATAATCGAAGGCAAGCTGCATCGACTGCATCTTTGTTGCAAGAATTCAAAAGACTGTCTTCAAATAGTGTTCAGACGATAGCTCAAAGTGTCTTAGATTTCATAAGTAATAGAAATAGTACATATTTTAATAATGACTTTTAATTGCCAAAGTGCACATAGTCACAAATACGATTTATAAGATTCAGTTACGAGACAAACCAATGTGTTACTTCTTACCGAAACATGCATGACGCGTGATAATCCGATTAAAATACCTAATTTCAGTAATTGTATTGTTCAATTCGAATGAGATACTGTTCCAAAAGGTGGGGTAGCTATTTACCAAAATAGTAATAATGAAACTAATATTATGACTCCGAATATTGAAATAAATATTGAAGACGTTAGCGATGTTAATGTTAGACGCTCGTTTGTTAAAGATATTTGTGCATGCTTATGCAAACTTAGAAATGACCTACACATAGTCATGGTAGCAATTTACATTTCTCCGAATCCAAAATTGGACGAGGTAGAGCATTTTATTCATCGCACTTTACTGGAGTACACTGAAGAAGGGTCGAAAATACTTGTTGGCTGGCGATTTCAACATTAACTTCGCTGATAAAGAGTCAGAGCGGTTGACAACTATTCTTTCGGAAAAATTGAATTTAGAAATGAATTATGATCCACAACATCTTGTGGACGTACATCTGTGTGAACACTCCACCCTGAGATTAAAATTGTTCGTTTTTTTTTGTATCTGAATTGTCATTAACAAATCCAATACTTTTGAAATTTGAGCAGCTCCTTAAGAATTCTTCGTTCAAGCATTATTGACGAGTTACGTTACTTGTTTTGGCACCCTGTATACATTGAATGAAGGTCTACTTGGCTTGTATCTCCTCACAAAATTTTGAAATTATGGAGTATTGATTTTTCATAAACTTCTAATGGGCACTCCCGGTATATAGTTCAGTCAATGAGAATTTTTGTTACGAATTCTTTCAATATGCATCAATTAACTTGAAATTTTTACAATACAAATTGAAACAAAAAGGTATCTAGCTGAGGTTGGTGCAACACAGGAAAACAATACAGGTCTGCAGTATGATTAAATGAGGAAAGGGAAAAACCTCAGCTAAAAAAACCCTTACCCAGCCCGTGAAAAAAAATTACTTCAAATATTAAATATCAGGAAAATCTTGAAAGACATCTGTGTGATCTGAGGTAACATCTTTATGTGATTTGTCGATGGGCTCAGATAAACAAATTCATCACAAAAGGACTCGCAATTCTTAATCTGAAATGAAAAAAGACAAAAGCAGAAAAGAAACCAAGTATTTAGAATAAATTAAATTATTTTGAAATTAACCACCCATTTCAGAAATGCATCTGTTACTTTATGTATAGCCTCGAAACCATCTTGAAATTTATAAATGGGACAACTATTTATAAGATGATCTATAGTCTCCTCATTTTCCCCACACATACAACTAGGGTTCTTCACTGAATTCCATCGGAAGAGCATGCTGTTGCATCGTCCATGGCCTGTTCTAATAAGATTTAGAACAGACCATATTCTCCTGGGAAGGTCAAAACCAGCAACTCTGATGGAAGGATCAAAAATAAGATCTTTATTGAAAAAATTGGATACATTCCATTCAGATTGCCAAATTTCTTTGTCGCTTCTATTCATATCAATCAGGAAATTTGACCAAAAAGGTTTACGCGACTTCAATCTGGGGACCTTATTATCTGGAATATAGGTGAGTATGGAAAATAATTTTCTAAAGGAATTGGATTTGATCGGAAAATTCAAAGCTGTCATCTCTCTGCGAATATAGGAGGGACAATATTTGAGAGGACTGGTAACCAAGGAGTAGCTGTAGATAGTACCAGTAATAATCCTCATAGAAAAATTTAGTTGGGCATCAATTTTTTTCACATGAACACTGTTCAATCAAACAGGGCAACAATATTCAGCAGCAGAAAAAAAAATTGGCCAGGTAATAAAGCTCTCAATTTAGTTGATTGGAGTTGGAATGGTACCAATGGATATTTGCAGCCCACAAAAATGCAAAAAACACCTCCACCACAAGAATTGTTAAAAATGATTTTTTGTAACTGCAAAAAAAGATGCAATGCGTAATGCACCTGCAGAAAACTGAGTCTTTTTTGTAAAGCTACATGTGGGGAATATGCAGGTGTTAACTGCCAAAACAGTGGGCCAATCTTTGGCAAAGATGAAGACAAGAATAATTGACAGTGACAACAGCGACTCAGAATTTGATTGAATTTTTGACACAAAAAGTATTAATTTCACATGAATAAAGTGATGAATAAAAGAAATCTTCAAATGTTATTTCCATTTTGTTATTTTGAACAGATAGGTATTGCTTTTAGGGGTTGAAAAATAATAACAACTAAAACTAACTTTGGTGCAAAACAGTATTATATAATTGATTGAAAGTAATTGATAATATTAATAAAGCCCCATTTTCACATATTTCATGCTGAAAGGAGGTAGCTTATACGGTCTTGAAGTATATGAAGACCTTAATTAAATATCTATTGAAATATTTTCTGGGGGGTCTTTGCATTTTTCTGAAAACTTAATTTGGGTTTTCTCTCCCAGTCTCTGGAACAAGAAACAATAAGAGAAAATTTTTGAAGAAAATAAGAGAGGCCCCTGCATAAAAATTTGTGCACAAATTTGTCTGAGGCCAAAACTCTACGAGAAGAAATTGTTGCCTAACAATGAACAAAAAGAAAACACTTTGAACTCTTAAGCGTAACGTAAGATAACGTTTCGGAGTCTAAATCAGACTCCTTCGTCAGACAATTACTAGTTTCCATTCAACTCCGTAGAATCGTGACAATAGTTTGATTTTTGGATTGACATTTGTCAATATATGATGAACATGGATTAATAATAATCACTAGATGTTGATATCGTTATTTTATTTCAAAATTCCCTGAAACCAGTTTTTTTTTTCAATAAATCCATCCAATTTCGATCTATTCCTACTAACAATTGGCGAGATTATCAGCCTCATCCAACAAAATACAAGCTGACTCCTTGATTTTTCTTTTATAACCATCAGGTTCCGTCATTAGAATTTTTGTTCCATTCCAATCCATCATGTGATTGCCGGTATTGGAACACACATGATCTGCTATCTGCGATCTACCAATATCTCTATTTTTTATGTTATTCTTATGTTCACGTTTTCTGATTTCTAATGGTCTTGATGTTTCTCCTGTATAAGATTTTCCACAAATACAGGGAATATTGTAAATACAATTTCTTGATTTTTGGTACTCATTCAAAGGTTTAGTTTTTGTTAATAAAGATCGTAAATCATTCTTTTGAAAACAGTTCTTATGTTGAATTTAGAACCAATTCTTTTAATTTTTTCTGAAAGTCCATGAACATAAGGAATCAAATTTATTAAAATTGGTTGTTCTTGATGGTTTGTTGTTGATTTTTGATTGTTATTATCGTTTTGAAGCAAAATTGTTCTCTCTAAATTTGAAATAGATTTTCCTATGAAATTAGTTGGATATTGATTATCCTCAAATTGTTACGCAGGGGCCTTTCTTATATTATTCAAAAATTTTTTCTAATTGTTTCTTATTTCAGAGACTGGGAGAGAAAACCCAAATTAAGTTTTCAGGAAAACCTCAATAAAACTTCATAAAACGCTACTGAAGCCCAAAATTACTTTTATTAAAGTAAGAAAAAGTTTTTTTCTGATTTTGGTTATAGAAGTTGTTTTCACCCCTTAAAAATAATAAGCATATATCGGCATAGAGTAGACTTTGGAGAAGGAGACAAGTAGAGCTTATTACCAAATAGAATTCGGAGGTAATGCCCTATTTTCGCCCTCATTGACTGGACTAATATTAGTATTAGTCCAGCAAGAATTTGTGGATTTTAAATTTGAATATCGAAGGAATTTCGAAAGACAAGTGTGATAACGTCTACAAATTAGCTGATGAACATGGTATCGAAGTGATTCTTTTGCAAGAAACTCACACGGCAACATAAAAAAATCCTCGTGAAAGAGGACAGTTGAAAGGTTATGTATTAATTGATTTTTTACAAGTTTATCTTGTTATGTTAAAAAATCATCAGTTCGTAATTTTCAACAGATTCGGAAAGGAGAAATTGATGGAGTTTTTTTCATTTCTTTTTCAAATTTTGTGACATTTCTGTCATAAATATTTATAAACCTCCGAACATTATTTGGCCAAGAAATCTGAATGTTGATGTTCTTTAAAGTACCAAATGCATTTCTAAAATGCATTTGATTCATTCTGAATAATCGGTTTCTTTTCTGCTTTTGTCTTGGGAAGAATCTGTTTATCCGAGCCCATCGACGGATAACATGAAGATGATCACACTGATGTCTTTCAAGATTTTCCTGATATTTGATATTTTATGTTATTTTTTTACGGGGAGACAGGTTTTTTCGGCTGAGGTTTTTTCCCCTGGCTGTATAGTATCGTATGATACTAGTGATGATAGTATCGTATGATTCTATAGTATCATAATCATACGAAGAATGTTATGATACCCCGTTCTTTTTTTACCTCAGCTTAGGTACTTTTTGTTTCAACATTTATTGTATTATTTTAGCTCTCTTTTTCATAAGAATATATATAATATGGAAGTAGGGATACGGAATGGATTATGGTTTCTTTTCAAAATCGTCCAAGGCTTTTCTGGTGCATGGTTGTTTAAAAATCGCATTCCCCAGCTGATAATTCAATAAAGCGAGCCCCAAAACGGATATATCGCAGAGAATCTCGTATGAACTGATAGGAGGAAAGGAGTGATCTAAGCCGCAATGTTGTATGTATGTTTTATCCGATGAAAACAAACCAATGACCGAAATCGATTCGAGAGCTGTTATTTCAAGCTTATTACTGGGACGTTTAATGAAGCCTTGGAACTTCTGAAGCAGTTTCGAGTAGGATTCAGGATTTTTGCTGGCACTTGGAGGAAATTGCACATAATCAACTTAGCTGTCTTGAAGGGCGGATATTTTTCCGTTTCTCGCAAAGGCGAATGTCTCCAGTTTTCTACTTCAGATACACTGCTCCACGTAAGTAAGGGGCGTAGAAATATCAAATTCAAAAAAGCATTTCTTTCAAATTATGTCATATTCCTTTCGTGTTGTTTTCCCTTTTCGCTTAAGGGTGAGGTACATAGTATACATTTATGTATGCTTCTTTACGACTCTGTGATTTTTTCTGCTGTTTTCTTTTTTCATTATTCATCGTTTATGTGGATAAGTATTCGATAATTTTCTCCTTTTATAGGTTATTACTTTTCGGTTTTTGTTTCAGCATCCTTTACTTTATCGAAGATTCTATTTAAATGAAAAAATTTTTATTTATATCGTTTACTAGCTGACCCGGCAGACTTCAACTGCCTCAATCGATAAATAAAAAAGCAACTTAATATTATAAGAAACTATTATGGTATAATACCTTGAAAGTGGACATAAAATTGTCCTGTACAGTTAGTCCAGTCAATGAGGGCGAAAATTAGGCATTACCTCCGAATTCTATCAAGATGCTTCGATTTTGATAAAATTTTGGATATAAGCTATACTTGTCTCCTACTCCTACCCTATGCCTATTTATGCTTATTATTTTCAAGGGGTGAAAACAACCCCTTTATCCAAAATTAAAAGAAACTTGTTCAAACGTAAATCAAAGTCATTTTTGAGCCTCAGTAGCGTTTTATGAAGATTAATGAAGGTCTTCATATACTTCAAGACCCTATAGACCAACCCTTTCAGCATAAAAATATAATTAATTTCAATCAAATTCATAACAGTATTTTGGATCAATGTTAGTTTTAGTTATTTTTACTTCTCAACCGCTAAAAGCAACCCTTATCTGTTCAAAATAACAAAATGAAAATATCATCTAAACGTTTCATTTATTCATCACTTTATTCACGTGAAATTAATACTTTTAGTGTCAATAAATAAATCTGATTCTGAGTGGCTGTCAATTATTTCTTGATCTTTGCCAAAGATTGGACAACTGCTTTGGCAGTTAACACCTGCACATTCCCCACATGTAGCGTTACAAAAAAGACTCAGAGTTCTGCAGGTGCATGACGCAATGCATCTTTTTTTTGCAGTTACAAAAAATCATTTTCAACAATTTTTGTTACGCAGGTGTTTTTTGCATTTTTGTGGGCTGCAAATATAAATTGGTACTATTCCAACCGCAATCAAGTGAATTGAGAGCTTTATTACCTAGCCAAATTTGAAGTTGATGATTTTAGGCAAGCATTTATATCATCGGCAGCCGTTGATTTTGGAATTACCAGTAATGGTTGTCGGAAGTCACCAGACAAAAGAATTAATGCGCCCCCAAAACATCCGTTTAGGCAACTCAAAATAATTGTTTACATATAAAATAGTAGAATGAAGATTTGTTCAAAACATTTCGTCATAAACTTTTCCATAGTGTTCGGAAGAAAGATAGGTGTCATCACACATGGACTCAGATGCGTTAATATTATTAGAAAATGTAGTTCACCGAATTAATATCAAAACTCTATTAACCGTAGCGACACCTACTGACGTTATTCGCAAGAAGAAAGAAGAAAAATTATTCCCTATTTTTTTTCCATTTCATCAAATTTTTCAGTTTTAATGTATTTTATGTTAACCCTGTCGTAGAAGAACCCAAAAAAAATTTTTCATAACAACCAGTTCATCCAATCTTGAGTATAAATGGTGTAACCAATAAAATGGCCGACTTATTTTTATGAATTAAGATTAAAGATTTAAACTAGTATGACCCCAGCCAAATTGGCTTGCTTCCATAAGTAAAAGCATCTTATAGTAGATCTCATTCTCCACGTTAGTTGTTAAGAATTCTGAGCGCCCCCCTACCTCTATAGTGACTGTCGATGATATTTCACACGTTGAAGAAGCAGAATGATTCGATCATCTCAATGCAATTTACTATATCGACAAGATGGATATTATTAGATTGGAATTTGTAGCTACGTGTCCCTAACTTAGGAATAAAGCGAGTCGAACTGATGCAACTTTTTCACAGTCATAGGTTTCCAACTCTTCTCTCATGCATATGAATTCAAATTCGGCCCTCTAAAGAATGTGAAAATACAGGTTCATTTTCTGAGACAAGACTACTCAATATCGTCCTTTCTTGCCAACAGAAATCTGAATGACAATTGTTTTATTATTCCTCTAACAAATGATGCAGTTATTTACCATGAGAATACTTATTTTGAAGGCAATTAAGTGGTTTGTTGCTAATAGTGGTATTATTTATGCTGTTTTCATTTCATAGATTATTAAATTTCGTCTATTTCCTTTATTTTTTTTTTCCATTTATCATTGATTTCTATTATGACGAAAAACTTATGTCATGTGTTTTTCGAATTATGATATAAAATGTCCTCTTTTTGAAATAACTCCAACAAGTTCAAGCAAAATTAGATTCATCAAAAAATGAATCTGGTCATTGGTGAGTCTTCCAACAACTCAATATATAAAACTAAGTCGGCCATTTTGTTGGTTACACCATTTATAACTCAAGATTGGATGAACTGTTTGTTATGAAAGATTTTTTTTTAATTCTTCCACGACAGGGTTAACAAAAAATACATTAAAACTCTCAAAAAGTTGATGAAATTCTTGCGAATAACGCCAATAGGTGTTTCTTCCGAACACTACGGCAATGTAAACAATACTGTGTATTTTGAGTTGCCCAAACGTCCGAATCAAGACATTGACATTTTCTATCGAACACACAAAAATACAATGGGGGTGTTTCCAAATTACTTCATTTGGAGCAGATATAATTAAAGGACGTGGATTCAATCCAACATTCTAGGTAAGAATATAATATTAACATTAATGTTTTCAAATCACTTATTTTGTCTTTCCTTTCTGCTATTTAGATTCAAGGTTCACCATCGAATTGGATCATTACAACCACTTGAAGATGCACACCATAAATTCCTCTAAATTTACTTCATATAGGCAATATGGATGATCAACTTGATCAACGACAATCAATTAATGCAGATGTGAAAAGAATAATTCTTCAAGATCTGCAGCAACAACTTCATGAAAATGCATTGGTTCGATTGTTTAAAACTGCTTTGGAACGTATGCCAAGTGACGATCACAAGGGTGTGATTAGAGCAGATAAACGACCTGTTGGAGCACATGACGCCAATTCAACGCCCCTACAATAGACGAAGTGGCAATTGTGATTGTAGGTGAAAACTTGGAAACGCGTGATATTGTTCTTACGCGTCGCAATACTGGAGAATTGAAACGAATATATCAAACACACCGTTCATACGATGCTCTACAATACCCGCTAATGTTTTGGAGAGGTGATAATGGATATTACTTCAATATCAAGATAATAAATCCATTGAATGGTGAGTACCTTCATTAAAATTTAAAATGTCTACTCAATACAAATTTGAATTATTTGATTTTAAGCGAAGAAACCACCAAGAAAAAGAGCTCAATGAATTATTATTCATTTCGTTTAATAGTTCGTTCGAATACTGATAACTATTTGCTGAGATTTCGTCGATTGTTGCAGCAGTATTGTGTGGACATGTATTGTAAAACTAGCTGACCTGGCAGACTTTGTACTGCCTCAATCGATACATAGAGAAGCAACTTTAATATTATAATAAACTATTATGGTATTATGTTGGCCAAGAAGTGTTTAGAATCATTTCATATCCCAGAAACTAAAGAGCGTAGGGGATCTGGTGGTGGGACCAATTGTGGCAATTGCCAATTAGATAAGGTAGCTGACCCGGCGAATTTTGTTTCGCCTTAGGGTAAAACCCGGATAGATGCCCCAGTTGGATAGATGCCCCATTTTCAAAATACCTAACTTCCCAAACTCTCCACTAATAATTAATAGTGTAAGAATGATCCACTGTCAACCTTAACTTCAGTTGGTAACGAAATATGGTACAGTGAGAACGCGTTTTGCAAGTGTATGTGATTATCTCCGCAACGAACTTCGGAAACATGTAAAAGTTTCAAAGGCTAGTATTTGCCGTTGTAGAACTTTTAAAGTAATTATAAATTCGATCAAATTTTTTATTATATCAATAAACTGGTTCTTCAAATGTGCATCTAAGTATGACCAGTTGCTTTTTTGTTTTTAATTTGCGAAAAAAGTGCATGGGCATCTATCCGTACCGAAAAGGATAGTTGCCCTGATTTTTCGAGGTATAGATGCCCTTAGGGGAAATATATATCTCTATACAATCCATACACCTGTATAGTCTGAGTATTAATTTTCTTCTAAATATTTTTAGTGTTCTGTTATAGTTTGTGTACCGATCTGAACTCTTTACTGATTGTAGCAAAACCATATCGCGGAAGTATGAGAGAAAAGAAGGAGTACAAGGTCAAGTTTGCTCTTGGACCACAGAACAACTCGGAGCAGCTTCCGATGAGACAGAACATTACGAAGGCGTTATGCCCCTGAAATATGAAATTAAGAATGAAAATACAAATTCTCAATCCGACTGGATTCAGTGTATAAGGTATCACTCAACTGGCTTCATGAAATCTGTACACTTTTTCGGAACTACTGCTCAAGATGTGGAAAACTTAAAACACTATCTGACTGATCCACTCTTCGTTGTGTTATTTTGTTTTAAAAAGAGTACATATTTCTATTTCTGTTGAAACCTATTAGGTATTTAATATTTTATAACAACTATGAAAAATTCGTATACCTATTTGTTGATACATACCTGATATTTTATGATATAAAGAATTTATATTTTCGTTTAATAAATGCTTTCGAAATTTCATTAAGTAGGCTGATTTAAGTTATATTACGATTATAACAGACATAAAGATGAGAGATTTCATTGAATTTGGCTTTGTAATTGGATCACACTATATGAAGGGCATCTATCCTTCCCAGTATTTTCATAGTGGGGCAACTATCCATACCTGTAGGCATCTATCCCCAGAAATAATGTTCCACAAAAATCAAAATTCTGTGAAATCTGCTAATGCTAGGTCAGAAAAAACCCACAGTATTCTAACTCAAATAACAAGTCTAGCTACTTTCATAGAAACTATTCAGATAAAATCGATATTTTCGAAAATATGAGGCAATTTCAAAAAGTGGGGCATCTATCCGGGTTTTACCCTAGAGATGAATAAAGTTGTACTAACCATTGGTTTTTTCAAGAAGGAAATATATACGGTGGAATACAAAAAGGTACAAAATATACAAAAAATTTAATTGCATTGAAATAGGTATGTAAATTGTTATTCATACATCAAAAGAATTCTGTAAATTTAAGAGGTACAGAGGGAACTTTTTTTAATATTTTATCAATTGAGGCAGTACGAAGTCTGCCGGGTCAGCTAGTTAGCAATAAAAAGTAAACCTTCCCCAAAGCTCTGGGCCAAACTATATGAACTTTCTTCTGAAACGAATCGATTCCTAAAATATTCATTAATATTTAAATGGGAAAAAACGGTATTGTCATCGTCAGATCGACCATTCTTCATCCAATAACTGAGGATAACTCGGAATCCACACAATATTAAATCGGTCTTGCGAATTCAAATTATACCTACATTTCGCATTATGTTTCAAAAACTAATTTAACAACGTTTCATTCGTAAAATTTCCAGATATCAGATTCTAGAGGATAGACGTTATGATCGTCGATACTTGAAACGACCCCTATTGTGTAGGGTCCAACTGATGAATGTTCAATGCTCAATCTTTTTTAAAGAACAGAACAGAGAATTACACAGGCAGAGGTATTCGCTGCGGAAGGCTATATTGAATAATTCAGAACCGGAATTGGGCATTATAATGTGAAACATCAATAAATGTTGAGATGCAGAAATGAGTGCCTACACGAAATGCATGAAAGGCATTGACAAAACCTGGAAAGCGCGAAAAAACAAATGCAAAATGTGCTCAGACAGAAAAAAATAACAGATAAACAGACTCAGTCCGAATAATGCAAAACATAAAAAATAAGTAATGAAACTTTGAATAAGGAACTATGACAAAATGGAAAAATAAAAAAACAATTTATTCGTATGATAATATATGAAATTAAAGAAATGGCCCATCATTTTGGAAATCTACCAAACCGGACAATAATATAATGCTTCGAGAAAATCGCTGTAAAATCATTTAAAACTCAATAACAACTTGAATCGATCCTATAAAAATCAGTATGAGACATTTCGTCAATCTAGTCGCTTTTTTCTGAAGTTTATTTCTCTGCATATGCTTCATGAAGATTCTTATTTCGAAATGGAGCCAATTTATCAACGGCTTCGATTTGAAACGAATTTTCTGAAAATGCCAAGACGTAAATTAACAAACGCTGAGGCTAATAGAGCTATCGGAAGCTACAGGGTGGCCTAACTCAGGTTGTTGTAGCGGAAAGGCTCCAATTCAGCCAAAGTGTGATATCTCGACTTTGAAATAGGTTCAGCGAGACAGATTCCGTGTTGAAAAGACCAAGGCTTGGTGGGCGACGAAAAACAACACCTGCTCAGGATCATTTCATCACCGTTTCGGAGAGAAGAAAGCCTACATCTACGTGTAGAATACTACTGAATACTCTTCAAAATGCAGATGGGGTCCAAGTTTCCATTGAAACCATCAGACGACATTCGAGAGAGGTGAATCTAGGTTCTAGACGTCCATTAAGAGGAGTTCCAATAACACGTGACCTTAAGCGTCAAAGACTGTAATGGGCAAGGCAACATATCCATTGGAACGATCAATAGCGTAGTGTCCTATTCACTGATGAATCCAGATATGAACAATTTTCAGATTCTCGAAGAATAAGGGTATGGACAATCCCGCGCATACCCCATAATCGTAGCTATGTCCAAGAAGTCCATTCATTCAGAGGGGGTAGTGTTATGGTATGGGCCGGGATATGTTTCAACGGGCGCACAGATCCACACATTTGTCCTGGAAATATTACAGCCTTACACTATAAGGAGCATGTCATTGACAATGTTTTGCCAAATTTTCACGCTGCTATGGGTGAAACTTTTCAATTTCTGAACCATAACGCTAGACCTCACCGTGCAGCCATAGTTGAGAATGCGCGCGAGGAGCTTGGTATTCAATATATACGATATTTACCAATACCTCCGCACACACCAGATTTGAATTGCGTAGGACATGCATGTTATATGCTCCAAAGAAGATTAGATAATCATCAACCTACCCCAGAATCCATAAATGATCTGAGAGAGCTTCTACCCCGTTTATGGAACCAAAATCCTCAAGAGATGTTCAACAACCTCGTGTGTAGTATGCAAAAAAGATTTCAAGCTGTTATTGATGCCTGTGAAGGCCATACATTGTATTGATAGTCTTAAAATGCTTGAATTCTCTGGGAATTCAATTTAATTATTTCACTCTATTTTTCGTAACCACCACGCTGCAGACCTCTACAGGCTGAAATTGATTTTATTTCCTGCAACTTGAAATCATATTAATATGAATCTTCAACACAAAATCTCATTCAATCTATATCTTTCTACAATTTAAGTTAATATCCCCAACTCATGTGGAGAAGTTTAGTTGATTTCCTGTAGAACACGATTTCAATTTCTCTGATATAACGGTCAATTACAAAACACATGAAACTGGTTGATATACGCTGCAGACTTACAGGCTAAAATTAATTTCATTTCGTGCAATTTGAATTCATATTGATATGAATTTCTATCACGAAATCTCATTCAAACCATAGTTTTTTTGCAATTTCAATATCCTTAACTCATGTGGAGCAGTTTAGTTTTATTACAATATATTGAGAATTGTAAGAGTTTTTTCTTCAGAGTATCTTATGAATTATGCAAATAGCTTGTTTTGTATTTTTTTATATTTTGTCGCTGTTCTTTATTTAAACATTCACGTCATGGAATTTTCTTGTTAAGCAATAATTCCATTTGGAATTCCGCTTGATGTCTGTTTGTGTGAACTTACAGAATATCTTACATTTTTTTTAATTTTTCGGTTTTTTGAATCTTTTCAGCATTTGTGGGGGCAATATGTCGAAAATTTCACCTGAAAATTCTTCTTTCCCGGATATAGCAAAACTCTTTCACGGTACGTCAATTTCTTGCTGGGAATATGTTGGACCCACAGAAGGACCCTTTCACAAATGTGAGATACATGAATTATAAATCGCGTTAAGGGAATAATATCAGTGTGGCATACACGAGAAAAGCTCTGGGTGAGCTAACCTGGCCCATTTCTTCAGAACTGAACACCGGATATAACAAAAAACTTAGGAACACGAAATAAATTTAAAAGCATACATAATGAAATGGATACTCTTGAAAAAGAATGATTTTTTTTTATTCGGTGCAGTGGAGTTTGATCGAGACATACTTTTCACCATATTGAGGGTTTGATCTTCGAAAAAAGTATATGGTCTGTTCTGAATCGTATGAGAACAGGAAATGGAAGATGTAATAGCTTGTTTATCATTTGGAATTCAGTTGAGAGCCTATACGAATACATAAAAGACATTCATGAAAAGAAAAAATTAAAACAAGTTATCTACATAATAATTTATAGCACCCAAATAAGAATATGGAATAAACGTATTTCATTATAGTAGAACATCATATAATCGGACAAATGCATAATGCATGTTGCCAGACTGTCAAATTTTTACGATGTTGATGGTATCTGTCAATACAGGATCGTCATATTATGGCTCTTATAACTAAGTATTGAAGAATTATTTTTTAAAGTGCATTTGTCTCCTCATGATAATAAAACTGAGGTTTCATATTTTCAATTAAACAATCAACAGATATTCCAACTAAGTCTTCCGAAAAATTCATTTGTGTTGATTATATTGCTGTGGTTTTCCATCTAATATCATTCTCATTTTCCGCATTTATTGAATCAGGGTTCAATAAAAACTTAAAAACAGGGACAGCATTTGTGGATTCATCAGCTGCATATGATACAGTATGGAAAAATGGATGAATTTATAAACTCTATAATCATTTAATATGTGGAAAAATGGTTAGACTATTAGAAAATAACTGACAGAAGGTTCCATGTTTTTGTCGATGATAATAGTAGTAGTTTCGAGACTTTGAATAATGGTCTTCCACAAGGTTCAGTCTTAGCATCTCTCCTATTCAATTTATATTTGTGTGACATTCCAACTACTTCTTCGGAAAATTTATTTATGCTGGTGATATTGCTCTGGCTTTCCATCATTCTAATTTTCGAACAACAGAAAATTCCCTTTCTGCAGATTTGGATATCTTGAAAAATTATTTTTTGAAGTGTCGTTTGTGCTCGAATGAAAATAAAACCGAGGATTCGTGTTTTCATTTGAATAATCATCAGAAATATAGAAAATTGAGTGTCACTTTCGGATCTTCTCCCTTAAAACATAATTTCAATCATAGATACCTGGGAATCAAACTTGATTATTCTCTAAATTTCAACGCCCATTTAGATGATCTGCGTTTGAAGCTTAAAACTCGAAACAATATTCTTCAGAAAGTAGCTGGTTCCTCATGGGGCGCTGATGCAACAATACTTCGTACGGCAGCGTTAGCTTTGTTTTTTTTTTCTGCTGCTGAATATTGTTGCCCTGTTTGGTTGAACAGTGTTCATGTAAAAAAAAATTGATGCCCAGCTAAATTTTTCTATGAGGATTATTACTGGTACTTTCAAATCTACACCTACTCTTTGGTTACCAGTCCTCTCAAATATTGTCCCTCCCATATTCGCAGAGAGACAACAACTTTGAATTTTTGCAACAAAATTAATTCCTTTTCAAATTCATTTCCCACACTGTTCTATATTGCAGATGATAAAGACCCCAGATTGAAGTCGCGTAAACCTTTTCGGTCAAATTTTCTGATTGATATGAATAGAAGCGACAAAGAAATTTGGCAATCTGAATGTAATGTATCCAATTCTTTCAATAAAGATCTTATTTCTGATCCTTCCATCAGAGTCCCTGGTTTTGACTTTCCCAGGAGAATATGGTCTGTTCTAAATCGTATTAGAACAGGCCATGGACGATGCAACAGCATGCTCTTCCGATGGAATTCGGTTGAGAGCCCTAGTTGTGAGTGTAGGGAAAATGAGGAGACTTTAACATCTTATGAATACTTGTCCCATTTATAAATTTCAAGATGGTTTCGAGGCTATACATAAAGTAACAAATGCATTTCTGAAATGGGTGGTTAATTTCAAAATAATTTAATTCATTCTAAATAATTGGTTTCTTTTCTGTTATCGTCTTTTTTCATTTTAGATTAAGAATTGCGAGTCTTTTTGTGAAGAATCTGTTTATCTGTTTATCTGAGTCCATAGACGGATAACCTGAAGATGTTAGAATAATCAGGTGGAATTCGGTTTAGAGTCCTAGTTGTGAGTTGAGGAGACAATACAACACCTTAAAAACAGTTCTCCCATTCATGAATTTCAGGATAGTTTTGAGGCTATACACGACGTAATAAATGCATTTCTGAAATGGGTGGTTGATTTGAAATCAATTTAATTTATTAAAACTAATTGGGTTTTTCTGCTTTTGTTTTTTTTCCATTTCAGATTGTAAATTTTGGGTTGATTGGTGAAGACTCTGTTTTTCTTTGTCCATAAAAACCACATGAAGATGTTCTTCTAGATGCTGTATTTGTGATTTGAGAAAAGAAAAATTAAGAAATGAAAATTGTTAGCAAAATTGTAGTTTTTTCAACCAAAAATTTCATTACAAGGGTTTGAAATTATTCAACCCATATATTATATCGTATTAAAAGCTTTTAAAGTGCCTTCATTTTAATATTTGAAAACTTTATTGAAAAAAAAATACAATTTGAAATTTCGCCATTTTGAATCTATTGAGTATCTTCAGAGTTAAATGACGTATTCCGGTACATGATAAGGAAGCCTTTGATTCAATCTTAATACACAGAAAAGTTAAGAATACCAAAAATGTAAAAATAAAAAAATCTTAAAAAAAAAAAAAATTTATCCCACATAAAAATCCACAAATGACTCACCCGAATGCTCAATCCATTCGAACACATGCGGAAAACCGTAAACGGGGTAGAATTTGTGTTCAACCACTAAACCGAAGACGAGTATTGGAAGTCTTCGGTTGTTTATAGTGTTTTATATATCCACCTGTTGAGGGCTCGCGCAGAATCTTGATCCGATGGACCGCCCTCATCTGTAATGTGTGGGATCCGGAGGTATTTTCGACGTTAATGTGTGCAGATTTGAAATATACGCCTTGGGTGTCCTCAGGCTGTCGTTATTAACCCTTTTTGGTGGCCACCCTTCTAATGGCTACTCGGTATTTGTTTTATGGGTCCAGTGATTAATATGGTATTATTCATAACACCCGAATATTGGAAAAAAAAGGGCAAATATAAGCAGTTAACTTATATTAACCAACTTGTCAAATAGATTCAAATATCCTGTTATAACTGAACTAAAGCATCTGTTTAAAAAAATGAGTACTAAAAACTCTATTGGAATCACAATCTTCAAAAGTAATAGACCATATACAGGGTGGCCATTTGAAAACGAAACAGACGAGATTACAGACGAAATAAATTTTTTCGATAGAAATGCTCGGACAGGTCGATTTCTGTTTCGAGGGGGACAACTTAAGATGTAGGTTACGGACGCATAGCGCTTCAACCCTTGCTACTACAACCCTCACCCCCAATTTTTGAATAGGGAAGTTGGGGTGAGTGATACCTCATTTGAAAGGTATTTTTATACTGATTTCAGCACAGTAATTATTTTTTCATTTTATGCATTAGTTCTCGAAATATTCTTGACTAAGCATTTGAAAATGAAGTGGTGTTTTCATGGCACTTGTAGTGTTTTTTTTTGTGAAAAACCTTTCAAATGAGGTATCACTCACCCCATCTTCCCTATTCAAAAATTGGGGATGAGGGTTGTAGTAGCAAGGGTTGAAGTGCTATGCGTCCGTAACCTACATCTTAAGTTGTCCCCTTCGAAACAGAAATCGACCTGTCCGAGCATTTCTATCGAAAAAATTTATTTCGTCTGTAATCTCGTCTGTTTCGTTTTCAAATGGCCACCCTGTATAATGCTCCACAAGAGTTAGGGATATCGTATTCAATCTTTTTGAAGAGTAGGTATGTAATCTTCGAAAAAATCGCTGTAAAATCATTTAAAACTCAATAACAACTCCAATCGATCCAATAAACATCAGTATGAGATATTTCGTCGATCTGGTCGCCTTTTTTCTGAAGTTTGGTTCTTTGCATATGCTTCATGAATGTTCTTATTTTGAAATGGAGTCAGTTTATCAACGGTTTCGATTTGAAACGAGTTTTCTGAAAATGCCAAGACGTAAATTAACAAACGCTAACGCTAATAGGGCTATTGGAAAGGTAGCGGGTGGCCTAACTCAGGTTGTTGTAGCGGAAAGGCTCCAAGTCATCCAAAGTGTGATATCTCGACTTTGAAATAGGTTCAGGGAGACAGGTTCCGTACTGAAAAGACCAAGGCTTGGTGAGCGACGAAAAACAACAACTGCTCAGGATCGTTTCATCACCGTTTCGGCTAGAAGAAAGCCTACATCTACATGTAGAATGCTACGGAATACTCTTCAAAAGGCATATAGGGTCCAAGTTTCCATCGGAACCATCAGACGAAGTTTGAGAGAGGTTCTAGACGTCCATTAAGAGGAGTTCCATTAACACGCGACCAAAAGCGTCAAAGACTGGAATGGGAAAGGCAACATATCAATTGGAACGATCAATGGCATAGTGTCCATTTCACTGATGAATCCAGATATGGACGATTTTCAGATTCTCGAAGAATGAGGGTATGGACAATCCCACGCATACCCCGTAATCGTCGCTATGTCCAAGAAGTCTATCCATTCCGAGGGTGTAGTGTTATGGTATGGGCTGGGATATGTTTCAACGGGCGCACAGATCTACATATTTGTCCTGGGAATATGACCCCCTCACACCATAGGGAGCATGTCATTGCCAATGTTTTGCCAAATTTTCATGCTGCTATTGGTGAAATTTTTCGATTTCTAGATGATAACGCTAGACCGCACCGTGCAGCCATAGTTGAGAATGCGCGCGAGGAGCTTGGTATTCCACATTTACCAATAGCTCCGCACCTCCAAAGAAAATTAGATAATCATCAACCTACCCCAGAATCCTCAAATGATCTGAGAGAGCTTCTGTCCCGTTTATGGAACCAAATTCCTCAAGAAATGTTCAACAACCTCGAGTGTAGTATGCAAAGAAGATGTCCAGCTGTTATTGATGCTCGTAGAGGCCATACATTGTATTGATAGTCTTAAAATGCTTGAGTTCTCTGGGAATAAAATTTCGTTATTTACTCGATTATTCTTAACCAGCCAGTATACGCTGCAGACCTACAGGCCTAAATTAATTTCACCTCGTGCAACTTGAAATCATATTAAAATGAATTTTCATCACAAAATCTCAATTAAACTTTTTTTTTGCAATTTTAGTCGATATCCCTAATTCATGTGGAGTAGTTTACCTTACCATATCCCAAATATGTACAGAGTTTTTAGGAGGTTGTGAAAATTTGACATTTATAAAAACTGTCCCTATCGCAGTTTCTTCTACAGGCCTTATAACTAAAAATTTTTCAGATAAATTGAGACAGCTTCAATGCGATGGAAATGCCTATAAGATCATTCATAAAGCTGTACAAGATGATTCACTTATCTTGGCAGCCCCAATTTTCTCGAAAACGTCCAAATACTTTCTCATTCTGTGAATGGCGTTTTGAACAAGTCAATGTTGCCTTGAGATGCGCGTAAAAAAAAAGACTCCAGCAGTCGAATCGCTATCAAATCATCTTTCCTATTAATTGCAGTAAATGGGGAAATTGGTAATTTGTAATTTCCTCATTTACATATTCAAGACTGAAAAATGTAGATATCCAATGTTTCAGCTGGAATTATCAGAGAAACTCATATCGGGATCTCAAAAAGTTAATCGTATTTCGTGCCTAATTCTAAGTCAGCGCGTATAATAAAAACATCCGAACCCTTCTAAATTGTTTATTCCTGAAGGAATATTAAAATGCCAGAATATTAGAATATTAGAAAACCGACCGCTTTCAAATTTGTTTACTCCAGAAAATGTTAGAAATAATAAAATTATTCGGTAACCCCAATGTTGAAGCTCATCTGATCCAAGAAGACCTGGATAAACTAAACCGTTGGTGTCAGGAGTGGAAATTGCCTTTGAATTATGAAAAGTGCGTTGTTCTGCATTTGGGTGCTCGGAATCCCCGTCACCAATACTTCCTGAACAACAACCCCCTTGCTACTTGCAGTAGTCATATCGACCTTGGTGTTGTTGTAACAGAGAACCTTAGTTGGTCCGACCACATTTTCCATACCGTCAACAAGGCCAAGAGAACCTTATACATGGTTCAGAAGGCTTTTGGTGGATGTGATCCCTCTACGTGTGCTACCCTCTACAAGCTCTACGTGAGACCTATATTGGAGTTCGCAGGTCCTGTGTGGGGGCCATTGTTGAGTAGAGACTCGGCACTGTTGGAGAGTATCCAGCGACGGGCAACTCGTCTACCCTACGGTTTCTGGCGTCCGAGTTATGGTGAAAGATTAAACCTGATGAACTTATCGACGTTTAATGACAGGAGACTTCGTGGTGATCTTATCATAACGTTCCGTGCTCTTCACCACCTTTTCGGGGTTGACCTTAGCGGTCTCTTCAGGTTAAATCAGGACGACCGTCTCCGTGGCCATGCTTACAAGCTGAGGAAGGAGAATTTCAGAACATCGCAGAGACAAAATTTCATATCGAACCGTGTGTTTTCTACTTGAAACTCTTTACCGTCATCAGTGGTGGTTTCAGGGTCTGTGAACGCCTTCAAGGGTAACTACGATACTTGGTTTCGTCGCAAGTGAGTGCCACTTTTGTTTGTTGAACTGATTGATCTCTTTTCTTTAAGTTTGGGTGTTTTTATTTTTTTGCATACTATGTAACATTTTTTGTGAGTTTATAGGCTTATCCTCAACTCTTTCCTTTGATATAATAATAATAAGACGCGGAATTATTCAAACTCATAAAAACCTAACACCTCTGAATAATAACAGAAACGATTTTATTTATTATTGGGGTCACGAATGAGGTTTTGAAAACCGTGGTACTCAAAACGGCACCTTAAATGTTTTTCGGATACGCCCACATGGAAAGGAGAAAAACGCCAACATCTAAAGAAGGAGAGGTAAGTATTCTCAAGAAGGTGAAAAGTTAATTCTATCGTTAAGAAATAGTCAGTACTTTTGGGAAGCCGAAACGGGAATGGTTTTTCAAGTTACTCGACAAAGTACAAAAGAGGGTACTACGAAGCGGTAGTGAAGTAGATCTGGGGGACACGGTATGGAAAAGCCCTGCAGATTGCTCGAAAAAGTACAAAAAAGGGTACTTCGAAGTTAGGTCGTGAAACGGTGACGGTTCAAGTCAGTTGAGGAAAAAGTAAGAGTCTCATTTTTCAGTTGGAGAATTATAAGAAGGTTTCGAGGAATGATAAAACCGAAGTAGAAGGGTTTTTCGAAAAAGGGTAGTTTTTATTATCAATTAACATTTTCGTATCGTCAAGCGCGATCGGAAATTACTGTATTTGTTGCGAAACTTGAGTGAAACGTTTCGGGTGTGTTATTTCAGAGAACTAGGATTTTTTCTCCAAAAGAAGATATCAGAAGCTCAGAGCTTTTCAATTTTAAATTTTCCAGAAAATTTGAGTCAAGAAGTCTTGAAATCTCTCATCTCCTCACATCTTATTTTTAAATTTGATTTATTTTGGATTTTGGATGATAAGTTAATCAAGTTAGTAGGTTTTTATTTGCCTGTGTATGAATTGTGTTAGTCAGTCTGATATACAGACGTATGAACAATTTTTTTATTCATTTTCGTTGCATTTCAGAAATAAATATTTATCTAAGTTATTTCGATGATTTCAATTATCCCTCTTTGAAAAAATACCACTAAGACCTCTTCTTTGTGCAACAGGCCTTACCCACACTCTCTCCAAGCTGGAGAAAGTTGATTTTATTTATTATTATTATTTTTTTTTTTGATCGACGGAGAGCCGCTTTTCTGTTAACCGCTCAATAACATCTAGATAAAATTATATTGTATACAAGTCATTTTATTACAAAAAGGTGACAAAAATATATACCTATGTTTATTACATGATGTTGCTTTTATGTTTATGACTTGGATAGTAACTTTGGATATTCGAAATAACCTCTGCCATTGAGAAAACTATATTGTTGAAATTTTTGGTCCCATTGCCCTGTGAAATTCTTTTGCACTATATGAAAATCCTACCATTGTTGCGCATTTCTAAGTGTTGATCAGACAATTATTTAGTCCAGATGCGAAAAAGTGATGAAGGGCAGATGCATGATGAAAAAATGACATGTGCCTATACGTAACAATTATGATAATCCCTGTATATGTGTACTAATGGATGGCTTCTCAGACATAGACTAATGGTTTACAACGTCCGTATTTTCGCTACTATAACCTTTACTACCTATCTATCGATTAAATCTGCGTCGGCTTTCAGGCCTTGAAAAAGGTGCATGGAAAAAGTATCCCACAGTTGTTTTATGTTTAGATTGATTCCTGGATGTCAAGCTGAACAACAAGTATTGTACAGGGTTATTCACGAATATGGCTTTATAGAATATTTTTAGGAAAGACACAAGAGTCAGGATTGAAATTCTAAAGGTAGGCTTCAAGTAAGAAGACGACTTCTCGTATATTTTTTTAAGGTTCTAGGACTTCCGGTTTTTCCGGAAGTGACATCAACTTTCGTTTTTCAAATGGGAAGACCCATTTTTATTGCATGAATAAATTCTCCATTGAATTCTGAGTCTTTTTGATTCCAAAAGTTTGAATTTTCCCGAGAAAATTCTCTTTATAAATGAGGAAATACGAAATAAAAAATGTCAAAATTGAACTCTGTTGAAATACAGACAACTTCGAGGTTTTTCATTAAAAATTCTCATTTTTGAGGATCTCCGAGAAGAAAGGCTGATGCTTCTTTTCCGATAGCGTGATTTTCAGAATATGATACAGGAGGTCACAATTTCTTTGTCAAAGTTAGAAGTGACGAAACATCAAAAAATCGTTTTATTTTCAAATTGGAACCCCATTTTTTCGAAGCATTTTCGAAATCTTCGTCAAAAAATAATAGGAGCATACGTCCGAGCCTTTTATCGCAAAATGAATATTTTTCGAGATATATAGGATAAACGATTTTGTCTTCAATTTTCAATCTCATCCCGAATGTGTTTTTTACTGGAAAATAATCAGCGTCAAGTGGAATTTTTGGAAATCTCTGTTATCGTGAAAATATTTTCTTATAGTTCAGACGAGTTCAGTTTTTCTTTATTGTTTAAAGCTTAGGATAATTTCCGCCAATTCTTAATTCTGGCGAATTTCTTTTTTGTCATGGTGGGGAAATTTGAATTTTCCGTAATGAAATTGTTGCAGGTTGTTGTTATTTTCCGTGGATTTGGGTTCTTCTGTTTGAGAAATAATAAGTCCAATCTTGACAAAATGTTCAGTTTATTGAACACAAACAGAAATACCTCTGGACTCTACCAATCCTACTTGTTTTGCACATCAAAACTTTCTACAAACTATAGGTTTATAGTTTCAAAATACTTTTCAATGAACAGAACAATTCGGAGCACGTTTTTCTTTCAACTATATAATTTCTGACAGACGCTGTCACATAAAAATATTTCAGAAGAATTCACCTGCCAACTTTAAATCGAATTCGTTTACTTGACTCTATATAAATCAAAAATAACAATAAAAACTGGGATAGTTGATCAAATCTCAACACAGATTCTGTTAATTGTTCTTTCAAAAGCATTAAAAATTATTGCAAATAATTTTTTTCTGCATTCCTGAGAATTTTCTACGTTGACTTCACTAATACTCACATCGAGAACTTTAAACCAATTGTTGCTCTCGCATTACAGATGATAATTCAAGAACTTAACTCGTCTTAACTATAGGAAATATTTTTTCGATAACAGAGATTTCCAAAAATTTCACCTGACCGCTGATTATTTTCCAGTAAAAGACACATTCTGAATGAGATTGAAAATTGAAGACAAAATCGTTTTTTCTGCATATCTCGAAAAATATTCATTTTGGGTTAAAAGTCTTGGCAGTATGCTCCTATTATGTTTTGACGAAGATTTCGAAAATGCTTGGAAAAATTGGGTTTCAATTTGAAAAAAACGATTTTTTGATGTTTCGTCACTTTTTACTTTGACAAAGAATTTGTTACCTCGTGTATCATATTCTGAAAATCACGCTATCGGAAAAAAAGTATCAGCCTTTTTTCTTGGAGATTCTCACAAATGAGAATTTTTAATGAAAACACCTCGAAGTTGTCTGTATTTCAAAAGAGTTCAATTTTGAGATTTTTTTTCGTATTTCCTCATTTGAAGAGAATTTTCTCGGGAAAATTCAAACCTCATAAATTATAGGTAAGTTATCATCAAATGAATTCAAAGGTTGATGTTATATCCCGTGTATAAGTATAGCCTACTTGATCTTGACACTCATATATTGCTCAATTGGGTTAATTTAAAACTCATAATTTCCAAGCATTAATAATATTCCCTTCATTCTGAATAAGTCTGCAGCCATCAAGTCTTCTCCTGTGGCACCACTATAACACTATGGCTGGAAATCTATTTAATCGATGCTTTTCATATACCTACGTATATCATCTCGAGAGGAAATTTATATTGGACCTATTTACCCCGCCAACTCTTACCAATAGCTAAACATCAATTTGCAATCCAATCTTCCCCCCAGAACCGCTTTCAATTACCATATTACTGATAACTAAATTCGCCGGATGATATTATATATCTTCCTCGGCCACAAAATGTCCATTTATCAATGAGGAATTCCGCTCATATAATTTTTCCCGACTAAGGGACATAAAACGTACGATTTGTAATAAAAAGAATCGAGATAGATATCAAAATTTTATAGTTCTCATCGATGTTGTAATGAAGAGAATTATTATCAGCCCATAAAGATATAGTAGCATTTGTCAGCAGATCTTTAGGTGGATTAGAAATCTTCAAAACAATTGGAGAAAGGAAAAGTGATACATTCTGGATTATTCCAAAACTCAATCAGTAGTAATTGTATGATCAATCAAAAATATAATCATAATTTGCTTATATCTCTTGTTTTTAATATTAGAACCTTATTTTGTGATTGCGTTGGATTCTGAAGAGAAAAATAATGATAGAGGGACACCCGGTATATTTACAAGTTGAGGACTCATCCTGTATAAATTAGCGAAATAAAGCAGCAAGAAACAACAAGGGTTAAGTTGTTTTGCTTGGTGTACATTTTGATGATATTATTAGATGCTTCCAGGCTTATTGGTCGTGGTCTACACTATTTCAAAATTCGTTTTTCTGATACACCCTGTATGCTTTGGTAAGATGTATGAAATTTCACTTGAGGATCAATTCCGAAATAATCTGCTCCACAAAGAGTTAGGGATATCGTATTCAATCGTTTTGAAAAGTATGTAATCTTCGAGAAACTCGCTGTAAAATCATTCAAAACTCAATAACAACTTGAATCGATTCAATAAAAATCAATATGAGACATTTCGTCAATCTAGTTGCCTTATTTCTGAAGTTTGGTTCTTTGCATATGCTTCATGAATGTTCTTATTTTGAAATAGAGTCAGTTTATCAACGGCTTCGATTTGAAACGAGATTTCTGAAAATGCCAAGACGTAAATTCATAAACGCTGAGGCTAATAAGGCTATCGGAATGCTACAGGGTGACCTAACTCAGGTTGTTGTAGCGGAAAGGCTCCAAGTCAGCCAAAGTGTAATATCTCAACTTTGGAATAGGTTCAGGGAGACTGGTTCCGTGTTGGAAAGACCAAGGTTTGGTGGGCGACGAAAAACAACATCTGTTCAGGATCGTTTCATCACCGTTTCGGCGAGTGGAAAGCCTACATCTACGTGTAGAATGCTACGGAATACTCTTCAAAATTCAGATGGGGTCCAAGTTTCCATCGAAACCATCAGACTACGTTTGAGAGAGGGTTCTAGACGTCCATTAAGAGGAGTTCCATTAACAAGTGACCATAAGCGTCAGACTGGAATGGCCAAGTCAACATATCAATTGGAACGATCAATGGCGTAGTGTCCATTTCACTGATGAATCCAGGTATGGACGATTTTCAGATTCTCGAAGAATAAGGGTATGGACGATCCCACGCATACCCCCCGTAATCGTCACTATGTCCAAGAAGTCCATCCATTCCGAGGGGGTAGTGTTATGGTATGGGCCGGGATATGTTTCAACGGGCGCACATATCTACACATTTGTCCTGGGAATATGACCGCCTTACACTATAGGAAGCATGTCATTGACAATGTTTTGCCAAATTTTCACGCTGCTATTGGTGAAACTTTTCAATTTCTAGACGATAACGCTAGACCGCACCGTGCAGCCATAGTTGAGAATGCGAGCGAGGAGCTTGGTATTCCACATTTACCAATACCTCCGCAATCACCAGATTTGAATTGTATAGAACATGCATGGGATATGCTCCAAAGAAGATTAGATAATCTTCAACCTACCCCAGAATTCTTAAATGATCTGAGAGAGCTTCTGCCCCGTTTATGGAACCAAATTCCTCATGAAATGTTCAACAACCTCGTGTGTAGTATGCAAAGAAGATTTCAAGCTGTTATTAATGCCCGTGTAGGCCATACACATTGTATTGAATTTTCTTCTGTGGCAAGATAAAATATATTAATTGTATATGTATTTTGGTAACCAATAAAAAAATTTCAAATTCAAATTCAAATTCTTAAAATGCTTGAATTCTCTGGGAATATAATTTCGTTATTTTACTCGATTTTTCTTAACCACGCTGTTTACGCTGCAGATCTACAGGCTGAAATCAATTTTATTTCCAGCAACTTGAAATCTTGATATCATATTAATATGAATTCTCATCACAAAATCTCATTTAAACTATATTTTTTTGCAATTTAAGTAAATATCCCTAACTCATGTGGAGCAGTTTATATTTTGAACACTCGATTCAGTTCGGGACATTTAGGTATGCTAAATCACCCTATATACCTACAAATTATCTAATGGATATGTGGGTGACTTGGAGTTGTTCCAATTCAGACGTCCTGTAGTATGATATTATCGATTTCTCATAAAATGATAAGATTCCATTGTGAAACCTTAATGCATTCTGTTTTTCCAAAGATATCTCGATATAAGAGCAGGAAATGTCCAGATAAAAAGATGATGCATATCACTTAGTGTTAGATTCGGAAAAACTTTTTTATGAAACTGCACTCGTCTCTGAAGTAAACATCTTTTCTATAATAATTTCGATTGACGCATCACCATAAAAAGTTTGCTTGGAAAAACAACAAGCTCGAATATCCTCGAAATACATCAGAAAAATGTAAGGATGTATGAAAAAGTACTGCTTAATTAACTATACTAATTCTCTTCTACAATTCTAAATATTATATGATAGAATAGTTTTAACTGTTCTTAAATAGTTTGTCAGTTTCAGCAATAAAGTGCTAGTTAAACTGCGAGTATTGGTATTTACATATTGTACAAGAGAGATTCGTTCAATATGTGAATACCTATGAAAAATGTATTAATGCATCAATTCGAAGAAGACGTGAAGATCATTTTTCCCTAGACTTTTTCACCATTTCTAATAATTGTGTTATAAACTATAAAATTATTTGGGTACTACTTTTGACTGTTTAGACCCCAAATTCAGATGTTTTTCAGGTATTACGTCTAAGGGTTGTTCCTAAAGTTACGTAAACAATTACGAAATCCAAACATTTCTTCCTATTCATCACGTTTATTTCGTATCAATTTTGAAAATACCGCGTGAAATTTGAATAAGCCGAGTGTCAAAACGTTGTCAAGGTGAAATTTGTTGATACAAACATAACCTCAGTGTGAATAGTTAAAAAAACATTTCTGAAGCAAAAGGCAAGAAATGAATTATCTTTGGAATTGTGCCTTAGTTGAAGCTACTTGCAGATAATCAAAATTAAGATGAAGATTGATCACCATCCATAATATCCTTTTCTCCAGTGGAATAATAAGAAATAATTATCTGGAAATACTTGTATCATATATGTATATTTCTTGGAAGTGTAGAGGAATACTTTAGAGTGAGTAATGAAGGAATTAATAAGATTGAAATGAAAGAAAGATCTATAGGCTAGGCATGTTCAAGTAGTGAAAATCAAAATAAGGGGGAAGTGAACATCAACAGAAGAAAGTTCAGTATTCAGATTAGTAATTATGAAAAGGCTCAAACTGTACGAGCGAGGTAGTTGCATGAAACAAGGCACCAATTATGATTTACATCTTTCGTTTATGCTCTATCATTCAATGAATATACTTCTAGGGCTTGAAACCACAAGCAACCAGCTACATATATCTGTGCTAAAAAATGTTCGGTCTATGGTTGAACCGATTTATGTCGATCTGTCATTCATTCAGTTGTTTTCAATTTCAACTCGAATTTTCTTTTTCAGAAGATGTCTCGCAACCTCACCGAATACGACTACCGTGATAAGCTCACATTCCTTGGGGAATATTTCGATCAAGATGCTTATTTGAAGAAGAAATTTATAATCAGCTTTTTTCCATGCGATGAAACTATTGAAATTTTCGATAGGGATATGAACAGAGTCTACCTCAAAAGATCCCTGTGTGAAGGTATCGGGAGAAAAGATATGTTTGTAGGAAATGTGGTAAATATTCAGTATTATTATATCCACATAAGAAATTTTGAGAATGTATAGAAATGAGATACAATCCTCAATTTAACCATCAGTTCATATCTTGTTAGGAATTATCTTCGTAAAGGTAATTTTTCTTCTCGTTTAAAATGCTCTTTTCTTGATAATATGTAGAGAATCTCCATCTTTCCGGATAATGAATTTATGAATAAATAAATTACCATGAAATTAATAGTTGATATGGTTTTAGGTGAGAATATATGGTCGTCAAATATCGATAACAGCTTATGGGGATTGCCGCACTGAAGAAATCATTGGAAAAACCAAGCAGCGTACTTTCGTTCTCATCAAACCTTCTGCCATGGAAAAACTTGGAGACGTTATTGCTGACATTGAGAGCCGTGATTTTCAGGTATGAACAATCTACCTCATGGTTAAATGTAATTCAATTCGCTTTAACTAAATTCAATTCAAAGTTGCACCATTTATCTTATTTCACTAAAAAACCATTTGAAATTTCGATCATACACTCTGAAGAGATGCACTGCGCAACTGTCAATCGACAAGTTCCCGCGAACTCCATCTATTGACAGTGATTCAAAGTTGCAATTCCCAAAAAAATTCATTTTTCCGCTGTTTCTTTGAGTTTTTACTGATTTCATACTCCTGATTCACCCATTCATTGAATAATAGCGCTAAAACAAGTCACACTCATATTTGACAACCAAGAAAATTCGCGGGAATTATATTTTACATTTCATGGTGACATTTCATTATTATATGTTGGTACTTAATATTTTGCTGACACTGAGATGTCTAAATACATGGTGTATGGACTGAGTAGATTTTGTTTTGCCAATTTGAGAATAAGAGTAATGTTTCGTTCAACCAACTGTAGGTGGCGCTATTCACAAATTATGACAGATTCTTTGTGATTTATTCATATTTTTCAATATATTCTGGTGTTAATAGTTTTTTAATTGAAAATTAATGATAATCTCAACATTTTCATTGGTGTTAGACAGTCAAAAATAGAGCAATTGATAATCTACACTCAAATTCCCCAACGAGGACTATGATGGTACTGATAGGTGATGATTGTGAGAGGTGAAAAATGTCCATACAGAACTATGAACACTGAGAGAACATCAATTTATGACAAATGATAAAGGACTATATAGGGTGTACCAAGTTCGACGGCCTATTAGACTTTTCTGGAGAACTCTGGACCTGACATGTTCTTTCGAGCATTTAGGCCGTCGTCGTAGATTAGTTCTCGACGTTTCGCCAGTTCGAGTGTCTGGCATCTTCAGGAGTTATATTTCAGGAGATGTTCTCACTGGACTGAACTGCCAGGCAGTTTTCTTACAGTTCAGACGAGTTCAGTTTTTCTTCATTTTTTAAAGCTCAGGATAATTTCCGCAAATTCTTAATTCTGCAGAATTTCTTTTTTGTCATGGTAGGGAAATTTGAATTTTCATTAATAAAATTGTTACATGTTCTGTTGACTATTCTTTCAAAACATTTGAAATTATTACAAATTATTTTTTTCTGCATTCCTGAGAATTTTTCACGTTGACTTCACTAATACTCACATTGAGAACTTTGAACCAAGTGTTGCTCTCGCATTACAGATGATAATTCAAGACTTTAACTCGTCTGAACTATAGAAAATATTTTCTCGATAACACTTGACCGCTAAATATTTCAAAGTAAAAAAACACATTCAGAATGAGATTGATGAAAATTGTAGACAAAATCGATTTTCTCGAAAAATATTCATTTTGAGATAAAGGTCTTGGACGTATGATCCTATTATTTTTCGACGAAGATTTCCAAAATGCTTCGAAAAAATGGGGTTCCAATTTGAGAAATACGATTTTTCGATGTTTCCTCACTTCTAAGTTTGACAAAGAATTTGTGTCCTTCTGTATCATATTCTGTAAATCACGCTATCGGAAAAGAAGCATCAGCATTTCTTCTCGGAGATCCTCCAAAATGAGAATTTTTAATGAAAAAACCTCGAAGTTGTCTGTTTTTCAACAGAGTTCAATTTTGACATTTTTTTTTCAAATTTCCTCATTTAAAGAGAATATTCTCAGGAACATTCAAACTTTTAGAATGGAAAAGACTCAGAATTCAATGGAGAATTTATTCATGCAATAAAAATGGGTCTTCCCATTTGAAAAACGAAAGTTGATGTCACTTCCGGAAAAACCGGAAGTCCTAGAACCTTGAAAAAATATACGAGAAATCGTCTTCTTACTTGAAGCTCTCCTTTAGAATTTCAATCCTGAATCTTGTGACTTTCCTAAAAATATCCTATAGAGCCATATTCGTGAATAACCCTGTATATGGCACTTATAGTTGGTGTAGGGACCAAACCAGGTACAAGGAATCCCACTGTATATCAATCTGCCGAGCCTGAGTATATCCAAAAATCCCCGCTTGGGCTCCCCTAATATGAGTAGGATAGTAGAACTATTCTGCTTTGAGTGTATTTAATACTATGTACTCTCTTCTTTCTTTCAGATTTCCCGATTAAGGATGTGCAATCTGACAAGAAAGCAGACTCTGGAACTTTACGAACACAAAAAAGGCGACGCCTTCCTCCCGTTTATTCTAGAGCACATTGTCTCTGGTTCAGTGCTAGCGGTAGAACTAGTGGGAACCGACGCCATAGAGAGATTCAAGAAAGAAGCGGGCCCCAACGACCCTATCGAAGCTAGAAGAACGGAACCTAACAGCTTAAGAGCGAAGTATGGCCAGCAGGTGGCATCCAATGGGTTCCATTGCGCTAACGACATCAAGGAGGCGGTTAAAGAAGCATGCTTCTTCTTCCCAGAAGGTGAGAAAAATGCTAACATATTGAAAACTTGCTTACTACCAACCAGGCAGAACCTTCCTTTGGCGCCCTCTTTTAAACTTTTTTTTACTATTGTTAGGCTCCTGTGTGAGTGTTCTTCAAGCAGAAATATTAACAATCGAAAGATGTCTAGATATTAATCTAGAGAGAAACTATCAGAATTGCGACATAGCTATTCACTCAGATAGTCAAGCTGCTATTAAACCACTGAACTCCTATGTCATCGACTCAAAGTCGATATGGGAATGCCGGAGCAAACTCAATGAGGTAGGCAAGAAAAATAAGGTCTTTTTAATCTGGGTTCCTGGTCATTCGGGAATCACAGGTAACGAAGAAGCCAATAAACTAGCCAGAGAGGGTGCTCGGAAACCACTCACTGGCTCAGAACCTTTCTATGGTATAGCAAAATGTACATATAAGAAGGAGTTTCTGGAGAAGGAGAAAACTGAAACAGAAACACTCTGGCAGAATCTCCCAGGGTTGGATCACTCCAAAAAATTTCTTCGGAATTTTGAAACTGCAAGATCCAAAAGATATTTGGATGTCAGTAAGAACCAACTACGCCTCCTCACTGGCTTTCTTACAGGGCATTGTCGCCTCAGAAAGCACTTGCTGAGAATGGGCGTATCGGACACTGACGAGTGTAGATTCTGTGGGGAGGAGGAAGAAACTCCTATTCACCTAGTCACAAAATGCTTTGGCATTGTAAGCCAAAGGAAACAATGCTTTGGTCAAGAGAGCTGCAGGAGTGAGGAATTAGCCTCACTGAAGCCTTCCGAGATATTGGATTTCATGAGATCTCTGCGACTGGAAGGCGAGCTGTAAAGCTTTGTCAGGGGGCACAATAGACCATAAGGTCGCAGTGGACTGTAACCCCTTTTAAACTATCAACTTTTGGCGCCCTCTTTTAAACTTTTTTTAGCGTGGCATCGATATGAATGCCGTAATACCATAAAGCAACTGGCCAGAGGCAACAAAGTGACTCTACTATGGATACCAGGACATTGTGGTATTGAGGGAAACGAAACAGCCGACGAACTGGCGAAGAAGGCTTCAAGGCTGAAGCCTGTTGGACCTGAACCTTTCTGTGGGCTTGGAAAAGACCAATACCAGAAAGCGGTCCAACAATGGGAAGCGGCAAACAAAATAACGCTTTGGAGAAATACTCCTAGACTTGCGCAAACCAAGAGATTTGTGGAATTCTCGTCGACCTACACCAGGAAGCTCATAAAGCTGCCACGAGCTGAGCTTCGAGTAATGGTGGGTCTGCTGACGGGACAAGGTCGATATAAATATCTTTTGTATCGCAAGGGAAAGTCAGCAGATGTAACCTGCAGGCTATGTGGATCAGAGAAAGAAACAGCTGAACACATGGTATGCAAGTGTCCAGAGCTGGCGGAACTAAGAACCATTCACATGGGGAAGTCGGTTCTGGATCCACATGAAATAACCGCCAAGGCTCCTAAGGATGTCGTTGGGTTCATCAATACCATTGATGGCCTCCTTGGGATTTAAATGAACGAGTTGGGTTAAGAACAAAAGATCCTTGCAGTCGAAGTTCCCGGAAGGCTGAACGAAGCCACAACAACCCCTGTTCATGTTAATAATAATAATAATAATACGTGGCACCGAGATTTTTTTACATTAAATTTGCTTTCAATCCTCTGATCCTTCAATACACCTTGCAGGTATCGACAAGAAACCCCCAGAAACCACCGTGGTATTGAAAAACTCCACTTGCTGTATCGTCAAACCGCACGCGATCCAAGAGGGAAAACTCGGCTACATCCTCAAAGAGATCTACGAGGGAAACTTCAAGATAACCGCCATGCAGATGTTCTACCTGAGCAACGCCAACGCAGACGAGTTCCTAGAGGTGTACAAGGGCGTGGTCAGCGATTTCCACGCCCTCCTGCTGAGCTTCCTTGACGGGCCGTTGGTGGCGATGGAGATAAGCGGGAAAAATGAGGAGATGAACGTTTACAAGGAGTTCAGGGAGTTTTCTGGTCCTTCCGATCCGGATATAGCGAGGCAGATCAGGCCGTACACCCTCAGGGCGAAGTTTGGCAACGATAAGTATAAGAATGCGATACATTGTACTGATTTGCCGGAGGATACGGTATTGGAGCTGGAGTACTTCTTCAAAATTCTGAACGATTAGGTGGACTTCTTTTTTTTTCGATTCACGTTTTGTTTATTTTTATATTATAGCACTTTTGCACGACTATCAATAAATTATTTTTTACTAAGTTATTTGTTGTGTTCTTTTGTTGGGATTTGAACCATTCGTGAGACTTTTGCGTCAGGTGGAAATGGTTTCAAGCTATTGCATAGCTTTTATTCCAGGCATTGTGCGCGGCGACCGAATGTAGAAATTCCGTTACGAAAAAACCTAACACAGCCGTGTATCGTCGGTTCAGTTCGGCAGACTTCGGCACGGTGTTTGGGTGCGTGGAGACTGTACGAAGCTCGCACGGATCGAGACGAGCTGCTCCGAAATTGGACGAATACGTAAACAGCTGGAACTTTTGACTAAATAGTATATGATGAGTATAGTAAATCACATTCTCAGGCACTCGTCTATGTTGCACTCTCTCCGGTGACTAATATTAAAAAGTTGTATATTACGACAAAAAATGATAATTCTGCATTTAAGTTTCATCATAATCGAAGGCAAGCTGCATCGACTGCATCTTTGTTGCAAGAATTCAAAAGACTGTCTTCAAATAGTGTTCAGACGATAGCTCAAAGTGTCTTAGATTTCATTAGTAATAGAAATGACTTTCAATTGCCAAAGTCTACATATCGCACCCTCGCTACAAAAGTGACACAACTCAAAATCAAAAGTCGAAAATATTCAAATGCTAAATATTTTCTAATTAATTGGAAACATGAAAGAGACACCAATTTTGATATGTAGGTATCTGTATGATATATGGAGGATCCACTGATGTGGGTAAAAATTTTCCATGATTCAATCTAGGCTCGTTTTCAGATCTAATTCATAGCATAAACCGAAAAAGGTAAATTTTGAGTTGTGTCACTTTTGTAGCGAGGGTACGATATGTAATCACAATAATTGTATTGTTCAATTCAAACGAGATACTGTTCCATGAGGTGGGGTAGCTATTTACCAAAATAGTAATAATATTACTAATAACAATATTTCACGTTACCGATTATAATCAAGAATGACAGAGAATATAAATCAGACCAAGAAAAGGCCCAATTATTCGCAGAACACTACAAGAAACGATATAGATTTAGCGAGGACAACTGCTTTGATAGGAATAATAGAGCACAAATAGATCAATGGTATGAGGATTATTTCAGAAGACCAGAGGACAGGATGGAACCAATAGAAATAGAAGAAGCAGACTACTACCAACTTCTACATAGCTCAAAAAACACGTCTCCAGGCGATGACAATGTTCCATGGATTGTTCTGAAGAAACTAGACGATACAATACACAAACACCTAATAAAAATTTACGAGTTCTGCCTGAATAACTGCATAATTCCTGATATATGGAAATCAGGACACATAATAAATATTCCCAAAGCTAATTTGGACAGACAAAAAGTTGAAAACTACAGACCTATAACTTTATTACCTGTACTTGGAAAACTATATGAAAAAATAATTAAATCAATTCTCTCAACTTATATTGAACAACATATACCACAGTTCCAATTTGGATTCAGAAATGGAAGATCTACACAACATCCGCTCACCATTCTTACATCCAATATCCAAAACTCAACTCTAAAAGAAAACAAGTCTGCAATGCTGAGCCTCGATATACAAAAAGCGTTTGACTGCATGTGGCATAGAGGACTTTTGTACAAATTATACAAAATTAATCTTCCAAACCATCGCATTAATCTCTGCAAGCACTTCCTAGAAGGCAGATCATTGGCAGTCAAAGTTGGATTATTTACGTCGAACTACTTTCTTCCAGAGCAAGGTACTCCTCAAGGATCCCCTCTTTCGTCACTCCTATTCAATTTCTTCTGCTATGATATCATCCTAGAATATAACATGAACTCCCATTACATTTTGCAATTTGCCGACGACACAACTCTGGTATCCCATGCGAAGACAATGAAAACCTGCATACAGAAGCTCCAAGAACTTCTAGATAAAATCTCTAAGTGGTTCCAGAAGTGGAGAATGAAAATTAACCCAGACAAGTCGCAGTTTATTATTTTTAACCACAGAATTTCACCTTCATCACCAACCTTAAACATCAACGAGAAAATCATAAAACCTACTCCTGCAGTCAAATACCTTGGTATAAACATCGACAATAAATTGAACTTCAACCTACATACAAAATTGATGAAGAGGAAAACCATTTCAAGAGCCAAACATTTCTCTAAGTTAACCTACAGAAAACAAGGCATCAACATCAAAAGTGCATCAATAATATATAAAACAATCTGTAGGCCCATATTAGAATACGCACACCCATTGTTTGCAAACTGCAAGCAACCAGCAATTAAAAACCTCATGACTGCAGAGACGATAGCACTGAGAGCTATAACTAGAATGAGACATCCCAATAATGCACTTCATAATCCTCCGAATCATCTACTCTATCTGAAAACCAAAATAGAGCCTATTAAGATAAGGATAAACAGGTTGAATAAAACATTCTATAAGAGGTTAACGCAATTACCCGAAGTGATCTCCCAATACCAAGAGGACAGAAGGAATACATCCAAAAGGAAATATCCAGAACTTCCACTCCTAACTAAAATCAAAAACTTAAACTAAGAAAATTCAAAATATGTAACATTTTAATTTTTTATTTTTACTTATGCAATGATTAAATATATCAAAGATTGTAAAATCAGAGGCTGAAGGACCCAAGGTCGATGGCCATTTGCTCCGCAATAAAGTACTGTTATCTATCTATTACTAATATGACTCCGAATATAAAAATAAATATTGAAGACGTTAGCGAAGTTAATGTTAGACGCTCCTTTTTTGGAGATATTTGTGCATATTTATGCAAACTTAGAAATGGCCTACACATAGGCATGGTAGCAATTTACATTTCTCCGAATCCAAAATTGGACGAGGTAGACCATTTTATTCATCGCACTTTACAGGAGTATACTGAAGGAGGATCGAAAATACTTGGTACAAATGGTAATAAATTTCCACTTATCTTGGCTGGCGATTTCAACATAGACTTCGCTGATAAAAAACCAGAGCGCTTGACAACTTTTCTTTCAGAAAAATTGAATTTAAAAATGAATAATGATCCACATAATCCGCTACAAAATATGGGACCACTATTGACGCGGTATTTTCCAGATATTTAGAAGACATTAAGTCTCAAACTTATGTTTCTTATTTCAGTTACCATAAACCTATAGTTTCAATGATAAACATTCTTGAATAACCTACATGTATTGTAAGATAAATAAATATTTTAAATCAAAAATCAACAATATTATCTTCTTATTTTTGAATAGATGCTATGCAATAGCTTTACCGCGGCAGTCCTCGAGTGCCACACGTGCTCTTTTTTTTACATATCTCAAGCACAACGAAAATTTTCTCGAAAATCCAGAATTGCTGGGCCAATTCCACACACACTGTTGCCAGGTAAGCTGATTTTCCTGAAATTTACAAATTTCTTTTATTTTCTCCATTGAGGGAAAAATCTTTTGATTTTTGAAATCTGACCAGTACAAATATAGAAAACAATTTTCGTTGGAATTTTTTTCATTTTCGTGAATTGCCAGAAAATATGCAAACATTCACAGGACAAGACTGCACAAATTTTTCCAGTTAATAAATTCATTCGATAATTCACATTTCCTCAATCGTGAAAAAAGAAAGAATAAAATGAAATTGATATTTTCACTGTTAGTTTTATTGATTCAAACAAGAATAGAATAAAGATGAAATACAGTATACGATATCTACAAATAAAAATTAATATAAGTATAGATATTAAATTCAAATCACTGGGAACGATTATAATTTTATACATAAAAATTTACAAAATTATTTACATAAATACATATGCAATTTTAGGCCTATATAACTCTTGATGTAAAATAACGCATCCACAAAATAACGCCGTTAAAAGTGATATTAAAATGCAAAACCTCTCCCGTATTACGACAATTTCATCTGATATGCATAGGAAGGAATATACATAAGCTTGGATCGAGCGACTGGAAAAATTTCAAAATCCTCCAAAGCCGAAAGCTTCATAGAAAAATACGAATCGTTATGGAACTTGATTACTTTATCAAAATGGACATGAAAAATCAACACAACCAAATACCTCCGGAATCGTTTATTTTTTCAGTTTGAATGTTGAGTCTCATAATTCAATCGGAAATGTTCACCATTACATTTTTTTTGAGCCCAGTTTCATGGGACCACCCAAAGACTTACTGGCTCTTCTTGCCTCTAATTCTTTTTGCCTCATAAGTTTTCGTTCTTCTCGTTTCTTCTTGGCTTCTTCTAGTTTAGGGTTGCTGCCGGCGTTTTCTTCTAGAGGTTCGAATTCTGTTTTGTCCCAGCCGTCTTGATTGGGGGCTCCGGGATTTTTAGGGATCCTTGATGAGGTCTCCTTTTGGGAGTCTGGTAATATTGGTGTTGTATCGCTAGGGCTCCACACTTCCGATGGTGAGGTTATTTCACCTTCGGCTTCCTAAGAAGGAAAAGATTTTTTTGATATTTCCAGTATATTCGGAGTTAATAAACCTAACCTAACATAACCCGATCTAACGACAATAAAAATTTTTTGATATTTCAAGTTTATTCTGAGTTATAATTTAGAACTCAATCAGGAAAAACAATTTAACACGTTCGATTTACTGCACCCACAAATCCACCTAACCTATTTATAAGGATAATAAAGCCTTAGGATTGAAAAATTAAATTCAAGATTCTACAGTAGATTGGAAGGGATGGTAGAAATCATCAAGCTCTACCATGAAGATCCCAACAACAACCCAACAAGGAAGTATCCTACACATTCACTACTTAAGAAACTCGGGGAGGAATATAGAAGTACTCCATAACTTAAGCATACACAATATAAACTTTTTTTTTATTGTAATGTTTAATTCACTTAGCTGAAGGACCGTAGGTCGATGGCTTTTGTTGTATTTTGTATGACAATAAATGACAGTTCTCTCTCTAAAGCCTCATTTCTTCTTTCTAGTAGTACTATGATGAATAAAAATGCAGTTTAATAAATAGTTTAAGGCTTTCACGACCGGATATACTGACATAAAGAGAGTCTTTTGGGCTTATTGGCCGTGGTCTATTAGGAATTATTTCATCTAACGTTTCGCCCACAACTGCGGTAGGCATTTTCAGAGGATTCTTGGTCTGAGGTTGTAACTCGACCGCTGAATTTCCGAAAATGATGCTGAATTCGATCCGTTGTTCCAACTTATACCCTGATCATTGTCGGGAGCAGGTAGAGGGTTTACGCGCGCGATGTTGATTGGTACATCGCTCCCACTTCGTATTGGCTTGATTTTGGTCTTTTCCAACACCGGCAACCATGCGCTATGTACCAAAGGAGTTTCTTCCCTTGTGTTCATGTTGTTCTTATGTTTATATATCTCAATGGCTTCCATGTTCATCCTGGGATAGAAACTTTTGATGTTCGAAATAGCCTCTGCTTTTGAGAAAAAAAGGTGGTGCTCTACCCTTTCTAGACGTCTTGGTTACTAGAAAGCCTAATGGGAAGCTAGGACACAGGGTTTATAGAAAACCAACCCACACTGACAGATATCTACACAAGCAGTCCAATCATCACCCTCAACAGAAACGAGGAGTAATAAAAACACTCTCGTAGACAGAGTCCGACGATTGTGCGAACCGGAATTTCTGGAGGATGAACTTGAACATCTAATGTATGCCTTCGTCGCTAACGGATATAATGCTAAGGAAATTCAGCGGGCAATAAGACCAAAACTTTCCACACGTGATGATAACACGTCACGACGTCCAATGGAAGAGCTATCTTACCATATATCCCTAAGGTCACCGATAGAATTGGTAGAATACTGAAGAGGCACAATATAGAGACCGTCTATAAGCCAACTCAAAAACTTGACAAATAATCAGAACTACCAAAGACAAAGTCGACCCACTCTCTCAACCCGGTATTTACAGGATACCTTGTGACTGCGAGAAACTCTACATTGGTACAACGAAACGAAGTATCAATACGAGAATTAAGGAGCATGAACGATGCTGTCGACCCAATGGCTTCCATGTTCATCCTAAGATAGAAACTTTTGATGTTCGAAATAGCCTCTATTCTACCAATTCTATCGGTGACCTTGGGAATATATGGTAAGATAGCTCTTCCATTGGGGGTGAGTTGTGATGTGTTATTATCACGTATGGAAAGTTTTGGTCTTTTTGTCCTCTGAATTTCCTTAGCATTCAATCAGTTAGCGACGAATGCATGCTGTAGATGTTCAAGTTCATCCTCCAGAAATTCAGACTCGCACAATCGTCGGGCTCTGTCTACGAGAGTTTTTTTAACTCCTCGTTTCTGTTGAGGGTGATGATTGGACTGCTTGTGTAGATACTTGTCAGTATGGGTTGGTTTTCTATAAACCCTGTGTCCTAGTTTCCCATTAGGCTTTCTAGTAACCAAGACGTCTAGAAAGAGTAGAGCACCATCCTTTTCAATTTCCATAGTGAATTGATTATTTGGGTGCCTACTGTTAAGATGGGATAGGAAAGCATCCAATTCTTCGAGTCCATGACTCCAAACGACAAAAGTATCATCTACATATCATAGCCATGTGGATTGTTTCTTTGTTGCCGCTTCAATTGTACTTTGTTCAAATTTTTCCATGAAGAAATTTGCAATTGCAGGACTTAGAGAGTTACAACCTCAGACCAAGAATCCTCTGAAGATGCCGACCGCAGTTGTGGGCGAAACGTTAGGTGAAATAATTTCTAATAGACCACGGCCAATAAGCCCGGAAGACTCTCTTAATGTCAGTATATCCGGTCGTGAAAGCCTGAAACTATTTAGCAAACCGTTATTTCATCAATCTATACTAATATTATAAATGTGAATGTCCGTGTGTTTCTGTATTTATTTGTCATCTATGGACTCAGGAACCAGATGACCGATTTTGATGAAACTTTCACTATAATGTAGAGAATTTATTTTTGGAGGTTTTCATGTAGGGTTCATTCCTATATCACGAAAAAGGGAGAAAAAATATCGACTTTTCATGAAAAAGTCGTTAATAAACCCCGATTTTCCATGTTTTTACGGCCGAATGAATGCATACAAAAATGAATGTGATTGTTATCTGCGGCATTTATTCCTGATGAAAAATGCTTTTTTTTAGTATAGTTCTCTAATGGATACTTCAAAAGTTACCGCAGGTTGAACAAATGCGAATTTGAGCAAGAATTTATTGAATCTAAGCGGGATCGCTTTGTCACTTAGTCACGTACCTGTATCTCCTTCGATACGAGGTTATGATTGTGGGGTTGCGGACCTATCAGTACCGTTTTAAATTGAACTATTACGCGAGCGGAGCCGCGGGTTTGAGTTAGTAGTAAAAAATTAACAAATTAAATTCATCAAAAGATATATGAAAATCAATTGCTAAAGTAGAAGAATCTCACATCTCAGGAGTCTTTTAAGAGTCACTTGCCTCCTTTTTAGTGTAAATAACTATTTTTTTCTTGAACAGTCTTAGTAATATTTTAGGTAAAAACTTAAACAAACCTGCTCTTCCTCCAAACTACCCCATTCTTCATTGTCCCATCCGTCTGTCACTTTACCCTTATCGGAATGCGAGGGAGGACTTGTTGGATCACTTGTGCCATCTCCACCCCCACTTCCACTACTACTTGCCATCTGTCCATGCGTCTAAAAAAAGAATCTTTCAGCAAAGAGATGGTTCTATTTCAATTGATTTCACAACTTTTTCCCACCACAAATAACGGATTTTATAGTTCCTTGAATGTTTTATTTAGTTAATATTATTATTCTTCCCACCTTTTGTTTTTTTTATACATTTTAATTTTGACTCATGAGTTGTTTTCTCTTTTTTATTGATTATTGTGCTTGGTAGTTACCTTTATCCTGACTCAGACAGTTTCTGATAAAATAATCAAACAACATGTTTTTCTTTTGGAACTTACACCAAAATGTTCGTGAATTAAATGAATTCAAGCAGTGGCTGTAACCTAAGCTAACCATAGATCTTCTTACCTCCATGTCTCCCCAATCGTTATCGCCCCAGTGGTCGTAATCATAATCTGAAACTGAATCATTTCCTCTGCTTCCCTCCTCGTGTTCCAGGGAAGTCATTGAGGTAACACTTGAGGTGGTCGTGGAGATACTGCTGCTAGATGGTTGTTCTGGAAATTAAAAGTCAAGTAATTCAGATGGGAGAAATTCTTGAAACGCAAGTATTTATTTCAAATAAAAATATAGCAGACATAACGGAGTGTTCAATTAATATCAATTGATTTGAAACAATGTACAAGTGAGAAATAACATTCTGAGCAGAACAAAAGCCTTGCTTTTGTTTTGTAGCATGGGATGAAATTCAATTTAATAAGTATGTTCATATTTGAATTATCTGTACCGAAAATTTCAGCAAGAACGATTTCAGGACATCTATACTTTCAGACGTCAACCACAACACAAAATTTTGGTTGGTTTTTACACAGCCTTCTAAAGAACAAGCCCGGGACAAGGAAACTCGGCAACGTCGCGCGTAGGAATACCGTATTGGTAAGTCGTTGTGTTTTAGTGAATAAACGGCTGGAAATAAATGCACTTTAAGGGAACTGAAATATTGTTGTTTAGTATAGTGCAATAAAGGTTTCGTCGTTGGAAGTAAGGTTAGGATTTCAATTGCGATGAAAATAGTTCCGATAATCAAAGGAAATTATTTTCATAATTTTTGTTTATTTGATTCAAATAATTTGCAAAATAGCGACACAGATAACTCCACCGGGATATGCTGCTTCTTCGAGCAGTAGCTGAGACTTACAGTTGTGTTGGGAATTCGAAATCAATTTTGAATTCACTTTGTTCGGTTTTTGCGAATTTACTCATAAACAATTTCGTGAATAATAAGAATAATATGATCAATGTCGAGCAAACGGAGAAAAGAAAACATTTGGGAGATAGGAAAAAGTGAACATTACCCAAAGATAAAAAATTATCTACCTTGCAATCAGATTGTCTAACTTTTCATAAATATATGCATTTTCGTCTTTATTGCATTTTATTTTTCATGTTGAATATTTCAATTTTGGTTGTGTAAACATCTTATATTTATTCATCTTAATATTTACTTCGATGTCTATATATATTGAGTTTTTAATTATGTTCAGAATACGTGTTTTGGTCACGTGGAGAATTTAATTTAAGGCAAGAGTTGGCCCTACACCTTCCTGTGGTTCTTGCTGAACAATGAATTGAATATCTAATTCTCCAACTTATGATTCAGAGAATGACCTTCCAATTCCAACCAAGATTCAAACAATCGTGAGATTTTTGCCTAGGCGTAATTAAGATCTTCAATTTTTATGACTAAGTAGGGTCTTATGTTTTTTTCCTCCTTATAAAAATTCATTTGATAAATTCGCAAATGATTTGAATGCGAAATAACATGATATCTCGCGCTGACGCATAAGAGCAGCATACCCACGGTTGCGTATGCGGCGTTGCCAGACTTAGTTCCAGGCTATCTCTATAGACGGCTGTGGTTTTTAGTACTAGAGATAAACTGCTCCAGAGTTAGGGATATCGTATTCAATTATTTTGAAAAGTTTGTAATCTTCGAAAAAATCGCTGTAAAATCATTTAAAACTCAATAACAACTTGAATCGATCCAATAAAAATCAGTATGAAACATTTCGTCAATCTGGTCGCCTTTTTTAACAAGTTTGGTTCTTTGCATATGCTTCATGAATGTTCTTATTTTGGAATGGAGTCAGTTTATCAACGGCTTCGATTTGAAACGAGTTTTCAGAAAATGCCAAGACGTAAATTAAAAAACGCTGAGGCTAGTAGAGCTATCGGAATGCTACAGGGTGGCCTTACTCAGGTTGTTGTAGCGGAAATACTCCAAATCAGCCAAAGTGTTATATCTCGACTTTGAAATAGGTTCAGGGAGACAGGTTTCGTGTTGGAAAGACCAAGGCTTGGTGGGCGACGAAAAAACAACACCTGCTCAGGATCGTTTCATCACCGTTTCGGCGAGAAGAAAGCTTACATCTACGTGTAGAATGCTACGAAATACTCTTCAAAATGCAGATGGGGTCCAAGTTTCCATCGAAACCATCAGACCACGCTTGAGAGATGTGAATCCAGGTTCTAGACGTCCATAAGGAGGACTTCCATTAACACGTGACCATGAGCGTCAAAGACTGGAATAGGCAAGGCAACATATCAATTGGAACGATTAATGGCGTAGTGTCCTTTTCACTGATGAATCCAGATATGGACGATTTTCAGGTTCTCGAAGAATAAGTGTATGGATAATCCCATGCATACCCCGTAATCGTATGTTTCAACGGGCGCACAGATCTACACATTTGTCCTGGAAATGACAGCCTAACACTATAATGAGCATGTCATTGAAAATGTTTGGCCAAATTTTTACGCTGCTATTGGTGAAACTTTTCAATTTCTAGACGATAACGCTAGACCGCACCGTGCAGCCATAGTTGAGAAAGCGCGCGAGGAACTTGATATTCCACATTTACCTATAGCTCCTCACTCACCAGATTTGAATCGCATAGAACATGCATGGGATATGCTCCAAAGAATATTAGATAATCATCAACCTACTCCAGAATCTTAAAATATTCTGAGAAAGCTTCCGTTTATGGAACCAAATTCCTCAAGAAATGTTCAACAACCTCGTGTGTAGTATGCAAAGAAGATGTCAAGCTGTTATTGATGCCCGTCGAGGCCATACATTGTATTGATAGTCTTGAAGTGCTTTAATTCTCTGGGAATAAAACTTCGTTATTTGACTTGATTTTTCTTAACCAGCCTGTATACGCTGCAGACCTACAGGCTAAAATTAATTTTATTTCCTGCAACTTGAAATCATATTAATATGAATTTTCATCACAAAATCTGATTTAAACTATAGTTTTTCGCAATTTAAGTCAATATCCCTAACTCATGTGGAGCAGTTTATATGGGCGGTTCCCATCTTCGTACTCTATAATCTTTGGTTCAAAATGTATATCAAACTTCTTCATCAGATCAAATCGTAGATTTTCTCAATCTCTGTCTGTCATCCATCTGTCATAAATTTTTGTCTTATAAAGAAGATATAGGGCGGGTTTAACAAACCTTTAATTGTACTATTAAAAAACCTGACCTTAATTCGAACCAATGGAATCACTCGTTTTGAATATCCAACGAATCGCGGTGGCTCCAATTAATTCAATGGTATAAAAAAAGTTTTGTGAAACCAACCGATAGACTTTGAAACGTTACATGCTTTGATAACTCGAAGTTTTCTTGTTTGTTAATTGTTGGGTAATGATATTCTTCAACTGACTTTATCCTAACAAACCGGTACAAGAATGAGGAATGTTCACAGGTATGCAAAATCGATCGAAACTTCGTCACAGTATAACCTATATGTATATGAAATCCCTAGTTTTTGTTTCAGTCAAAAAGACCTAGTAGTTCGGATTTTACAACCCCGTGAATATTCAATTCCTCGCGGCGATGTCATACTACATTCGCAAATCGCACTCCGTGAGACGAAAGGCCCTTATATTGGACCCGGCTACGTACTGAACCTCGCAAGTCGTTGGATGTAAAGTGACGTCACACGGATCCATCGAACTCATGTTTATAACTCGATATCTCGGGCGCTATTTGAAGTATTCAAATAATTTTTGGACACAATATTTTCATTTTCTACGGAGAATAGGAATATGTAGAAATTGAAAAATGTGAACATTCCTCATTAACAAGGAATCATTTCTACATTTTATTTTGGAAAAGGCAGTATCCTTGCTATTGATATCACAGAATGAACTCACCTAGTGAGGCTGGTTTTGTAAGCATCCTACTGGCCATCGGATTCATCGACTTCACCGTATCCGACTGGCTCCTGTAGAACTTAGCGGTGACAGCTGTCACTGCCCAACCCGCCCAGGTGGCAGCGGCGTTGCTCAAACTCGGGGTGGCAGTGTTCACGTCGGCTTCTAAGAAAATAATCGAACGTAACGTTTAGTACCTCAAAGGTGCGCGGATAGCATACCCATACTTTCTCGGAGACTCGGGTCCTCCGATACCTTCTCCAGCTTCCCTAGGAACCCTTTGATGGTGCGGAAGGCGGAGTCTCTGACTGACTTCTCGGGGTCCATCGTCAGTTGGCAAAGAGCGGGCAATATCCTACAGGCTACTTCGCTGAGCAAGTAATACTGCTGGGTGGCGGCTAGAGCTAGAATGCCTACAAGAATATTGTGCAATGTTAGATTCTGGGTTATCTCTGCTATCTCTACTATGTATATACATTAGACTGATTAAAAAAATCGCCTTTTTTTGTTTTCACAACGCCCCCCCCCACCCCTACTTATCTTCAGGGTATCGAAAAAAGACCTATGTGAAAATATCAGCTCCAAATAATAACATTTAGAGGTCGCTCATCAATTATTTCTATTTTGCCTACTAATAGCAGGGAAGAAATTTCTTTTTTCAATGAAAAATTCCTAGAACACATACCAATTGACGGATTTCTTTGTGTGATACATTTTCGTGTAGGCAATCAGATACACTACAAATATGTCCCTTACGATATTTCGATAAAACTTCCTCTTCAAAAGTTATTCGATTCGATGCTAATATTGAGGTATTTTTGAAGAAAAAAATATTCAAATAAATCGACTTTACTTGTTTTCACGCAACCCGCCTTCTAATCATCTTCAGGGCATCGACAAAAGGCGTCTGTGAAAATATTATCTTTGAATATTAATATTTAGAGGTCGCTCATCGATGGTTTCTATTTTCGCTGCTGGTGGCTGGAAAAAAATTCCTAATAAAAAATTTTTTGTTCGCGAACCAATAGACGGATTCCACTATATGATACATTTTGGTGTAGAGAACTAGATACTCTACGAGAATGTTCCATACGATATCTCGATAAAACCACTCGTTCAAAAGTTATTTGAACTTTTTTTTCCAAAATACCTCAATATAAGGTATTAATATAGAGGTATTTTGAAGAAAAAGTTCGAATAACTTTTGAACGAGCGGTTTTATCGAAATATCGTATCAGACATTTTCGTAGAACATCTAGTTCCCTACACGTAAATGTATTACACAGTGGAATCCGTCAATTGGTTCGTGAAGAGAAAATTGTTTATTGAAAAAAGAAAATTTTTTCCCGCTACCAACAGTGGAAATAGAAATCATCGCTGAGCGACCTCTAAAAATTTATATTCAAAGATAATATCTTCACAGACGCCTTTTTTCGATACCCTGAAGATAATTTGAAATAGAGTTTCGTGAAAACAAACAGAATTGATTTTTTTGAATAATTTTTTTCTTCAAAAATACCTCAATATTAGCATCGAAACGAATAACTTTTGAAGCGGCCCAGATTTCTCCGAGTTGGATTCCTAAGTCATTAAGAGTAGCTGGATGATTTTCTGAACTTCTCAGCCCTCTATATAGGTTGTCCGAAACCTGATCAATCGGATTGAGATCTGAACTTCTTGCTGGCCATTCCATTCGAGAGACTTCAACCTCTTCAAGGTACTCCTGAACGATGCGCGCACGATGGGGTCTGGCATTATCGTCCATAAAAATGAAATTTTCACCAATGTATGGGGCAAATGGCACTACATGCTCTTCATGAATGTTCCTTATATACTTATCAGCATTCATAGCTCCATTATCAACGACCACTAGGTCTGTACGAGAAGTCAAAGAGATTCCACCCCATACCATAATCGATTACCATAATCGATCCTCGCCCGAAACCAGTAGTATACAGGAAATTGCACTGAGCATATCTTTGATGTGGACGTCTGTATACAAGGGAACGTCGATCACAATGGTAGAGGCAGAATCTACACTCATCTGTGAAGAGAACTCTTTCCCAATCGGCCTCTTCCCAATGGATATGCTCTCTCGCAAAATCCAAACTCGCCCTTCGATGGGCTGGGGTAGGAGCTGGGCTTCTTGCCGCGACACGAGGCCTTAAATCATATTCTCTGAGTGCTTATTTGCACCCCATGAGTTTGCTCAAGCTGATTTTGAAGGAGGCGAGCGGTTGCAAACCGTTGTCTCAACGAAGAAACTCTCAAGTAACGTTCTTGAATGGCAGTTGTTACCCATGGTCTACCCTGTCCTGGTCTTCGGACATTCATACCTGTCTCCCTGAATCGATGCGACATTCTGGACATACTTGTATGGGGAAACTCCAAACCTTTCTCCAATTCTTGTGTATGTCCACCCTTCTTCTCGCAAAACTACCGCTTGGGCACATTCCTCTTGGGTCAAATTGCGTGTTTCGCGTTGCATAGCGATCGAGTGTAGAAAATCAAACGAATGAAAAACTATTGATCACTAGAATTGATCGAGAACAACTGATTTTAGAATGGAGCCAATACATTCAAAATCTGATAATATCATCTTTTTTATTCTTGCTGGGAAAAAACAACTGTATTGAAGGAAAACGTTGAAAGTGGATAACATATGCATGCATAATTCTGATAAAAATAATTATCATTGAGAACACCTTCAGTTGTAGAATAAATTTGAGATTTCCATAATGTGCCTTAATTTTTTTGCGCAGTGTATATTATTTGTCATGATAAACCCTAGCTTTCCAACAAAATTGGACACACGGACATTCACATTTATAATAAAAGTATAGATAACGAACAGCCGTATATAAATAAAAGATCCCTTATTTTGACAGTTCTCGCAATATTCTTTAATAAAGTGAGGTTTGTATTTGTGTTTCAATAACTCTCTTTCATTAATCGAAAATCGCTTTATGGTTTTTCAAAATATTCCAGAATGCTCATATGCCGAGCTCAGTAGTTCTCGAAAACACGTTATATGCAACAGCGCTGGACACACCTGTTCATACAAGAGCAACATTGTTGCCAGATTGATCAGAATTTCGTTAGTTTTCGTAAGTAATAACTTCCAGCAATGGAAATTTCTGTTATATTCAGAAGGAGAAAACTCAATCACTTACCTGCAGTTCTAGCCGGAGGAAAGGGGTCCCTCATGGCTCTGATAAACGCGGAAATAAGCACCTTCTGTCTGATTTGCGGATGCAAATGTTGAGCTATTTTTCCTAAGCAGACGGTAGTGTTCGTCCTAATGCCACCCTGATCGTCTTTGGATTGTAAACGTGCGAAATGCCTCAGTACTTCTACATTAAGATTGTTATAGCTTAATTTAGGAGCTAGATGTATCACAGACTGAAATAAAAAACCATGTAGTAGTTTTCGTTCTCAACTGCAGTTACAGAATGTAAAGGTGAACGAAAGATGGAAATAAACCGTACATACAGATGATTTTATGATATAAAGTTCCTATGAACTATAGGTCTCTGACGCACTGTTTCTGAGATACATGGTGTTGAAATTAAAAAAAAAAAAATTGATTTTATGAAATTATTTTTAAACCGTACACGATCTCTTTTTGCGTTTTGGCACTTTATGAGTACGCATTAAGACACATTTTTTTCGATACGGAACGATGCTTAATTTTCACCAGTGGCGTCCGTACGGACTTTTGTCCGAACAAATTTGGTGAAAAAATTGGTACGTCAATGATTTTTTTTTTAATTTTAAATTATTTTCGTAATCACCACATAATTAACAGTGAGAATAGATTCTTGAGTTTTTTATCTTCGTCGAATACTGAGAAAAAAAATAAAATGCAATTTCATCTAGGAAAGTTACGAAATTCTTCGATTACTTCCAAAATGCAATTTCGTCTAGGAAAGTTCCAAGAATTCCAAGTTGCAGACTTCGAATATGGGGAGGAACTATATTTGATAGCACTGGTAGCCATTGGGTAGGTGTAGATCGGATGGTTCCAGTAATTATTCTCATTGATAAATTGAGCTGTGCGTCGATTTTCTGAACATGAACACTATTGAGCCAAACAGGGCAACAATATTCAGCGGTGGAAAAAACCAGGGCAAGGGCTGCTATGCGAAGAGTAGTCGGGTCAGCAATGCATGACGTACCAGCAAGTTTCTGTAGAATGTTATTTCTCGTTTTCAGCTTCATCCGTAAGTCATCCAAATGTGCTTTGTATCTCAGAGAGGAATCTAATTTAACACCTAAGTATTTGGGAGTAAAATTATGTTTCAAAGGACAATTAATTTTCTAAATTTTTGATGGTTATTCAAATGAAATAACGAAACCTCGGTTTTATTCGGATTTGGACACAAACGCCATTCGAAAAGATAATTTTTCAAAATTTTCAGATCAGAAGTTAAATTTTCCTCAATACTTTGAAAATCAGAATGACGGAAAGCGAGTGCAATATCGTCGGCGTAAATGAATTTTTCAGATGAAGTACAAGGAATATTGCATAAATATAAATTGAATAGAAGGGGTGCTAAAACAGATCCTTGTGGAAGACCATTGTTCAATATTTTGAATTTACTACTATTATCATCAATTAAAACACGAAATCTTATATCCGACAACATATTCTCTAATAAACGAATCATCTTTCCACATTTAAGATGTGTATAAAGTTTATAGATCAAACCATCCATACCGTGTCGTAGGCAGACGATAAATCTATGAAAGCTGAACCTGTTTTTAATTTGTTATCGAAACCTAATTCGATAAATGTGGTCAAACTGAGAACCTGATCATTGCAATTTCTATTTTTCCTGAAACCGCCCTGAGAATTTTGAAGAACATCCTCTATAGTAGGTGTACTGATAACCCACCAAAACGCAAAAAAAATGTACCGTGCCGAAAATATATTCGTAAAACATTTTTTTTTTTATTTCAACACCCTGTTTCTCAGAAAAAATGAGACAGAGACACATGGTCAATAGGAAGTTTATATCCTAAAATCATATGAGGATTAAGATTTCGAATTCACGGAACCTTAAGGTACGGTTTCGCTTGTGCGTCGGACGCATGCAGCGACCGCCGAAAGTGGCTGCTGCGATTGTTGTATAGACTGTTTATAGGAAACAGCGAAGAAGCGGTTCCGCTTCTGCAGTTAACGCAGCAGTGGCTGCAGCATCCAAACGGCCCACTGCTTGCGGTACCAGTCTGTTTCGGCGGTCGCTGCATGCGTCCGACGCACAAGCGAAACCGTACCTTTAGTCTGAAAATTAGTCGGTATTGAAGCTTAATTTGCATTTTTTTTTCTGAGAAAATATTCGTTGCAGGTAAAAAACTCAAGAGACCATTCTTACTGTGAATTATATGGTTATCACAAAAATAATTTAAAATTTGAAAAAAATCATTGGCGTACCAATTTTTTTAACCGAATTTGTTGGGACAGAAGTGCGTACGGACGCCACTGGTGAAAATTAAACATCGTTTCGTATCGGAAAAAATGTATCTTTATACGTACTCATAACGTGCCAAAACGCAAAAAGAGATCGTGTACAGTGTAGAAAATAATTTTATAAAACCATTTTTTTTTTAAATTTCAACACCCTGTATTCCAGAAACAGTGCGTCAGAGACCCATAGACCCAAGTTCATAGGAACTTTATGTCATAAAATCATCTGAAGATTAAGATCCCGGATTTACGGAACCTTATTCCGAAACACCCTGTATATCGGACATATACAGTGTGACACAGACTCATGGTACACCCCCATTTTCTCCTTTGTTTCTGTAGCTATATTTTTGAAATTTGGAACATTGAATATACTCACTATAGAGCACTTTTTGACATATTTAGAAAAAAAACAATTTCCGGTTTTTCCGGAAATGACATCAACTTTGGATTGAACCGAGAAGATACTTAAACTTGTCTAAACTCCATTATCGTGTTCGTATTGGTTATACAGAAAAATAGTTGATATGGATAGATACCCCACCGATGGTACTTTCGAATGACGTCAGAATACCATTATGCTACCATTTGGCAAAACGGAGTTTCGAGTGAAAAAAGGTTTTGGTTTACTTTTTTTGGCACGTATTTCGAACCACGATACTTTTTAAATCGAAATTACTAAAGTTCAGCATTATTTTGATTATTTGGAATAATTTTAGGGAGTTCATGGATCTCTAGATCGAAAAATAAATTGAGCGTTCTGACGAATGAAATATCAACTATGAGGTATCATTAGATTGAGAAAATTATGGAGATTTCAAAAATGTAATAATATACCGGGTGTCCCATTTGATAATCCAAAGTTGATGTCATTTCCGGAAAAACCGGAAATTAGATTTTTTTTCGGAATATGTCAAAAAGTGCCCTATAGTGAGTATATTCAATGTTCCAAATTTCAGAAATACAGCTACAGAAACAAGGGAGAAAATGGGGGTGTACCATGAGTCTGTGTCACCGTGTATACTCATTTTACTCACTTTAACAGTCTGTTCTCTAATCGTAGGATTGGTGTCCATAAAACCATGAGCAATTTGAGGAAATATTTGTTCGTTCACAGTTCCAGCCTGTAGGTGCCCTATGAAAAACTCCAGCTGTTGCAAAAGACGGGACCTCGTGACCCTGTCATTGCTGCTAAATAATTTAACCACACACGGTACAATCTTTTTCTGGTAGTCCGCTTCATCCAACAATCTTCCCAACTGGAAAAAAATAAGTTAAATTTCGAAAATCTTAAAAAATTTATTTTTGGCCCATTTGCATCAATTTCCCTTGAATGATCACTTAACTAAGCATCTTTTGAAGTTAAGGATCGCTTTAATTTATTGACTCAATCAACAGAATCTCAAGTGAGGGACCCTTAAATACTTCTATCTAGTGATATTTCAGTTTTTCATGTTGTGAAACTTCACCCTAGCTCAATAAAGCCATTTCATTGGCTGGCCGGCTACAGATGACAGTTGTCATTTCCTTAATCGAACTTTACTGTCATTTTGACGATTTCATGCATCGGCCAACGTTAGATTGGCTTGTTGAAATTCCAAATTTTCTGGTATACAGGGTTATTCACGAATATGGCTCTGTAGAATATTTTAACACAAGATTCAGGATTGAAATTTTAAAGGTGAGCTTCAAGTGAGAAGACAACTTCTCGTATATTTTTTTAAGGTTCTAGGACTTCCGGTTTTTCCGGAAGTGACATCAACTTTCGTTTTTCGAATCTGAAAACCCATTTTTCATTGCATAAAAAGATTCTCCATTTAATTCTGAGTCTTTTTGGTTCCAATAGTTTGAATTTTCCCGAGGCAATTCTCTTCAACTGAGAAAATACGAAAAAAAAAATCTCCAAATTGAACTCTGTTGAAATACAGACAACTTCGAGGTTTTTTCATTAAAAATTCTCATTTTTGAGAATCTCCGAGAAGAAAGGCTGATGCTTCTTTTCCGATAGCGTGATTTTCAGAATATGATACAGGAGGTCACAAATTCTTTGTCAAAGTTAGAAGTAACGAAACATAAATAATCGTTGTTTTTTTTCAAATTGGAACCCTATTTTCGAAATCTTCGTCAAAAAATAATAGGAGCTACGTCCAAGACTTTTATTCCAAAATGAAAATTTTTCGAGATATTCAGGAAAAACGATTTTGTCTTCAATTTTCAATCCGAATGTGTTTTTTACTGGAAAATAGATAGCGATCAAGTGAAATTTTTTTAAATCTCTGTTACGAGAAAATATTTTTATAGTTCAGACGAGTTAAGTTCTTGAATCATCATCTGTAATGCGAGCGCAACAATTGGTTTAAAATTCTCAATGTGAGTATTAGTGAAGTCGAAGTAAGTCTCAAGAATACAGAAAAAAATAATTTTTAATGCTTTCAGAGGAATAACTAACAGAATATGTTACAACATCATTACTGAAAATTAAAATTTCCGTACCATGACAAAAAAGAAATTCTCCCAAATTAAGAATTTGCAGCAATTATCCTAAGCTTTAAATAATAAAGAAAAACTGAACTCGTCTGAACTATAAGAAAATATTTTCTCAATGACAGAGATTTCCAAAAATTTCACTTGACCACTAATTATTTTCCACTAAAAAAAACACATTCGGAATGAGATTGAAAATTGAAGACAAAATCGTTTTTCCTGAATATTCCGAAAAATATTCGTTTTGGGATAAAAGTCTTGGACGTATGCCCCTATTATTTTTTTACGAATATTATGATAATAATATAATAATAATGTTTATTCAGTTAAAATTTCAAAATACAAGTTGTAATTAAATTAACTTACCGAACAAACAGCAAAAAAACTCTTAGCAAAACAATAATTTCAATTTTAATACATTTGCCACATAAAGCCAAAAATAAACCAGTAGTTCAATAAAGTTACAATTATCATAGAAGGCCCAGATCAGGGTGAAACAGTCTCAAAATCAGGATAAAAATTCTCAATTTGGGTAACAAAATCTACAGCAAAGCCAGGCATAAATACTGCATTGAGGTAAGTTCCACATATTTTTAACTTTCATTCAACAATTTATCGGAAAATTCTGATCCAATTTTTATCATCCATTTTTTTACACTTTTTGTATATTTCTTCAGATTTTTCAAGTCTTTTATTTCTTCAGGTAGTAGTGCATATATTCTTGGTGCCCAATATTTGAAATTTCTCTGACCTATGTGTTTTTGTGTTTTTTGCCTTCAAAGTCTTAAAACTAGTTCCTCTCGTCTGATAATTATGCTCCACAATATCTATTTGTATATTTGATTTGTAGATTTCGGAAATGCTTCGAAAAAATGGGGTCCTATTTGAAAAAAAATGATTTTTCGATGTTTCGTCACTTCTAACTTTGACAAAGAATTTGTGACCTCCTGTATCATATTCTGAAAATCACGCTATCGAATAAGAAGCATCACCCTTTCTTCTCTGAGATTCTAAAAACTGAGAATTTTTAATGAAAAAACCTCCAAGTTGTATGTATCTTAACAGAGTTCAATTTTGAGATTTTGTTTTTCGTATTTCCTCATTTGAAGAGAATTTTCTAGGGAAAATTCAAACTTTTGGAATCAAAAAGACTCAGAATTCAATGGAGAATCTATTTATTCAATAAAAAATGGATCTTCTCATTTGAAAAACGAAAGTTGATGGCACTTCCGGAAAAACCGGAAGTCCTAGAACCTACAAAAATTATACGAGAAGTCGTCTTCTTACTTGAAGGTCACCTTTAGACTTTCAATCCTGAATCTTGCGTCTTTCCTAAAAAAATTCTATAGAGCCATATTCGTGAATAACCTTGTATATTATGGGATATGATATCCCTTCATTAATAATCTGTAGCGATTTTCTAACATCTGAAGTTGCGAAAAATCATGGCTTGGTTGGCCGAACCTGGTTTGAAAAAACTCTCTCTACCCAGAGAAAACATATTATTCATTGAAGGTTTTCTATTTATGTCAATAAATGCAAGACAGTCTGTTTTTCAAACGGAACCTTTGAAAACAAAACAGGTCATTCAATTGATTGAAAAATGAATGTCTTTCATATATGCCTAAAAAATCTTAGTTCCACAATTTCAACTACATACTTTCAAATTGTCATGTAACTAGTCTGTTTCCAATTGTAATAAATCCATCATCAAAATTATTTATTATTAGACGAAGTTAATAGAAAGCAACAAATGTTCTGCACTCAGTTCACGAGTTTGACAAAACATTTTAGGTTATAATCCCATCCTCAAATGTCATAACAGCAGCACTTAAATTTAAGGTTAGTTTTAACCATCAAAATGTCACTTTCGACAGCCGGTGGAACATAATTTAAGTTAAGGGATCATTTTAAGCGAAACTTAACACTAAGTGAGTAATTTTACCTTGAACATTGGTGCTAAAACAGCCGACCCTGCATCTCCATACTCGAAAGCTGTTATCAACTGCGGCAATATCTTATGTTTGCACACGTTGTCTGGAAAGTTATCCAAATGTGGTGTCAAGTTCGAAAAAAACCTATTTTTTTCGTTCTTGTCCTTAATCTGAATCTCCTCCAAAAATAATAAGGTATCGACCAAATCGTTCTTGAAATAACCTCCTAGTTTTCTGCACCTCGTTATAATATCTGCAGGGTTAGGTCTGGAAGAAGGGTTGGGACCCACAAGTTCACAATAGAGCTGACTCAGCTGCTTAGGAATCTAGAAATCAATCAATTAAAACTGGAAGTCGATTGTACCAACGGAAGTTGACCTGCAACTTAACTGAGCTCAAGTTGTTCAGTTAAGCTGCAGAGAACAACATTTTTGTAACAGTTCTGCATACAGATAAAGAAAATCCTTATGGAAACATAGGAATATTATGCTAAATTCTAATGAGCTTCGAGTCTTGTAGAACAGTAGAAGAATCGAAATCTCATTGCGTATCCGGTTTGAAAAACCCTCACGACCAGAGAGCAAGAATTTGTGGATTTTGAATTTGAATATCGAAGGAATTTCGAAAGACAAGTGTGATTACGTCTCTGAATTAGCTGATGAACATGGTATCGAAGTGATTCTTCTGCAAGAAACCCACACGGCAACAGAAAAAAATCCTTGTGGAAGAGGACAGTTGAAAGTTATGTATTAATTGATTTTTTACAAGTTTAGCTTGTTATGTTAAAAAATTATCAGATCGTAATTTTCAACAGATTCGGAAAGGGGAAATTGATGGAGTTTTTTTTCATTTCTTTCAAATTTTGTGACATTTCTTTCATAAATATTTATAAACCTCCGAACATTATTTGGCCAAGAAATATGAATGTTGATGTTTTTTAAAGTAGCAAATGCATTTCTAAAATGCATTTGATTTATTCTGAATAATCGGTTTCTTTTCTGCTTTTGTCTTTTTTCATTTCAGATTAAGAATTGCGAGTAGTTTTGGGAAGAATCTGTTTATCTGAGCCCATCGACGGATAACATGAAGATGATCACACAGATTTCTTTCAAGATTTTCCTAATATTTAATATTTTATGTTATTTTTTTTACGGGGAGACAGGTTTTTTCGGCTGAGGTTTTTTCCCCTTGCTCTATAGTATCGTATGATACTAGTGATGATAGTATCGTATGATTCTATAGTATCATACGAAGAATGTTATGATACCCCGTTCTTTTTTTACCTTAGCTTTTGTTTCAACAATTATTGTATTATTTTAGCTCTCTTGCGATTCGATAGCAAATAAGGGACTGGACTGTTGGAATGGCAAATCTCGGCTGGCGCGAATTGCAATGCACATTATAGTCGCATCCGAACGTCAGATGTGATAGCTAGACGGTTTGAAAATTAATTAGATTCTCATTAATCAAAATGTTTACGGTTAAAGAGAAAATTCAAATCATAATATAGTACTTCAGTGGTCAATCTATTGCGGAGACAATAACTTCTTTCGTTGTTGCATTTGGAGATAGGCCGATACCTTTTCGTTCGGCTCTCCAACTTTGTGCCAAAATAGCAAGTATGCCAAATCTTCTCAGAGATATGAGATTATCTCTTCATAATAGATTTGGCTACTGATTGGCACAACAAAGTGGATTATTTGAACATTTAATTTGAATTTGTCGATCTTCAATTTCGCATGTTTTAGAATTTGTTTTTGTTCCCCTTTTTTTATTTTCATAGAATTAATTTTTGTTCATTAATTTCTTCTCATAGAATGTATTTTTGTTTTTCAATTTTCTCTTTTTCTAAAATTTATTTTATTTTCAAACCAGTTTTGGCGAAAAAGAACCTGAATACTAATTTCCACAGGAAATGATTCGTGTCTTTCATTGAAGCATATAAATTCGTCGCGTCAGAGTGGAATAAAATTGTCGTATTCATTCACAACAGCTATGAAATCACCCATAACGCGTTTGAAGTGTTACTGATTCGATTCGACACTTCGCGTACCATACGTTGTGCTCTACATCCCCACCTAACCGAATCTGTCGGCCCAGCCGTTTATTCGATATCACTTCCCTCTGAGGTTTTGATTCTGCCCTGTTCCACTATAATATGGCCCTGTTCGAATTTACTATAGAAACTGTGATGTTTCCAATTCGGTTTTCCCGATCTGTATATTTCTGAAGAATGAATAACAATAAGGAAAGTTTGTTGTATCTTGCGCTCCTCTTTTCGTTGCTTGGAATGCCAAACGTTAGTTTTTGCCAGATTTAGTTTACTCACAGAGAAGAGTACACCGAGCGACAGAACCTCCCAATTGTTTTTGAATACCGCAAAACGGTATTGTACGTGTATAGTATACACTGTGTTTTCAGACCTATTAAATTAGTGAATTAAATCGGATCCAATATTCAATCAAGGTGAGTTATAGATTCATTATTCATTCTAATATTGTATTTTCATAATTTGATTTTACAAATAACGGGAAGGTGATACATCATTTTTTTTTGTATTCATGGTGCTGTTTCTGTTTCGAATTTCTATACAATACAGTGTATGACAATCAAAATTCACACAAACTATTCTGGTAAACGAATACTATGGATGCAATTCAGAATAAATAATTTTTTATAAAAAAAAGTTCGACGGCCTATTAGGCGTTTCTGGAGAACTAGACCTATTTGAAATCTGAAAATTGGGATCATGTGATTGTTTGACATTATCTACCGATCTGGAATATTCTTGGAGCCTGACCACTTTCAGTTATACAGGGAGTGAAAAAAAAATGTTCAAAAAATTTGTTTTTCTGTTTTTTTGTTGTCGAATTTGATAGAGTATGCAATTCTGAATACATTCGTGCTCAAATCGTTGCATTCGTCAAAATACTTTCTAAAATATCGAGAAAAAACTGAAGAAAAAAGGGAGATAAGAGTATTCGGTATTATGTTTGTTATTCCTAACCTAGATATCGTAAGCACAAACCGTTTTCACATTTCTGAAGGCGAAGACTGTGGAAATATTGTACATTTTCAGAATTGTGAACAACCCGTCACAGGGTGTTCCAAATGTTGGTTCAAAAATTAGGTCAAAATTGGCTCATAACTTTCGTTTTTCAAATTAGAACCCTATTTTTGTATGATTGCGTTGGATTGTGCGAAGAAAAATGATGATAATGTTCCAACATGTTAATGATCCTAAAATTAATAATTCTTGAGTTATTCAGCATTTCCTGATTTCAAGTCGTACGTACCGTCGAATTCATAGAATCTGTTTCATATCAACAATGACCTTGGTCATAGAAGATAAATTGTTCAAATAACTCACTAGTGACCACCTATTTTTTGAATTCATTTATCATTTTTGATATTAAGAAGAATTATTAATTTTAGGAGCATCAACATGTTAGAACATTATCATCATTTTTCTTCGTAGAATCCAACGCAATCATAAAAAAATAGGGTTCTAATTTGAAAGACGAAAGTTATGAAAATTTTATATGTAACATGGTCTTTTGTAATGGGGTTGATCCCGTATAAATAAATAAATAAATAAATGAGCCATTCTTGATCCCAATTTTTGAACCAACATTTGGAGCACCCTGTGACGGGTTATTCAAAATTCTGAAAATGTACAATATTTCCACAGTCTTCGCCTTCAAAAATGTGAAAACGCTTTGTGCTTTCAATATCTAGGTTAGGAATAACAAACATAATACCGAATACTCTTATCTCCCTTTCTCCTCCAGTTTTTTCTCGATATTTTGGAAAGTATTTCGACGAATGCAACGATTTGAGTACGAATTTATTCAGAATTGCATACTCTATCAAATTCCGAACCAAACAAACCGAAAAAAAATTTTTTTTTCACTCCCTGTATAACTGAAAGTGGTCAGGCTCCAAGAATATTATAGATCGGTAAATGAGTTCAAACAATAACATAATCCCAATTTTCAGATTTCAAATAGGTCCAATTCTCCAGAAACGCCTAATAGGCCGTTGAACTTGGTACACCCTGTATATTTCCAATGTATTACTCAAGTAAAGAAAACCCGTACTACCTAATGTCTCAAATTCACAATTTACGTACTTATTTTTGCAGCGAGGTTTTCAAATTTTCTCCCCAAAATTGAGTCAAACTTCAAAAAATTCCAGAACACCTCAAAATTTCGATGGGAGGTCACTTCAGAATTCCCTAAGTTGTGCCCCCCAACAAAAAAATTCCGCTTATGGGCTCAAGCCTTCAATGTAAAATCAGCGGTTAAATTCAATGTGTTTAGTTATTTTATTCTTTCACATTTGTTTACTATTTCGTCTCTTCTCAATCAAGAAGTTAGAGTAAGTGTATTATTTCGGAAGGGGCCTTAATTGAAGGATATAAAAGTATTTTTTCAGGATATTTTTCACTTTTAATCTTGTGGTTGTAAATATCGGCGAGTAAATTTATTATCATGAAATAATTTTTACTTACATTTTCTTGAATCCTCAAAGAAGACTGAGTATTTAAAGATCCATTGAAAACTTCCCAAATCAAGCAACCAAGGCCCCACATGTCTGAGGAACTGAAATAGGAAAACCGCAATTAAGTTTCTTTTACACCATTGAGGTTATGTTGAAAGTATAAGTTGAAGCAAAACAATATTAAGTTCTATGCTAAAAGAACTTCATGAAAGCTTTCAAGGACAAACATACTTTTTAAACAATAATAAAACTCGAAATTTACTTCTTTGTGAATTAGTAAACTCAACTCACCATTTATTTGCCAGTTTTAGCATGTTTAGGTCGGTTTTTTCAGGCGGATCATATACCTCCAAACTAGGTAAAATCTTGTAGATTGATGATCCATTATCCTGTGCGGTGGAGACATACTCCACCCCTCCTAATTTCCACTCTCCAGAAGCATTAACAAACACCGACCATATATTCACGTTATTATGCTTCAAATTACCGTCATTATTCAGGAAGGATAAAGCTCTCTAAAGAACACATTACATATGTAAGAATCAGTGAACTAGACCATACGAAATCTTTCCTACCGTGATTTGAAAGACGCCCCATGCAACATATAACTCTTTCTGAGGTCCGTCGATAGATAATTTCTGTAAATGTATCGCTAAAGGCTCCACCAGTTCAGTCGCCAAATAAATAACTTTGTCTGATTCAAAACTGTCCAGGTAAGTCAATATACTTGGATGTCGAAGTGTTTTCAACCTTTTTACTGCGGACTTGGCTATGTCCAATTGGCTCTCTGATCGACCTTTGATGTCGAAAACGAATATCGATACTTCTTCGGTACTTCCCTATGAAAGAGACAAGTTTGATACGTTCAATTTTAAGATGAAGTCATCTAACCTTTCTTTTGCCTTTGTGTAAATTCCATATACTTTTGTCTTCTAATTTGGAGGTGCTCTCGCCAACTTCAAAATTGAAGTCTTTGGAAGGGTCTCGAGAAAAGAAAGACCACATTTTAAATTGTGCCCTTATGCGAATTTCTCATCAGATGATTTGTTTAATAATATTTAAAAACTTAACCTAAATGCCATCATCATCCCAAACAGCTGTCACAATGACAGCTGATTCTTTCTTCTTTCTCCTTCTCTTCTTTTTACTTCTTTAATGTCATGTCGCTTATCATTTTATCCATCCTGGAATAATAGTAAAAATTAAACTCATATTGTTGTCATTGTTTTTTAATTCATTGAGTTTAAATGAATGAAAAATTCATTTAGCTTCACAAATTATTATATTCATTTTTCTCTCAATTCGGTTATTTAATATTTTGCGTTTGATGTTGGCGAACCTGAAGCTGAATAGAAATGGGCGGGAAAAAAATTTCAAAGGTTACTAATCGAAATGGAAAATAATCAAATAATAAGAAAATTACAAAATGCCTTGAAATTAGGAGGATTTAATATTCGTAGGTAATAAATTGTAATTATTTGAATTTAACTTTATTAATTATCCACTGCTGCCTCTTCACTTCATTCAATTTCTAGGGAGTTGTGCACAATAATAGTACAAGAATGTATCAAAAGGAAAATAAATTTGCACGATAAAACAACGTTTGAAGACAGTATAACTAATTTGAGTTCATCCCTTGAAAATCAGTGTATCGCAGGACAAAGTATAGAGGAAGAGCAAGTAGTAAGAGCTGTAGAGGTAAAGAAAGAAATCGTAGGAAATTGAAGAATACTTGATTGGCTATAATTTCAGATTTTCCTGAATTCTGGGTTCGATAGAAATGAAACCGCCTTCTCAGTCATCAAAGCTTTCGATTTTCCAAAGTTCAATTATGATCCCGATCGAAAGTTATATCTCCTATCCAAACAGAAATCCAAATTTCTTTCTGATGCAACTTCTAAATCGATGGTGTTCATTGATCGATACCAAACGATACTGCAGAGAACGAAGAGAATGTTTTTATCTACGGCTTCAGCAGGGGAGAAGAATATGTTAAAACTCCAAACTGTAGATTTCTTGTTAACTTTATCGAATGTTGCCTTGAAGAATACGTTGATTTTAGGATCTATTATTCAGGTCTCGGAGGGGAAATATTGTCTGGAGGATCCTACTGGGATGGTACAATTGGATATGAGTCATGCAAAGTTAGTAAACAACATAATTTTCCCTTTTTTTTTCCAAGTTGAAAAAAAATTTTTTTTTCAGTTTTGAAGGTGGTTTATTTGTCGAAAATAGTTTTGTGTTGGTCAATGGTTTTTACGAGGATAAAATTCTCACAGTATCGACCATGCTGATGCCCCCTGGAGAAGCTTATGAGGAATCAAGGTTTTCATCTTGAATTAAATTGATGTTTTCAGAGGGAGTCATTTATATTTTTTTCAGACCTTCGTTTGCGAATGTTAATTATTTCGGAGGTCCATCGAGGGTGCCTTTGAGAGATTCTAAAAATTTGAGAGAATACGCTGCGAGAAACGAAACTGGGATGATACAGATTTTTTCCGATGTTTGGTTGGACCATCCACTGGTAAGATGTATGAATATTTCGATTTTTTTTTCTACTCTTGAGAGATTTTTCTTCTATTAATAATAATAATAATAAAGTTTATTCATTCACAATTTTCACAAATATGTGAAAAAACGGCGAAGTACAGCAAAGCTGATTTTAAACTAAACCCAAAATAAAAAAAACTAACACAACATATATCGAATGATCCGATAAGATAAGTGATACACGAAGAAAGATAAAGAAAGAAAAAATAAATAATACCAAGAGCAGTAATCAAATGTGAATCCAAAGATATATATTTTTCAGTTAATAAGAGTCGGTATATTCCGCTATTTTTTTTTCGCAGTTCTATTCCATAAGAATTATTTTCTATTTACTATATTCAGTTCAAAGGTGAAAGCACAAATTATCAGAAAAATAAAAAAAGTTTAGGCACACATATATCATTAAACAGGGTTATTCACAAATATGGCTCTATAGAATATTTTCAGGAAAGACACAGGATTCAAGATTGAAATTCTAAAGGTGAGCTTCAAGTAAGAAGACGACTTCTCGTATATTTTTTTAAGGTTCTAGGACTTTCGGTTTTTCCAGAAGTGACATCAACTTTAGTTTTTCAAATGGAAAGACCCACTTTTTATTGCATAAATAGATTCTCCATTGAATTCTGAGTCTTTTTGATTCCAGTAGTTTGAATTTTCCCAAGAAAATTCTCTTTGAATGAGGAAATACGAAAAAAAATCTCAAAATTGATATCTGTTGAAATACAGACAACTTCGAGGTTTTTTCATTAAAAATTCTCATTTTCGAGAATCTCCAAGAAGAAAGGCTGATGCTTCTTTTCCGATATCGTGATTTTCAGAATATGATGCAGGAGGTCACAAATTCTTTGTCAAAGTTAGAAGTCACGAAACATCAAAAAATTATTTTTTTTTCACATTGGAACCCTATTTTTTGAAGCATTTTCAAAATCTTCGTCAAAAAATAATAGGAGCATACGTCCAAGACTTTTATTCCAAAATGAATATTTTTCAAGGTATTCAGGAAAAACGATTTTGTCTTCAATTTTCAATCTCATTTCGGAAGTGTTCTCTTACTGGAAAATAATTAGCGGTCAAGTGAAATTTTTGGAAATCTCTGTTATCAAGAAAATATTATTTTTTTAAGCCTAGAATAATTTCCGTAAATTCTGGATTCTGGAGAATTTCTTTTTTGTCATGGAAGGGAAATTTGAATTTTCAGTAATGAAAAGTTTTTCATGTTCTGTTAATTATTCTTTCAAAAGCATTAAAAGTTATTACAAATTATTTTTTTCTGCATTCCTGAGAATTTTTTACGTTGACTTCAAAGATACTCACATTGAGAACTTTAAACCAATAATTGTTGCTCTCGCATTACATATGATAATTCAAGCACTTAACTCGTCTGAACTATAGAAAATATTTTATGGATAACAGAAATTTCCAAAAATTTCACTTGACCGCTAATTTTCCAGTAAAAAAACACATTCGGAATGAGATTGAAAATTGAAGACAAAATCGTTCTTCCTGAATATCTCGAAAAATATTGATTTTGTGATAAAAGTCTTTGACGTATGCTCCTATAATTTTTTAACGAAGATTTCGAAAATGCCTCAAAAAAATGTGGTACCAATTAAAAAAAAAAACGATTTTTTGATGTTTCGTCACTTCTAATTTTGACAAAGAATTTGTGACTTCCTGTATCATATTCTGAAAATAACGCTATCGGAAAAGAAGCATCAGCCTTTCTTCTCGGAGATTCTTAAAAATGAGAATTTTTAATGAAAAAACCTCAAAGTTGTCTGTATGTCAACAGAGTTCAATTTTGAGATTTTTTTTCGTATATCCTCATTTAAAGATCAATTTCTCGGGAAAATTCAAACTTTTGTAATAAAAAACACTCAAAATTCAATGGTGAATCTATTCATGCAATAAAAAATGGGTCTTCCCATTTGAAAAACGAAAGTTGATGTCACTTCCGGAAAAACGGAAGTCCTAGTAATTTCAAAAAATATAAGAGAAGTCGTCTTCTTACTTGAAGCTCACCTTCAGAATTTCAATCCTGAATCTTGTGTCTTTCCTGAAAATATTCCATAGAGCCATATTCGTGAATAACCCTGTATATGCATTATTTGTATTCATACAAGTTTAAGATTTATTCATATTCTTTGTTTTTTATAACAGATGTTGCATTCAACTTGAGACAATAAATTATCTCGAAAACTATATACTTTCGAAAAAATGTTTCAAATAAAAATTGTTAAGTATCAAGTGGGAAAGGAAATGAACGTATGCATTTTGTTTTAACCTTGACTTCAAGGTAATTTCGAGGTCAACTTGATTTTTCCTAATAGAAAGGTATAACTTTAGTGAAGATTCTTCATTAAAATTATTTTTGATTTTTTTTCCATTTGTTTGAATGAAATTTAGAGTTCAATATTTTGAAATCCAATGAAAGAAAATTTCAAACAACAGTTATTACTTTTTTCATGTAGAATGAAAAATATACGGATCCATTCAAAAAGTCAAGTTGACTTTGAAATAACCTCCAAGTCAAGGTTAAAACAAAATAAGTGGTAATTTTTCAGATTTTCGAGAAACTAGAAATATTATTCAACGGTTTTCAAGGAGATCCACCAATAGCGTTCATATTTCTTGGGAATTTCGTATCAGAATCGCACGGACACGAGAGAATGGACATTTTAAAGAAATGCTTTAAACAACTGGGTGATCTCTTGAGTCGATATACGAGTTTAATAGAAAACAGTCAATTTGTATTTGTTCCCGGTACAACTGATCCCACAACACCCCATATAGTACCAAGGTATTCGTATTTTGGCATTGTCCAAATTTTATATAACAATCCTAATGTATTGGTTGTTTAAAGGTTGCCTCTACCGTCATCTATAACTGAAGATTTTACAAAATCCGTTCCAAAGGCTGTGTTTACAACTAATCCTTGCAGAATCCAATATTGTCACAGAGAAATAGCTATATTTAGGTGTGACCTTCTTACGAAGTTACTACAAGGTGCTTTGTTTAAACCTGTCAAAGACCATATAGCGGATTATGTAAGTTTCATCATCGTATACTTAACCAAAATAATTCTGTTCAACACATAGGAAAATTTCTTATAAATCAAAAATTCACACAACTTCCATTGAATCTTTACTGGACCTGTATGTGTTTAGTTTTTTTTTTTTTTGTTAGGTTACAAGAACTGTCATAAGTCAAGGCCACCTAACGCCAATGTCATTGAATTCTCAGCCTGTTCATTGGGATTTCGATTTCACTTTAAGGTTGCATCCACTCCCTGACCTGATAATTTTAGGAGACAAATCTGAATCTTACATAGGAGAGCACAAAGGCTGTAAAGTAGTAAATCCAGTATGTTATTTTTCTCGTATATGAACCGATTGATTAAACAATTTTTTTCAGGGACCTTTCTGTGGAAAAGGCTTTGAGTTTATATCTTACACCCCCTATACAAACAGCATTGAACCTTGTGCTTTATAACATTAAAGACTGCAGAAACACATCAATCTATTCGTCGAACCCTCAAAAAAAAACAATTTGTTTCACAATATATATATTTCAACTTGAGATAGAATTAACTTCGTAAATTTATAAAAACTCAACAGAATATTGAAATATTGCACCTTTAAACATACACTCTAGAAAAATACAACCTATTGGTTATAACAGTAGACCTCCAATAGATATTCGAATTTTGATCCATGTAAATATTTTCAAGATAATAAATACAAATAAAAAATTTGGTAGTTCACAGGCATATATTGGAAACATTCAAAGTTGATGGGTCACAACATAACAATTGTAGCATTTGTCAACAGAATTATTTATTGTCAAGAAAGAAGTGAAGTGATCAGAAATTATTGTTACGACCTTGGAGAAAAAGATACTGACAGTAGTTCATTTATTCAGCCATCGTTGCCAGACTGTGTAAACAATCCTTTTAATGCCAAAAAAGACTGGAAATGGAACATTTTTGATTCTATTTCAGAAGAATCATTGATTCTGCAAAGAATTTAATGTAAAATCGAGAACAACCAAACCCAATTCTTAATACGAATTAAATAAATTCGTACAACCCAAATAAGGACATTGACAACGTAGCAAGGTGCTGACAACATGAATTTCAGTTGGCATCAGTGATCTTTAATCTGTCATGCCATCAACTATACTTGTAGCCGTTTTCAGTATATTCACGATAATTGTTTATCTGTTCAGAGATTCTCAAAGGTGTATTTTCAAAATAGTCATTACAATTTGACGACAAAGATGTTAGATATGTTGATAAAAAGCATATTTTGATAGTAGTTGAGGTTAAGTATCCTATTGTTGACATAACCACAAATTTTCATCGAAATAGTAATTTTCTCAATGAATGAATGAAACGAAGACAAAATACGTTTCATTCACTTGTTTAGTCACCTGAAAAAAAATTTTAGGTTATAACCACTTTGTGGAATGTAAATATATCAGACACACAGATCACTGAGAAGTAAATGTACCTTTATCAGTTAAGCTACTTGACACTATTAGTTTGAAAAGAGTTATCTGGAATTTTTAATACACATTATTTAGCATTAAAATCCGTTTCCCTTAGAAAAAAAAAATAAATAACAATCGTTCAAAGTAACTTTTTTCTCTTCTGTACATTTTTCAAATTGGATTAACGATATACTGGCCTGGAAGATTTGTAAAATTAGTTAGTCAGTATATTTTAATGGAATACAGGGTTATTCTCGAATATGGCTCTATAAATATTTTTAGGAAAGACGCAAGATCCAGGATTGAAATTCTAAAGGTGAGCTTCAAGTAAGAAGACGACTTCTCGTATATTTTTTGAAGGTTTTAGGACTTCCGGTTTTTCCGGAAGTGACATCAACTTTCGTTTTTCGAATGGGAAGACCCATTTTTATTGCATAAATTGATTTTTCATAGAATTCTGAGTCTTTTGATTCTAAAAGTTCGAATTTTCCCTAGAAAATCTCTTTAAATGAGGAAATAAGAAAAAAAAAACTGAAAATTGAACTCTGTTGAAATACAGACAACTTCAAGGTTTTTTCATTAAAAATTCTCATTTTTAGAATCTCCGAGAAGAAATGCTGATGCTTCTTTTCCGATAGCGCGATTTTCAGAATATGAAACAGGAGGTAACAAATTCTTTGTCAAAGTTAGAAGTGACCAAACATCAAAAAATCGTTTTTTTTTTTATTGGAACCCCAGTTTTTCGAAGCATTTTCGAAATCTTCATCAAAAAATAATAGGAGCATACGTCCAAGACTTTTATTCCAAAATGAATATTTTTCGAGATATTCAGGAAAAACGATTTTGTCTTCAATTTTCAATCTCATTCCGAATGTGTTTTTTTACTGGAAAATAATTAGCAGTCAAGTGAAATTTTTGTAATTCTCTGTTATCAAGAAAATATTTTCCTTGGAGATTCTCAAAAATGAGAATTTTTAATGAAAAAAACCTCGAAGTTGTCCGTATTTCAACAGAGTTCAATTTTGAGATTTTTTTTTCATATTTCATTTTCTCGGGAAAATTCAACCATTTGGAATCAAAAAGACTCAGAATTAAATAGAGAATCTATTTATGCAGTAAAAATTGGGTCTTTTCATTTGAAAAACGAAAGTTGATGTCACTTCCGGAAAAACCTTGAAAAAATATACAAGAAGTCGTCTTCTTACTTGAAGCTCACCTTTAGAATTTCAATCCCGAATCTTGTGTCTTTCCTAAAAATATTCCATAGAGCCATATTCATGAATAACCCTGTACACAATCTGAATCTGATGTTTTCTTCATGTTGTTCCTGATGTGCAAAGACGTATAAAACAATTTTTGAAATCATTAAAATCGCATGGAAAACCTGTTTATCGATTGCAAAAACAACCTTTAATCTCATTTAAAAACAATAAGATGCCTTCCGTACCAAATTTGGTAAAAAAAAATTACACCAAATTCAATACAAGAACAACTCCGGAAAATTCTGCTCATAGATGGGAACGGTGTTCTTCTTCTCTTCCTCTATGGGACTTCTCGTTTCGTTAACGCTCAAAGATTTGAATATCTCGTTGAGTTTATTCTGAAGAAGATCGTGCTTCGGTTGAGTTCTTCTAATCAGCTCCGAAAACGTTGCCGTTCTGAATGTATGACTGAGTATCTTTCTTCTTTCCGCTTCAGCTTCCTTACGAACCTCAGGGGGTTCTGTCAACACCTTCTTCATGCTTTCGAAGGTCAATTCTTCCACCGGCATTCTCCTATAAAGAAAAAAAATCTTCTTAAGAGCGTTGTTAAGTTTATTCCAGTATCTCACACCCCTACATCTGGTGATTGACAGGATGGCCCATGAGGCCATCCTCAAAATATCTAGAGAAGGCGCAGGTAATGAGAGAATTAGGTGTCAGAGAGTCTGGAGCTCTCTGAGTAACTACATCTCATCTGCGAACCTTCCTAGTGATGTAATGGTCAAGAAAGTAAGTACTGACAAAAACTTCAGTACGATGCTATGCAAAAAAGAGGAATGGGAGCGGGAATAAACCGACCAAAATTTCAAAGAAAATACTGTTAAATGGTATACAGATGGTTCTAAAACCAAAACGGGAGCTGGCGCTGGGGTTCACGGGGCCAAAGCCAAGTGTGCACTATCGTTAGGCTCCTGTGTTAGTATTCTACCAGCAGAAATATTAGCAATCGAAAGATGTCTAGACATTATTCTAGAGAGAAACTATCAGAATTGCGACATAGCTATTCACTCAGATAGTCAAGCTGCTATTAAAGCACTGAACTCCTATGTCATCGACTCAAAGTCGACATGGGAATGCTGGATCAAACTCAATGAGGTAGGCAAGAAAAATAAGGTCTCTTTGATCTGGATTCCTGGTCATTCGGGAATCACAGGTAACGAAGAGGCTAATAAACTTGCCAGAGAGGGTGCTCGGAAACCACTCACTGGCCCAGAACCTTTCTGTGGTATAGGAAAATGTACCTATAAGAAAGAGTTTCTGGAGAAGGAGAAAACTGAATGAGAAAAACTCTGGTAGAATCTCCCAGGGTTGGATCACTCCAAAAAGTTCCTTCGGAATTTTGAAACTGCAAGATCCAAAAAATATTTGGATCTCAGTAAGAACCATCTACACCTCCTCTCTGGCTTTCTCACAGGGCATTGTCGCCTCAGAAAGCACTTGCTGAGAATGGGCGTATCGGACACTGACGAGTGTAGATTCTGTGGGGAGGAGGAAGGAACTCCTATTCACCTAGTCACAGAATGCTTTGGCATTGTGAGCCAAAGGAAACAATGCTTTGGTCAAGAGACCTGTAGGAGAGAGGAATTAGCCTCACTGAAGCCTTCCGAGATATTGGATTTCATAAGATCTCTGGGACTGGAAGGCGAGCTGTAAAGCTTTGTCAGGGGGGCACAATAGACCATAAGGTCGCAGTGGACTGTAACCCCTTTTAAATTATCAACTATCTCTTTACCTCTGTACTCCTGGAGAACTGGCAGCACTGTCCACTTCGTTCACACCTGCCAGTTCTGTGATGCTTCCTTTGGTGGTGTCGATCCAACTGTTTCTATGGGCGGCGCCTACTATGATTCCTGGACCTCCAGCTCCGTATGGTGAGGTTTGGAGCAGTCTCGAGGCGTCTATCCCGTGACTCTTGACATAATCGCAAACTGCCATCTGAAGACGAAAAAAAAGGAGGTTAGGAAGAATCTGCAGCTCTAATCATTTCAATATTTCATATTCTATGGTCTGCTATTTTGACCTGTCAAAAATAAACACATGAGGCGATTTCGATTGACCCGAGGCCTACGATTACGATATTTAACAGACCAGAAGATTGCTTTAAAATGCGACGTTGCCGGAGTATTCACAGAGGGTTGGGGTCCTGTCTCAGGGTGGTACGACCTTGCAGTTAAAGGCTGCAGTTTTGTGTGGAAGGTGGAAGCATAAATGTGTTCGCATCATAAATTCGATCGGGAATCATGTAAAAAGTTTTGTGTTTTTTCGTTGTGTGTGTGATTGTTTTTTAATCAATAAATGAGTTGAAAATAAGTGTTGCAGTTGCAAGATCAGGGTAAAACGAATTTTTCGAGTTTGAGTATTCATATCTGGAAGAATTATCAACAAGGAGGTTTTTCATTTTAACATTTATTAAAATTTCATTTGGAAATATTCGATTTGAGTACTATGCCTCTTACTTGTGCAGTGCCCGGTTGCAAAAGCAACTATAAATCTACTAATGAGAAGAGAAGGTGTCGGTGTTTAGATTTCCGAAAGATTCGGCGAGGAGAAGAAAATGACTTAACACAATTCATAAAGAAAGTAGTTTTAAAATCGACGAAGACAGTGTAGTTTGTATAAAACATTCTGCAGATACCTATATTTTGAAAAATAACTCTTATCCAACTGCCTAAGCAACTGATGATGCATTTCCTTCAATTTTTCCAAATCATCCGAGTGACATGACGTCTTCAATTACTCCAAAAAGAACTTATCTTGAGGAACGGAGACAAAAATTAGTTGTCCATTATGACAATTTTCACACCGATTGGAACAAACAAGATCAGATTCATTTTCAGATTTTGTTGTCATTTCAAAAACAAGGCAATCTCCCACTTCTTTTCCAACGTTAAAGAAAATGACTCTGTTCAATTCTGCAATATAACGTTTTTGAAATGTTTATTTATGACATATTTCCAGCGTACTCGAGATGTTTATCACGACAAATGTTCACTATGTCAGCAGCCTTCAGAAATTATCTTGAGCAAATTTTCCCAAATCTTGAGTAATATCTTCCTTAATAATTATTCTATAATGGTTAGTGAATCCCAAGAACTGCTCTTGCCGACAGAAAATTACTAACTTTTAGCTAGTTATCAGAATTGTTTATATTTATTCAGAGTTTATTTTTAGTTTTATGTAACCTTTTTAAGGATTGAATTCAGAGTTTTTATTCATTCAGAGTTTATTCTTGTTGAATTTCTGTTTTATAGGATTCATTTTAAGTTTAAAGATCAGCAGTCAGAATGTAATCGTTTTTGATAGCAAAATTATTAATTTTTTTCCTCTTCTGATGTTCATTCACCTATTTTATTCGCTTCAGAAACCTTTTTACATGTTTCCCGGTCGAATTTCTGATGCGAACTATAATCACATGTTATGCTTCAAAACGAAACTGCAAGTGCAAAGTCGTGACTCACTGAGCCTGGTACAACCCCATGTGGGGGTTCCGGCAACATCGCATTTTAAAGCAACACTCTGGCCTGTTAAATATAGTAAGCCGCGAGTTGCCCAATTGGTTTTACAAAGTTTGTAAGAGACAATGTTTTTTTTCTTCAAATTTCAATTAGAGATCTCAAATGCAATACTTCTAGTCCTAGGATTAAAAGTAGCGTTTTCAATCCTAGGATTAAAAGTGTTGCTAAGCAATGAGCAAATTTTTGTATGGTAGGGGAATTGACGGTTTTTGCACCTGAAAATAGTACAAAAATGTCAACATTTTTTGATGGTTGGAGAAAAATATTTTGGGACAAAAAAGGTATTGTAGTTTTGTTAGAAAACGAGATAAAACGTTTTTTACTTTTAAAAGCTCACCCTTCTTGCTCAGATCGCCTATAATTTATTTTTCTCGCCATTTTTGTTATATTCTCTTTTTTCATGGATTCCATCCTACTGTAATTTTTTTTCACTTTTAACCTTTTTCAATCATAATTCTGGATAAGATAATGTCATCAAAGACCCAAAGTGTAACATAGTAAACACACAATCATCTGGTATCTTTCAAACTGTACTTCAGACCGAGAAAAAATTTTATTAGTTCAAAAAAAAGTTACTCACCTGATCAATAAGTAAATGAGGCACCTTCCCAGCGCCCTCGCTGTTACTAGGATAATGAACCATCAATTCAGGCAACAGATGAGGGGCCTCCTGCCTCCTAGCTTCGACAATTTGACTGGCGTATTCCTCCAAAGATTTCAGATTCGCAACGTTCGAAATCAGCACCAAAAGACACACCACAAGAGCGTGCAAGTTGAACTTCTGGGCAGTGCTCAAGGAGTTATTGGTCAGAGCCAAGTTCTGAATTCTGCAAAATTAAAAAAATTTAAAAAAAAGTTACAATTAATCTTTAGAAATCGTTACCCTAAAACAAGTTGCAACAGGTCTATGACAGTTTCTGCACTTGATAGCTCTACGCACAGTAACGCCAAGGTGGTGTAGATGGCTTCTATATTTTCAGGAGTGTTAGTGTCCATCTGCAAGCTAGTGTAGAGGGCGTCGTAAATTATTGGTCCATGTTTGTTGATAAAGATCAAATCCGGTCTCGAAGATTTCTCGATCACTAGATCTAGGTCTGCTACCTCTACTCTGTAAAAGAAGAGAATAGTTGATTATGATACGAGTGCAGAAGGCATGGATATTCTTACAAGAGTTCAAAATTCAAAAACCAGTGGCGAGTTTTTGAATGAACGAGTGTTAGAATGGGCCTTCTGTACTAGTATCATAAGTTATTTTCTCTAATTCGTTGAATTTTTAACGAAATACACTGCGCAAAAAAATTAACGCACATTATGGAAATCTCAAATTTATTCTACAACTGGAGGTGTTCTCAATGATAATTATTTTTATCAGAATTATGCATGCATATGTTATCCACTTTCAACGTTTTTCTTCAATACAGATGTTTTATCCCGGCAGAAATAAAAAAAGATGATATTATCAGATTTTGAATGTATTGGCTCCATTCTAAAATCAGTTGTTTTCGATCAATTCTAGTGATCAATAGTTTTTCTTTCGTTTGATTTTCTACACTCGATCGCTATGCAACGCGAAACACGCAATTTTACCTAAGAGGAATGTGCCCAAGCGGTAGTTTTCCGAGAAGAAGGGTGGACATACACAAGAATTGCAGAAAGGTTTGGAGTTTCCCATACAAGTGTGTCCAGAATGTTGCAGCGATTCAGGGAGACGGGTATGAATGTCCGAAGACCAAGACAGGGTAGACCATGGGTAACAACTGCCATTCAAGAACGTTACTCGAGAGTTTCTTCGTTGGGACAACGGTTTGCAACCGCTCGCCTCCTTCAAAATCAGCTTGAGCAAACTTATGGGGTGCAAATTAGCACTCAGACAATAAGAAATCGCCTCAGAGAATATGATCTAAGGCCTCGTGTCGCGGCAAGAGGCCCAGCTCTTACCCAAACCCATCGAAGGGCGCGTTTAGATTTTGCGAGAGAGCATATCCATTGGGAAGAGGCGGATTGCAATAGAGTTCTCTTCACAGATGAGTCTAGATTCTGCCTCTACCATTGTGATCGACGTTTCCTTGTATACAGACGTCCACATGAAAGATATGCGCTGTGCAATTTCCTGGATACTACTGGTTTTGGGGGAGGATCGATTATGGTATGGGGTGGAATATCTTCGACTGCTCGCACAGACCTAGTGGTCGTTGATAATGGAGCTATGAATGCTGATAAGTATATAAGGAACATTCTTGAAGAGCATGTAGTGCCATTTGCCCCATAAGTTGGTGAAAATTTCATTTTTATGGACGATAATGCCAGACCCCATCGTGCGCGCATCGTTCAGGAATACCTTGAAGAGGTTGAAGTCTCTCGAATGGAATGTCCAGCAAGAAGTCCAGATCTCAATCCGATTGAGCAGGTTTGGGACAACCTCAATAGAAGGCTGAGAAGTTCAGAAAATCATCCAGCTACTCTTAATGACTTAGGAATCCAACTCGGAGAAATCTGGGAAGGATTAGATCAGAACATTTTAAGATCACTCATTTTGAGTATGAACCGTCGTTGCTGGGCTGTAATTGATGCAAGGGGTGGAAATACCAAGTATTAAATCACTTATCAGCATTTCAGTATTTTGAAAATTGTTCATTTCTCTTCTTTCACATAAGATTCGGTGAAATCCTGAATTTTTCTTCCATTTAATGTGTCTTGTTTCGTTCGAAACCTCCCCGAGAGAACATAAAAAATAAGTTATAAAGTCAATGTAGAGTTAACTTTCATTAAAATTGAGATTTTCAGAATGTGCGTTAATTTTTTTGAGCAGTGTATACTCTAAATCAAGTTGCAGAATGGGCTCCGAGTTTTCGAAAGCATGAGTGTTGGAATTGCCTTCTGCAACGAGTATTAAACGATATTTTCTCTATTTCAGTATAGTTTTGTGAAATATTCTCGAAATTCAAATAAAAATTCAGATTAGTGTCTTTTGTATTGTATCTTGGCAGTTGGTGTGACTTACGAAATTTGACAGATTGCGGAATTTGAATTGATTTGATTTGAAAATTGATAGGATTGGAGTTCAGTACTGACAACCACAAAACGAAAAATATAACTAAAACAATGCTGAAATAGAGAAATTGATATTGTAAGTTAAAAATCTTCCAATACTTGAAACTTACTGTTCTTCAAGTGTGATAACACTAAGATGGCTGTATGCATTGATTAAACGACTGTAGGTGGCGCTCTTCACAAATTTAAACAGATTCTTGGTAATTTGTTCAAATAATTGAATATATTCTGGTGATAATAATGTTTCAAACATAATTTATAGTATTCTCAACATTTTCTTTCTTCCGAGTAATCAGTTATAAACATATTATAACAATTTAATGTTTTTAACATTTTTGGACAAGTAATAAAATCAAAATGCAGTACTTACGTTGGTTTTGCGAGTTTTTCCAAGTTGTGATGTCTGTCTATCAGAGTGTGAAGAATCTTCTCCACCAACAACCTCATATCCGAGTCAGGAGCCAAAGACATTCTAAGCAAAGGTTCTAAGAATGATACGGGGAAAGTTGAATTCAGATGAATCGTTTGATATTTCGTCCCAACCTTCAAAAAAAAAAAAAAAGTTATACACATCCAACACCTGATAATCCCAAGACATACCTTCAATAAACTTTTCAACAGGATGCTTTGCAACAAGTTGTCAGCAGGAGTTTGGTTATCTACGAGAGGGAACGGTATTTTGCTCATGATGAACATCATTATCTCTATCTTCTGATAATCCGGAAGGTGGTTGGCGAATTCTCCTAAAGCGTTAATGAGCGCTTCTTGGTACTGCTTCTCTTCAGTTTGAGACACGCAGTTCCTTACGGAGTCCCTCAGGTGGCTCAGCAGAGAGTTTATTATTTCTAGTACCGTGGGCCCTGTTGAATGAAATGAAAATTAAGATGTTATCCAACTCGGCAATATGAAAAATGAATCGAATTCGAGAAGTCCCGGAACACAAAGATTATAAAGAAGGAAAATTGGAATCGAAGCGCCATCTATACTCTCAGACGTCAACTAGAATTTGAAAATATTGTTGGTCAGCAGGTTCGACGATTTCAAGATGGCTATGACATATGACATTCTTAATTTCGAAGTGTATCGACGGGCATCGTTCTGGGAGAAATTTGAAAATTTATTATCATATCTCCAGAGCATTTTTTGGCAAAATGATTTCGTATAGTGAAAGACCGACCATTAATCGATCAGAACAAATACTTTTTTGTCCAACTGCCATTAAAAGTGACACTTTTAACGACAGTAAACAATTTTAAAATTGATTGTTCACGTGGAAGCGTGTTAAAAATATTTTTAACATTAGTGTTAAAAATATTTTTAGCACTCCATTTTCTTACGATGAAATCAGATGAGAAAAATTCAGCAATTGCAAATTTTTATTATCAATATTTAACAATCATTACTTATGAACATTAATATTAATCGTGAAACTAGAACAATTACTAACATTAATGCCCTGTGACGTTAGGGAGCTTCGCAACACATTATTAGAATCCTCAGCACCATCAATTCTTGTAGAAACCGGAAGTACAATATTGGATGATGATGATCCAAAATCTGTTGAGGTTGGGAGAATTTTTCACAATGACATTTCTATATGCAATGGAATGATCAACATAGCCCTCGGCTACCATCGTAGACTTCCATCCATCATGTTTTTTTATATCCGTAATATTTGCTCCTGATTCTGCTAGCAATGAAGCAGAGGATCTTCGAAAACAGTGTCCTGTATATTGTTTGGGTTCTGGCAGTTTGAGGAATTCGGTAACAATAGATGGAATTTTTCCAAATGCATTAATACCAACTGGATTGGCAGTGAATTTATTATTCATGTGTTTCCGGAAAAAACGACGATGTTTGATGACAGAAGGGCGCAGTGCAAAGTACTCATGAAAATAGTCTACATACTTCCCAATAGTACTGAAAGAACGACCGACTTTCGTTTTTGTATTTGGAAGTTGTATAACCAATGATTAATTTTTTATTTCGATGTCTTCCACTGATAAATTACACAATTCTTCAGGCCGACAAGCTCCAAATAATCCGAAAACAGTTGCAACCTTAACCATCAAGTATTTCTCATCTGGTGCCTCCTTTATAAACTTTTCAACTTGTTCACGAGTAAGAATTTTCGATTTTTTGGGTGGTTTCCTTCACTTTTCCGTTTTAAATATGCTATTACCTCAAAATCCACACCATTTTTAACAAGGGCGCTTGACTATATCATTGAAAATTTGCTCCACAAAGTTAATGAACTCCATATTTTTGATTTTTCTTTTAAGTATGCCAGGAAAACAGTTTCACTGAAGTTTCCTTCTATATTTTCCAATTTACACTAGGGCAGGAAATTGTTATATGCAATATCGTACTGATGAACAGATTTTTTAGGTAGGAGTTCCAGATTTGCTCTTCTTGCAGACTCTTCAATATCCAGAGGAACAACCAAATCGTCACTTTTATTAATAAATGGACTCTCGACAAACATATTAAGCAGTTAAAAACCCAAAACGAAAATTGGACAGTGAACGCAATTCAAATGACAGCGTGTTTTCTCATGTGTTAATGCATTTTGAAGTTTATTGTCATTGCAAATTCGCCCATTTCATTATCAAAATAGGGCAGTTGTACAAAAAACATTGTATGGTATTTGTGTCAAAAGTGATTTTATTTTGTTCGTGAAATTGTTCAATTCGCTCCGCTCATTTCACAAACTTTTTCACTCACAAAATAAAACGTCTCTTTTAACACTCATATCATGAATAACTATTTCCCCCATCTCCTTAGAACGATACTTAAGTTTGATAATTCGCGACGGGCATTGTTCTGGGAGAAATTTGAAAATTCATTATCTTGTCCCATGAGCAGTTTTAGGCAAAATGACTTCGTATACTGAAGGACCGACCATTAATCGATCAGAACAAATAATTTTTCCCCATCTCTTTATAACGATACTTGTTGAAAATTAAACATTGCACCCCTCAGACTTCATCCTCAGCTACGCCTTCTTAGTTGGATCGCAGCGCCTCGTCCACTTCAGCAAGTACAGCTCTATGGTAGGCTGATTGACTGCTCGCGTCAAATTAGTCTCCTCTGTGTAATAATCAGCTGACAGATTAACTCATGTTCATTAATTGAATCAATAAATCGCTCTCTTTTGTAATCCAGCTCTGCTTGTGAATAGACCTCCTCTTGTGCTAATATTGTAAATTAGAATTTTCAAAAAGTCACCTCGCATAATCAGTGTTTATCTCGTTCATTTCTTGAAGTAAGTAATCAACAGGTAGATGAATTCTCAGAATCATTAATTATTGCATTTTCCATGTAATTTTCCTGCTTTTTATAAAGTTTGAAAATTTTTCCACGTTTCAGATCATGAAAATCTATAAAAATATTGGTAATCCTCTCTCACTTTATTCTAAAAAAGATCTCTATTACATTAAACTAATGTATTTGACTCCTCTAAGATATATATTTTTTAGATATCTCTAGACTCCTCACATGGAAATGATTATTTGCTAAAAGAATGAACATTCTTTGTGGTAATAAATACTGATTTATTATATTCTCATGTGCATCTCATTATCTTAATCGATTCATCTCATTTCTCAACTATTCACTTCTCATAACACTTGCTAATTATTGTTATCGAGTTTCAGATTAATGAAAATCCTCAAACGCAAAGGTGAATCATGGAATCAGTCTTCTCTCTCAATAAAACCAAGTGAACTTCTCTGAAGTATTTGAATGATCAAGTAGCTAAAACATTGAACCTGATTGACAATCCCAGTCCCTGCTTCACCTTGAGCAGTCTCCTCAAATATTGATAAAACCATTCAACTGGTATGATCTCCCCATTATACATAAGAAATTCTCAATTTCATTCATCTGAAGCACTCAGCAAGTAAGATCTCAAGCCTTCTGCTTTCTCGAACCAACGGGTTGGTGGTTTTAATTCATACATTGAACTCTCATGTTATAATCCTCGTAATTATCAATTGTAGCCTCTATTTTTCTGATGAACACTAACCCTGCTTACTAAAAGCAGTTTGTCACTGTAACTGTCGTCTGAATAGATTAATTAGCATTCTCTTTATAAACCAACGTTATAGATCATAAATATTGATTTCTCAATCATGATATTCTCACATTTGTAATAATCTCAATGAAGAACAGACTTAGACCACTAAGCTTTCAATACACATATCTCCTCTAAGGCCTGATTTCACTTTTATTACAACTCAGCCTACTCTAACAATTCATGATTCAACCTTCTGTTTTTCTGATGTAATAAAGAGGCTCTTGCAATCAATTTCAATTGCATCATCTCTGTAAACGTTTAATTTTGAATTAATGGAACTATCTCAAAGTCTAAGTCTGACTTCATCTGACCTCTCATTTTGAACATCTCTAGATAACCTCTGTTTTTAGTTGAATAATTCACTCTGAGTTCATAGATGACTTTAATATTTGTATTTTTTACTGTATTAACTTCATGCGGGTGACTTATTCTTTTTATGATTGTGAATGATGTCAATAAATGTTTTTACACTACCATCTCCAACTCAATTATCTGGATACAGTCCTAAACAGTATTTTACAAATTCAGAACAACACCGATTTTGAACAATACTAAATTTTGATGGATCCCGACTGGCAACGTTCTGGGAGAAATTTGAAAATTTATTATCTTGTCCCATGAGCATTTTTAGGCAAAATGACTTCGTATAGTGAAGGGACGACCATACATCAATCAGAAAAAATACTCATTGAGTTTTTGCTATTGGATATTGCTCTCACTAAGTAATCCCATATGTGGTCAATTTGATTAATGTCCGGTGAGTTTTTTCTCTGGATATTGTTCTCTTGAAGAATATTTTGGACCATTCGAGTGCGATGTCATCATATTGATAAATGAAATTAAAGGTTTTAAAAGTGAACACAAAGTAGTAAATTTCCTTGAAAAGCACTTACCGACACTTTCTCCTGCAGCAATAGCTATTATCTTAGACAACACAGCAGCTATGCTCGTTCTTATCGAAGCGCTAGATTTGGTGTTTTCGTCCAAATGTGCCATCAGAGATTCCACCACCGTGTAAGAATACTGTGCCTGAATCGAGAACATTATGATCCTGAATGTGTGTATGGCGAACTGGTTAGGGACCCACAGCTCGTGCAGATCGAAATGCCTGCAACAATCGATAGAATATTACACATTTTTTATTCATTCTGTTATCAGTAGTAATATCCCTAAGGCCCGGTTTTACAATCGAAGGTTGACATTTGGTTAAGGAAATTCTATAGGTTAGGCGTTTTACAATCCCGCGAAACGTGATTAACTATCAGTAAACTTAACACCGAAAGTGTGGTTGAACCGGAAGTTAATTCAAGAATCATGTATATGTATATAACCTAAAATGTTTAATTCGAAAATTATTGTTTTGAAGAAATTGATTTCTCCCTAGAGGTTTGTTAATATGGATTTGATGGAATTTGATATCAACGCTTTTAGCAGTGATGGAGAGGAATGTCGTAAACCTTAAGTGATGCGTCTTAGATAAAATTTTTTTCGAAATTAACGACGATTATGATTTGTTTTTAAAGATTCAGATTATAGAAAAGCTGCGTTTTATTTTTATTTATTCAAGAAAAAGAAAATTCTTTGCCTTTACGAAGGCACATCGAGAACATTTTTGAAACATAGATGAATTCAAAATAGTAATCATCGAAATGAATACCATTTTCAATTTCCAGGCTCAGAGATCTTTTATCATGAGGTTGGAGAAATGATATTAGATTTTGTCACTGAGATGAGAGATATACCGGTTTCGGCCTTGTTGGGCCTCATCAGTATCCCGCACATCTCAGGACAAAATCTTCATAAAAAACTTCAGAATTTGAAGCAATTGGTTGTGAAGTAATGAGTAAAATATTACAATGTACTAAGGTGATGACATCCAATTGCGTCAAAATGAAGTTTCACATCTCCAATCAAATGCAAAAAAAGAAATCTGTACTTTCTCTTTCACTGAATGAGATTTTAGCAGTGGCTCTATTCAGGACCCGCTTGCTAGTTTCTCAAAGTGATGGAAACGCCCAATTCTTTTTGTGACTGTGAAGCCTGATGTTTTTAAGAAAAAGAAAATTCTTTGCCTTTACGAAGGCACATCGAGAACATTTTTGAAACATAGATGAATTCAAAATAGTAATCATCGAAATGAATACCATTTTCAATTCCCAGGCTCAGAGATCTTTTATCATGAGGTTGGAGAAATGATATTAGATTTTGTCACTGAGATGAGAGATATACCGGTTTCGGCCTTGTTGGGCCTCATCAGTATCCCCTGGGAATTGAAAATGGTATTCATTTCGATGATTACTATTTTGAATTCATCTATGTTTCAAAAATTATTTATTCAGCTGGCCAATGCTGCCAAAATCTACAAGACCATATGCAGACCAATTTTGGAGTATGCCCATCCAATATTAATCAATTGCAGGAACCCAGCAATCCAAAATATACAAACAGCAGAAAGAATAGCACTGAGGACCATATCAAGAATAAGACATCCACATAATAGACTGCACAATCCACCCAATGAATTATTATATGAAAAAAAATGATTCAACCGATTTCAGACAGGTTTCAAAAATTAAATTCAAGATTCTACAGTAGATTGGAAGGGATGGCAGAAATCATCAAGCTCTACCATGAGGATCCCAACATTCACTACTTCAGAAACTCAGGGAGGAATATAGAAGTACTTCATAACTTAAGCATACATAACAAACTTTTTTTTTATTGTAATATTTAATTCACTTAGCTGAAGGACCGTAGGTCGATGGCTTTTGTTGTATTTCGTATGACAATAAATGACAGTTCTCTCTCTCTCTCTCTCTCTCTATTCAGCAAATGCTGAATATTTTAAACCAAATAGAACATTGGATAGCTCGTCCAACCAGAAGGTAATTAAAACAACCCCAGGTGTCCGAGGTGCATAGGTGCTATCGATGCACACATATAAAAATTCAATTGCCAGGAGGTGATCAAGACGAACTATTCGGGAACCATTAACAGTTTTTTCCTTGAATGTACAAACTGTAGCTGATCCATCTCTGAAAATTACAAACATTGATGCAAAATGGTCAGGTTCAGCACATGATCTTTTTCAGAATTCAACGCTGTGCGAATCATTTGAAAGAAGGGATTTTCCTCACTGTGTTTTAGCAAGAGATGTTTGTACAAGAAATCTCGTTGAGAGAAAGAGTGTGTAGAAACGTCGCTTTCTAGCCCTTGTCATGGGAATGCATAGCTCAGGCTATGTTAGTGGCTACAGTCATTCTTCATAATATAGCATATTGTAGAATTCACTAGTAATATTAATCTTTTAGAATTTCCTGATCAAAGGCATCATGCAAGTATCTCTACTCCAGATACCTCCATTAACATGTATTTTCATAGATTGTAAATTAGAGAAATAATTGATCTTATGTATACATGTACAATAAACAAACTGAGGAAATTTATATTTGAACAAAATATAAAAATAAATTAAATTAAACTTGTACATTTCAATCATTGATTTTGAAATTTTAATATTTCTCTGACGTCTTATAAATTCAATGCGCCTGACCTACCATTTAGATCAAAAGAACCATTATTTTCTACCAACTTACGAAAATTAAAACAGAACCCATAGTTACGAAACCTCCTTCAATAAAATTATTGTAAAACGCCAGGTACGGGTTAACCATCGAGTGTCGGTAACCTAACCATAAAGGTTAACCTTCGATTGTAAAACCGGCCCTATGAGGTAGTAGAGATAGTTTTATGACAATCGAAAGCTTGAGATATTGTCATAAAGTTATGAGACATTTGTCAACGTCCGAGAAGTATTTGGCTGAAAATTTTTTTACAAACAAATTTGTAATTCAACACAAAAAAACATTGATTTATTCTATCTATAAATATCCTCCATTCACAAATATAAAATCACACCTCTGGCCTTGGAAATTTGACAGTTTCCTCTCTGTATCGAACGAAAATGGAGGTTATGACTCTTGTCAAAATATTTTTATGTTCCAAGACAACACTATGTTGCCCTTTCTACATTCTTAGCAATTATGCATTTCTCAGAATGTGAATTTATTCAGAAAATGAATGAATTGGAAAAGATGTGATCGACGAAAATAATTAACGTTTATACGAATTGATAGAAAGTATTCCTTTTCTAGTTATTTGCAATATTTCGATTTCGAACAATATGTAAACAAAGGAACAGACTTTTGTCATTAACGATATTTTCTGTGTGCATACTGACTTTTCATCAGGTGCACTAACTCTTGAAAATGATACCATGATCTCCTATGTGATTTTATAAAAGCGAATGGGAGTATAGTTTATATTTATTATACCTAGTGATATTTCCGTTTTTTATGTTGTGAAACTTCACCCTAGTTCAATAAAGCCATTTCATTGGTTGGTCGGCTACAGATGATCGTCATTTCCTTACTGTCATTTTGACATAAGTCAACATTAGATTGGCTTGTTGAAATTCCAATTTTTTTTGTTTATATATGGGAGATGATTTACCTTCAATAATGATCTGTAGCGATCTTCGAACATCTGAAGTTGCGAAAAATCATCGCTTGGTTGGCGGAATCTGGTTTGAAAAACCATTAAAAAAATCTCTAAGGACAAAGGATATTCTAGTCGGTTTTCTATTAATGCCAATAAATGTAAGACAGTCTATTTTTTTCAAACGGAATCTTAGGAAAAAAGACACCTCATCCAATTCATTCAAATATGAATGTGTTTCATATATTCGCCCAAGAAATCTTAGTTCCACAATTTCAACTATTAACAAGTCGTCTTGTACAGCTTCTGTTTCCAATTGTAATGAATCCATCATCAAAATTATTTGGTATTAGTCAAAGTTGAAAGAAATGAACAAAGGTTCGGCAGTCAGTATATGAGTTTGACAAATTATTTTAGGTTAGAATCCAATCTTCTAATATTTAAATGGTCATTACAGGAGCACTCAAATTTAAAGTTAGTTTTAACCGTCAAAATGTCACTTAGGGCTCAGCTGGTGCAACTTAATTCAAGTTAAGGGTTCATTTTAAGGGAAACTCAACACAAAGTGAGTTTGGTGAAAACGGCCCTTTATTTTTATATTAATCAAATAACAAGAGTTGAGGGTGAGCCTCGTAAGAACAGAAACAATTAAAAAATATATGTACAGTAAAGTGAATGGACTGAACTAAAAACTTACCTCAAAACTGGCTTCAGTACCGTTCTTATATGACCAAACGATGCCCTCCCAACCAGTTCCCTCAAGCAAGTTTCAGCAAGCATTGGAGGATCATCTTCATCGTCTGTTGGATTCTCGTTGGGAGTTTCTGTCGAATGAAAACCAGACTCCTGAAAGTACCGATAAGTGTAATTTTAACAATTTCCGATTTTTTTTATCAAAATAATGTTATGTAATGTACTAGTAGACTGAAGAACTACACCATTTCCAATTGTAATTCAGAGATTGTCAATTCACATTAGATTAGTCATTTGAATTTCAGAATATGTCATAAGAAATTCAGGTTAGTCAATTGAATTTCAGAAAACTACAAATGTATTTCAGATTAGTCATTTGAATTTCCGAAATAATCAATTGTATTTCGGGAAACATCAAATGTAATTCAGATAACACACTCAATTGAATTTGAGATATGGTCAATTATATTTCAGAAATGGCAATTTGAAATTCATTTCATTCGCACATTGATATCAGATTGTATTTCAGAAAATATCAATTCTAGGTGATTCAGAAATAAAACAATGATAATGAATGAACTTTTATTTTCACGTGAAACATTTAATCTTCAACACAAAACTGAAACAATTTGAAGCCATACAATCATGTCTGCCATCGCAATTCCATCTTAGCTTGGTCAATAATGTTTTCCAGGTATGTTAGTCTTTTTTTTAATAACCCACAGTAGAACACTGTTTGGAATTCAGACGATTGTTTTTACTTTAGTTCTTATTTTCGTCCATAAAATTTCAATTGGATTGAGCATGGGAGAATAAGTGTTCATCATCAGCAGTACTGCTACTGTTTGGGTGATTACGGTCTCCAATCTCGAATGCCATGCAGCATTATCACAGACGATCACTCAATCTGATAACTGGTTCCTCATATCTTGCCACTGTTGCAACAAACCCTCAACCCATTCATTTGCTGAAAGCGCTTTGAATGAACTTCGTAGTCTCTCCATGGCTAATACACCAGCTGCAGACACTGTTGTCAATTGCATCACCAATTAAATATGTACTCAATTTGACTAATTTTCATTAGGAGTTATGTGCTTCCTGAAGCTACGGTGTTAGGTGAGGAATCGATTGAGAAGGTTTAGCATATTTTTACTAAAATCCAGTGTTGAAGAAAAGAAAGAGTCAGCACCAAGAGATTTCACCAGATTATATTGGTTTTATTCATACAGAGAAACGTACCTGATTGAATATGATTTATGATTGACAATATGATAACCATTATGAAAATGAGTATTATATGTCTCAAAATCCGACTTAAATTCAAATAATATTCGAACTTTCTGAATTACGAATTAAAATTTCTGAAATACAACTGACTAATTTGAATTTCATATGACATAGTCTGAAATTCAATTGACTAATCTGAATTACATTCGATGTTTTCTGATATTCAATTGACTAATCTGAAATTTAATTGACGCTTTCTGAAATTGAAGTGAATTACATTGGAAAGGATGTAGATCAGTTATTATTATTATTTTGTCATTTTGACAATTCTCGGAATATGTCGTAATTTTTGATCCTGAAAAATATTCTGTTTTCTTGTGTTATAAGATGTTTGGTTTATCCATGGGAGATGATTGCCTTTCATTGGGGTCCCGTAGCGGTCTTCAAACATCTGAAGTTCCGAAAGAACCCTCACGATCAGAGAGCAAGGCTGAAAATTTAAATTTGAATGTTTGAAGAATTCGAAGGACAAGAGTGATTACGTTCCGAAATTAGCCACTGAACATGGTGTTGAGATCTTCTAAGAAACCCACATGGCAACAGAGGAACTTCTTAGTGAAGGAGAACAATTGAAGGTTATGTACTAATTGGTTTTTCACTTAGTCCGAATTACGGTTTAGCTTGTTGTGTTATAAGTTTTCTCATGTTCAGCAATTCAAAAAGGGGAAATTGATTGGGTTTTTTCATTTCTTTCAACATTGTGACATTTCTGTCATAACTAATTTATGGAGAAAGAATTTCTGCAATGGGTGGTTAATTCAAAAACCATTTAATTGATTATAAATAACTAGTTTTTTTTGCTTTTGTCTTTTTTCATTTCAGATCTAGAATTTTGGGTTGATTGGTGAAGAGTCTGTTTTTTCTGCTGCCCATAGAAGAATTACATGAAGATGTTCTTCTGATCACGTAGATGTCCTAGAAGAAATTTTTTTCTAACACGGATGAGGTCAGGGTTTTTTTCTCTGGGGTTTTTTCCCTTTCCTCATTTAATCATACTGCAGACCTGTATGGTTTTACTGTGTTGCACTAACCCCAACTAGGTACTTTTTTGTTTCAATATGTATTATATTATTTTAGCTCTCTCAATCAAAAAAGTATATATTATTATTATTAGATTTTGAACAGAGGAATTACCTGCATGTTGAACAGTAAGCTTGGGACAATCTTGTCCATGTGAATCGGCTCCCAAATATTCTCCACCAACTCATCCGATACGGTTTTTCTGACAACAGCTTGCAACCCCTTTATGCCTGCTATGCGTATTTTGTTCTTCTTCTCCCCTTCCCCGCCGTGACACATCGACGAGAATTTACTGACGAAAAAATCGTAGCGTCTGTGGTACGAAGGTGTGTCTTCTTCGATGTTTGCGAATTTTACAAACTGAAAAAAAAAAAAACATTTTATAATTATGATGTACCAAGGTTAGGTTGTTGTTTTCTTGGTAAATGAATGTTAGGACCGTTTGCACCAAACTCTCTTATTGTTAAGCTTCCCTTAGAATGAACCCTTAACTTAAATTACGTTGCACCAGCTGTTTAAGTGATACCTTAAATTTAACTGGTCCTGTAATGACCACTTAAATATTCCAGGGCGGGATTCTAACCTAAAATAATTTGTAAAACCCTTGAAACTGGATTGCAGAACATTTGTTGTTTTGTATGAACTTTGCTTAATAATAAATAATTTTGATAATGGATTCATTACAATTAGAAACAGATACGTTACATGACGATTCGAAAGTAGTTGAAATTGTGGAACTAGGATTTTTTAGGCAATTCATATTTCAATAAATTGAATGAGCTGTTTTTTTTTCCAGAGGTTCCTCTTGAAAAAACAGACTGTCTTGCATTTATTGACATAACTAAAAAACCTTCAATGAATAATAAGTTTTCTCTGGGTAGAGAGAGTTTTTTCAAACCAGGTTCGGCCAACCAAGCGATGATTTTTCGCAACTTCAGATGTTAGAAAATCGCTAAAGATTATTAATAAAGGGAAATCATATCCCATAATATACAGGGTTATTCACGAATATGGCTGTATAGAATATTTTTAGGAAAGACACAAGACTCAGGATTGAAATTACAAAGGTGAGCTTCAAGTAAGAAGACGACTTCTCGTATATTTTTTGAAGGTTCTAGGACATCAACTTTCGTTTTTCAAATGGGAATACCCATTTTTTTTATTGCATAAATAGATTCTCTATCGAATTCTGAGTCTTTTTGATTCTAAAAGTTTGAATTATCCCGAGGAAATTCTCTTTAAATGAGGAAATACGAGAAAACAATCTCAGAATTAAACGCTGTTGAAATACAGACAACTTCGAGGTTTTTTCATTAAAAATTCTCATTTTTGAGAATCTCCGAGAAGAAAGGCTGATACTTCTTTTCCGATAGCGTGATTTTCAAAATATGATACAGGAGGTCACAAATTCTTTGTCAAAGTTAGAAGTGACGAAACATCAAAAAATCGTTTTTTTTTCAAATTGGGGCACCATTTTTTCGAAGAATTTTCGAAATCTTCGTCAAAAATTATAGGAGCATACATCCACGACTTTTATCCCAAAATGAATATTTTTCGAGATATTCAGGAAAAACGATTTTGTCTTCAATTTTAAATCTCATTCCGAATTGGTTTTTTTACTGAAAAATAATTAGCGGTCAAGTGAAATTTTTGGAAATCTCTGTTATCGAGAAAATATTTTCTTATAGTTCAGACGAGTTCAGTTTTTCTTAATTTTTTAAAGCTAAAGATAATTCACGCAAATTCTCAATTCTAGAGAATTTCTTTTTTGTCATGGTAGGGAAATTTGAATTTTCAGTATTGAAATTGTTACATGTTCTGTTAAATATTCTTTCAAAAGTATTAAAAATTATTACAAATTATTTTTTTCTGCATTCCTGAGAATATTTACGTTGATTTCACTAATACTCACATTGAGAACTTTAAACCAATTGTTGCTCTCGCATTACAGATGACAATTCAAGAACTTAACTCGTCTGAACTATAGAAAATATTTTCTCGATAACGATATTTCCAAAAATTTCACTTAACCGCTAATTATTTTCCAGTAAAAACACACATTCGGAATGAGATTGAAAATTGAAGACAAAATCGTTTTTCCTGAATATCTCGAAAAATATTCATTTTGGGATAAAAGTTTTGGACGTATGCTCTAATTTTTTTTTCACGAAGATTTCGGAAATGCTTCGAATAAATGGGGTTTCAATTAAAAAAAAACGATTTTTTGATGTTTCGTCACTTCTAACTTTGACAAAGAATTTGTGACCTCCTGCATCATATTCTGAGAATCACGCTATCGGAAAAGAAGCATCAGCCTTTCTTCTCGGAGATTCTCAAAAATCAGAATTTTAACTGAAAAAACCTCGAAGTTGTCTGTATTTCAATAGAGTTCAATTTTGAGATTTTTCTTTCGTATTTCCTCATGTAAAGGAAATTTTCTTGGGAAAATTCAAACTTTCGGAAGCAAAAAGACTCAGAATTCAATGGAGAATCTATTTATGCAATGAAAAATGGGTCTTCCCATTTGAAAAACGAAAGTTGATGTCAGTTCCGGAAAAACCGGAAGTCCTAGAACCTTCAAAAAATATATGAGAAGTCGTCTTCTTACTTGAAGCTCATCTTAAGAATATCAATTCTGAATCTTTTGTCTTTCCTAAAAACATTCTATACGGCCATATTTGTGTATAAACCAAAAAAATTGGTATTTCAACAAGACAATGTAACGTTGAATGATACATGAAATCGTCAAAATGACAGTTAAGTTAGGTTAAGTCCTCTGTAGCTGGTCAACCAGCTACGGCTTTATTGAACTGGGGTTAAGTTTCACAACATGAAAAACTGAAATATCACTATTTAGAAATATTTAAGGGTCTCTTACTTACGATTCTGTTAAGTGACAGTCGTGCAACTGTCAATAAATTTAAGCGACTATTAACTTTAAAGGACTCTTACTTGAGTAATCATTTTGAGAGGAAATTGGTGCAAATGACCCTTTAATAACTTTCTACACACTCACCGATTGTGTTGCCAAAATTTGTAATTCAGGCTCGGTTGATTCGAGTAACTTTTGTATCATTTTTAGAAAACTCTCGACGAACAAATTGAGTGTCGGAGCGTGGCAGGCCATGAGCAGCTGATCCATGGCTTCCATTGCGATGACGACAAATCTGAAACATCAATATTAAAGATAATATTGTGTTGGCACACGAGATTTTATGAAAACTGTTTGACCCTCCATCAAATCTCAACTTACCCATATTTTTTCCTATAAATATCTCTGGCGCCCCTCTGATACAAGTATTCCCCAATCCTGTCCAGTTTTTCCGGGGAACTGAGGGAATAAAACGTGAGTTTTTCCATGTTGGACTTGACCAATCCATCTTGCGGATATACCGGAAAAATGTTGTCAACCAAACGTTTATATCTCGGCCGAAAAGCACTGCAGCAACCGCAGCAACCTTCAAACATTTCGAATTCGATGTATAGACGGTATTATTGATATTCAATGTAAATAACTACACTGATTCACTCCTTTTGACACATCGAATATTGAAGATTCGATGTTGTTCAATATACCGGCAAATCATAAACACTTCTACATAAACAGGGGAAAATAATCACATCGCTTCCGCATGTTGACATATTCATAATGATAATACTGAAAATTCTTTGTAGTAAGGTGAACTATGAACTGCGGAAGAGGAAAATTTAATTTTCCGCACTGACAGCTACTGTCAGATAAGTCAGGCTCATGAGGTTATTTGAGCTACTGTCAACTGTCACTTATTGTGTACGCATAGAGTTGAGCAACCACAAATCAACATAGTTTTGTTTAGTTTCTTGGATCTGGTCTCAACCAAGAATATCAACGACAAATTTATAATCACTTCTGCATTTTCGTGTATCGCCAAATAAGTCCGGGGGTTCTTCAGATAATTCGAGAGATACTTGGGCAACAGTTACCGCTAGATCTTACTCCTTTATTACTTACTATGCATACACACAACATCAATTTGTTTATCTGAACGTTTTTTAAAGGTAAACGACTCAAAAGAAGTAGATCAACGTGAGATAATTCCTCGTGTATACAGATTTTTTACAGTGATCAGAGTATGTACAAATCCAGGCTCTTTCAACATCTTCAAAGATATACAGGGAGGTCCCATATACATTAAAAAAGTCGCCCTATATTGTATGAATGTTGAATAATCAGCAGAAAATAATAATACCCTTTCAACTGCCAGTTTCAAAAAAGGTCCTTCGAAATTTAATGATTCATTGAAATTTTTATCCTTCATTAAACAATCCATGGCCAGTGTCAATGGGATATCTTGTTTGATGGAGATTTTGAATGAATCATTAAATTTTAATAGAATTCTTTGAAACTGGTGAGGAGAGAGTATACCTGACTTTGTATATTCTATAAATATAGGGTGTTTCAAAAGTCTGGAAACGTTGAATTTATTGGACGAGAAAATTTTTGGTTTTCACCAATTCGGATGAAAAATTTCCCACTAAATCTGCAATAAAAAGGTGGATGTTCATTTGAAATTTCAAAGTTGGGCCTCATATCTCGTATGAGGCCTTTTTAGCACAAAATCTGATGGGCCCATTCGATTGCTCGTGCGAAATTACCAAAAAACAGAATTTAAATTTTCCACCGGTGCGAGAAATAAATTCACCGTTTTCCAGACTTCTGAATTTTTCAACCATCCGGTAGATACATAAAAAAAAACACGTGCAATCTTCAGACCTTGTGAATTTGTGTACACCATAATTTACATCCTCCAAAAAACTTTGTCCTAATGAACTCACTGTTTTCTGTTATATGAATAATATTGGAATCATTCAAGTGGATGCGCTCTGATGCCAACAATAATTATTATAATATTTGAAATCTGGATGCCTCGAATCAAGCGATCAACAATAATTCTTTAAGATATACAGGGCATTAAAAAAAAAGGGATCCCGTCTCTAGGACAGATAGAAAACTGAAAAGTAATAAAAATAATTGGGGTTTGTTTAGAAAAAAAATTTCGTAACGCCATCCATATCTTGATATATAAAACTAAGTCTACCATTTTGTTGGTTACACCATTTATAACTCAAGATTGGATGAACTGTTTGTTATGAAAGATTTTTTTTGGATTTTTCTACGACGGGGTTAACATAAAATACATTGAAACTCTGAAAAATTTGATGAAATGGAAAAAAATAGGAAATAATTTTTCTTCTTGCCAACAACGCCAGTAGGTGTCGCTACGGTTGATAGCGTTTCCGTGAAATTATTATATTTGATATTAATTCGGTGAACTACATTTTCTAATAATATTAACGCATCTGAGTCCATGTGTTATTACACCTTTCTTTCTTCCGAACACTACGAAAAATTTTATGACGAAATGTTTCGAACAAATCTCCATTCTATTATTATATATGTGAACAATTACTGTGTATTTTGAATTGCCTAAAAGGATGTTTTGAGGGCGCATTGATTTTTTTGTCTGGTGACTTCCGACAACCATTACCGGTAATTCCAAAATCGACGGCTGCCGATTAAATAAATGCTTGCCTAAAATCATCAACTTCCAATTTGGTTTGGTGATAAAGCTTTCAATTCAGTTGATTGCGATTGGAATAGTACCCTCATAGATATTCGCAGCCCACAAAAATGCAAAAAACACTTGCACAACAAAAATTGTTGAAAATGATTTTTTGTAACTACAAAAAAAGATGCAATGCGTCATGCACCTGCAGAAAACTGAGTCTTTTTTGTAACGCTGCATGAGGGGAATGTGCAGGTGTTAACTGCCAAAACAGTTGTCCAATCTTTGGCAAAGATGAAGAAATAAATGACAGTGGCGACAGCCTCTCAAAATCAGATAAATTTTTTGACACAAAAAGTATTAATTTCACCTGAAAAAATGATGAATAAATGAAATGTTCGAATATTTCCATTTTGTTATTTTGACCAAATAGGGGTTGCTTTTAGGGGTTGAGAAATAAAAATAACTAAAAATATCATTGATCAGAAATACTGTTATAAAATTGATTGAAATTAATTTATTATATTAATAGAGACTCATTTTTACACATTTTATGCTGAAAGGGGGTGGTTTATACGGTCTTGAAGTATATGAAGACCTTCATTAAACTTCTTAAAACGCTACTGAGGCCAAAAAATTACTTTGATTTTCGTTAGAACAAGTTTCTTTTAATTTTGGATAAAGGGGTTGTTTTCACCCCTTAAAAATAATAAGCATAAATCGGCAGAGGGTAGGAGTAGGAGACAAGTATAGCTTATATCCAAAATTTTATCAAAATCGAAGCATCTTGATAGAATTCGGAGGTTATGCCTAATTTTCGCCCTCATTGACTGGACTAATAATTGTACAGGAAAATTTTATCTTCACTTTCGAGGTATCATACCATAATAGTTTATTATAATATTAAAGTTGCTTTTTTATTCATCGATTGAGGCAGTACGAAGTCTGCCGGGTCAGCTAGTTAAAAATATTTTTTACTGAACGTACCCTAATTGGTTTTCAGTTTTCTATCTATCCAAGAGACGGGATCACCTTATTTTGAAACACTCGTATAATATCATCAACACAGTAACAAACGCTCAAATTTGACGATAAGCAGATATTTTCTCAAGTTATCTGGATTTGTATAACAGAGATAAAGAAAATTCGGAATCTTAATCTTATATCTTTCCAGTGAAGATAATTATGATCTATGAGAAACTGGAATTGAGTAAATACAGGAAGGAACTTAAGGTTCAAAGTTCAAGAATCTAAAAAGGGATATAAAAGAAGTGTATGTAAATTATGTTACTCACATCCAACGTCCGAGCATTTTTGTATAAAGCTTTCAGCAACATCTCTAGCATCCCCACAGTTAAAACAGCTGGAAAACAGTGACATAATCGGAAGACCTTAGCTTTTCACATTTCTTTCCCTCGTATCTGTCGCGTTTGTAATTTTTCCGCGTGACATACACCTGAAATCGTTAATTATAAACAATCATCATCCCATCATTCATGGATTAACCTTACACTTGTTGAACTTTGGTACCATTAGTTTTCATAATTTTTATCGCAGCTAGAGTCATCTATTGATTTATCTTATTTAATTAACCTTAATGTTTGTGGTGCTTCTCAGGGTCTGGAAGGGGTGAGGGTGTTTTTCCGAGGGGAAAATGGAACATTTTCGTCCTCAAAAATCGCGGACAGGTGCTAGTAAGCCGACGTTTTCACCAACACTGGATCATATCCTTCTGTTCCAGTTTTCCACGCAAGCATTTCAAGGTCTGATCCGCGCAAACGTAGGGGGTGGTATATTTAGCCAACCCCCGACATTTGTGAATGGAGGAAATGGGGAATTGAAGATTGAAGGTCAGGGGTTGGATACAGGGTGAGTCGAGATGGATGTGTAGACTTAACTCCATCTATTGAATCTATTCCAAAGATATAATTGGACAATTTTGGATTATCTTTGGTATAGGGTGTTAAAATAGTTATTTATGGTATGAGTGTCAAAAGTGACGTTTTATTTTGTGAGTGAGAAAGTTTGGGGAATGAGCGGAGCGAATTGAACAATTTCAAGAACACAAATACCGTACAATGTTTTTTGTACAACTGCCCTATTTTGATAATGAAATGGGCGAATTTGCAATGACAAACTTCAAAATGCATTTTAATATTCAAATAATCAAAAGGTTGTTGTGAATGGCAAACGTTGCCAACGTTATGATTACTAACAAATGAGAAAAGACGCTTTCATTTGAATTTCAGTCCTGTCCAATTTTCGTCTTGGGTTTTTTACTGCTTATATGTTTGTCGAGAGTCCAATTATTAATGAAAGTGACGATTTGGTTGTTCCTCTGGATATTGAAGAGTCTGCAAGAGGAGCAAATCTGGAACTCCTTCCTAAAATGATAAGTTCAGCAGTACGATATTGCATATAACAATTTCCTGGCCTGGTGTGAATTGAAAAATGTAGAAGGGAACTTCAGTCAAACTGTTTTCCTGGCATAGTTAGGAAAAAATGAAAAATATGGAGTTCATCAACTTTGTGGACAAAATTTTCAATGATAAAGTCAAGCCCCCTTGTTAAAAATGGTGTGGATGTTAGTAAATATTTTAAGGTTAAAGCATATTCAAAACGGGAAAGTGAAGGATATCTTCCCAAAAAATCGAAAATTCTCACTCGTGAACAAGTTGAAAAGTTTATAAAGGAGGCACCAGATGAGAAATACTTGATGGTTAAGGTTGCAACTATTTTCGGATTATTTGGAGCCTGTCGGCGTAAAGAATTGTGTAATTTATCAGTGGAAGACATCGAAATAACAAATAAATCATTGGTTATTCAACTTCCAAATACAAAAACGAAAGTCAGTCGTTCTTTCAGTATCATTGGGAACTATGTAGACCATTTTCATAAGTACTTTGCACTGCGCCCTTCTGTCATCAAACATCGTCGTTTTTTCCTGAAATACATGAATGCACTGCCAATCCAGTTGGTATTAATACATTTGGGAAAATTCCATCTATTGTTGCCGAATTACTCAAACTGCCAGAAACAGAGCAATATACAGGACACTGTTTTCGAAGATCCTCCGCTTCATTGCTAGCAAAATCAGGAGCAAATATTACGGATATAAAAAAACATGGTGGATGGAAGTCTACGACAGTAGCCGAAGGTTATGTTGATCATTCCATTGCATATAGAAATGTCATTGCTGAAAAAATTCTCCCAACTTATATTTGAAATAAAAATAAAAATATAAAAATTGATTGATTTCATTTGAAAATTAATAGGATCAGGGTCAGTAGTGACAAACACAAAACGAAAAATATAACTGAAAACAATGCTGTAATGAGTTCATCACAGTACTAAAAGTAGTGCTGTAATGAACTCATCACAGCATTGTTTTTAGTTATGATTTTTGTTTTGTGGTGGCCAGTACTGACCTCCGATCTTATCATTTCTTAAATTAAATCAATTCAACTTCAGTAATCTGTTAAATTTCGTAAGTCACTGCCAAGGTATAATACAAAAGTCACTAATCTCAATTTTTATTTGAATTTCGAGAATATTTTACAAAAATTGACTGAAATAGAGGAAATATTGTCTAAAACTCGTTATATATATATATTCTTTTGAATAAGAGAGCTAAAATAATACAATAAATGTTGAAACAAAAAGAACCTAAGCTGAGGTAAAAAAAGGAACGGGGTACCACAACATTCTTCGTATGATACTATAGTATCATACGATACTTTCATCACCAGTATCATACGATACTATAGAGCCAGGGGAAAAAACCTCAGCCGAAAAAACCTGTCTCCCCGTTAAAAAAATAAAATAAAATTGTTCTGAATATTCTATATAGAAGGACATCACGATCAGCGGGACGGCTCTTCGGAGGAAGGATTTCCAAACACTAACTCCAACCTGAAAATAAAAAAAGCCAGAACAGCAAGAGAATTCAATTTATACTTCATCAAATTGATCTGAAATTTTCAACCCATTGCATTTTCAACTCGTTGCAGAAGGCAATTCCAACACTCACGCTTTCGAAAACTCGCTCCTTCGTCGCTCGTTTTCGAATTTCTCATCTATGTTGAAATAGGAGCTCCATTCTGCAACTTGTTTTAGAATATACTGAACTGCATCACATGAGTATTGACTTAAATTGCAAAAATCTGTAGTTTTTCATAAGATTTTGTGATGAAAATTCATATTTATATGATTTCAAGTTGCAGGAAATAAAATTAATTTTGGCCTGAAGGTCTGCAGCGATCCTGAGCTGGGGTTGTTTTTCGTCGCCGACCAAGCCTCGGTGTTTTCAACACGGAACCTGTCTCCTTGAACCTATTCGAAAGTCGAGATTTCACACTTTGGCTGACTTGGAGCCTTTCCGCTACAACAACCTTAGTTATGCCACCTGTAGCATTCCGATAGCCCTTTTAGTCTTAGCGATTGTTAATTTACGTCTTGGCATTTTCAGAAAACTCGTCCCAAATCGAAGCCGATGATAAACTGACTCCATTTCAAAATAAGAACATTCATGGAGCATATGCAAAGAACCAAACTTCAGAAAAATGGCGGCCAGATTGACGAAATGTCTCACACTGATTTTTATTGGATCGATTCAAGTTTTTACATACTTTTCAAAACGATTGAATACGATATCCCTAATTCATGTGGAGCATTATACGAGGGTTCAAAATACGACGAACACTTCGAGAAAAGGTAGGTGGTAGCATTGTATAAAGAAGGATAGCAATCCAACCTTACGTGGTTACCATTTGACTGCGTGGATCCCACCAATAAATAGATGATAGTACGGAAATAGGCTCCAAATGAAATTCATTGCATAAGTAGACGAATACCAAGATCATTTCGAATGGGGAATGCTTTAATGAAATGTTAAAAGGTTCTTCACATTTGCTTCAGACGATCATTGGATATTTTAGTAGAAATCACTTCGAAATCGGCGTTCATCGTTTCCATATCATTTGCCTTCTCGCCGACTATTCTCACCAAGGACAACCTGTTTCCACTGTGCACAATAGGACTAGGCCCAAAGTATTCGTTGGCTTTCTGCCCATCATCCTCATTCGATCTGACTTTTTCCTTTTGTTCCTCGAATTCTGGGGTTCTCTGCTTCTGGCTGCAAAATTTTTGTGATAAACTCGACGAAATTACTGAATTGGTCTCAAATAAGGTGAGTGGAATGCTTCAAATCATTGCAAGACTGTCCAAATAATAATTTTCCTGCCTACAAAATACTCGTTCGGTGGTTGGAGGTTATATTCTGAAATTCTGAATAATGTATTGGTCGCGGCCTACGATATTTAACAGGCCAGAATGTCGCTTGTAAAGAATTTTGTGTTTTTTCGCTGTGTGCGTGTGATTGATTTTTTAATCAATAAAGAAAGTGAAAATAAGTGTTGCAGTTGCAAGATCAGTGTGTATCGGGTCTGTGATTGAATTTTTCGACTTTGACTGTTTATATCCTGAAGGATTATCAACAGGAAGGTTCTTCATTTTAATATTTATCAAAATTTGATTTGGAAATCTTAGACTTTAGTACTATGCCTCGTACTTGTGCAGTTCCCGATTGCAGAAGCAACTATAAATCTACTAATGGGAAGAGAAGGTGTCGGTATTTAGATTTCCTGAAGATCCAGCGAGGAGAAGAAAATGGCTTGACTCGATTCATAGAGAAAGTAGTTTTAAAATCAACGAAAACAGTGTAGTTTGTGAAAAACATTTTGTAGATTCCAATATTTTGAGAAATAACTCTTATCAAACCGCCTAAGGTTCAGTTATAAATATACCGCAAAAATTCCTTAATTAACTGATGATGCATTTCCTTCAATTTTTCCAAATCATCCGAGTTACATGACGTCTTCAATTACTCCAAAAAGAACTGATCCTGAGGAACGGAGACAAAAATTAGTTGTCCATTATTACAATTTTTACACCGATTGCGACAAACAAGATCCGATCAATTCATTTTCAGACTTTTGTTGTAATTTCAAAGACAAGGCAATCTACCACTTCTTTTTCAACGTTGAAGAAAATGATTCTGTTCAATTCTACAGTATATATTTCAGAGAGACGTTTTGAAATGTTTATTTACTCGAGATGTTCATCACGACAAATTTAATGTTCACTATGACAGCATTATCTTGAGCAAATTTTCCCAATTTTGAGTAATATCTTCCTTAATAATTATTCTATAATGGTTAGTGATAGAATTCTAAGAACTGCTCTTTCCGACAGGAAATTACTAACTTTTAGCCGTTAGTTATCGAAATTGTTCTTATTTATTAAGAGTTTATTATAGGATTTATTTTCAGTTTAAAAGTCAGCAGTCAGATTGTAATCGTTTTCGATAGCGAAATAATACTTTTATTCCTCTTTTGATATTCACCCACCTATTTATTTATTCGCTTCAGAAAGTAAAATAATTTTCATTCTGATTGTAATCTTGTGGAACTCAATACAACAGCTACCTCCTCGTGGTGAGTTCTGGATTATTTGCGATAAAATATTAAGAAATTATCCACAAATAAACGAAATGCTGTTTTGTTTTCCTCCCTACAGTTCTTCATTTCATTGTGAATTGAAATAAATTCGAAATTATATCGAATCGAAAACCGTATACTTTCTATATCTACGCGTGCCACTAGACACGCTGATGGTAACAACGGCAACGTCTAACCTTCCGGCCTGTTAGATTTAGTAGGTCGTGTATTGGTTTTTAAAGGAACTTATGTAAAAAATCAAAATTACCCTAAACTGGCCAGTGCCAGTTCAAAAGCCTCGCTTTTCGCCTTATAGTCTTGCTCAGAGAAGGTGGCCAGTTGCAAGGGTTCGTTGAAAGGTACAGTGGTAGTAGGTTTCTTCTTTTTGCAAATGCCGCAACATCTCAGTTTCTTTTTTCGAACGGAGGTATCGGATTTTTTATCATCGCTCTCATCTGTCTTATCTTGAACTTCATCTTCGACTTCCTAAAAAATGCTTGAACGTTATATAAGGAGAAAGCAGTAAGGTTAACACTCTAGGGATGGACCACTTCAAAAAATTCTTTCGGAACTTTGAAGATACAAGATTCAAAAGATATCTGGATTTTGGTAAAAACCAACTACACCTCCCCCCAGTGGGCTTTTCAGACACTAGATTCTATGAGGTGGCTCAGATAACAAATAAAGAAGTCCTAGAGAGAATGGGAAAATTATTTGTGGAAAACATAGGAATTAATAATTTCTCAATTCACTCTTTCAAGAATGAAAAATGAATACAATGTTGCGAATGGGATTATCAGAGAACTGATTTTCGAACTTCGAAAACTTAGTTGTTTTTTAAGCACCCGATGTCTGGAGATGAACGAATAATTTCCTTTCGACTCATTTTGAAACAAAGTATACTGCTCCACAAGAGTAAGGGATATCGTATTCAATCGTTTGGAAAGTATGTAATCTTCGAAAAAATCGCTGTAAAATCATTTAAAACTCAAAAACCACTTGAAGCGATCCAATAAAAATCAGTATGAGACATTTCGTCAATCTGGTCGCCTTTTTTCTGAAGTTTGGTTCTTTGCATATGCTTCATGAATGTTCATACTTTGAAATGGAGTTAGTTTATCAACGACTTCGATTTAAAACGAGTTTTCTGAAAATGCCAAGACGTAAATTAACAAACGCTGAGGCTAATGGGGCTATCGGAATGCTACAGGGTGGACTAACTCAGGTTGTTGTAGCGGAAAGGCTCCAAGTCAGCCAAAGTGTGATATCTCGACTTTGAAATAGGTTCAGGGAGAAAAGTTCCGTGTTGGAAAGACCACCGCTTGGTGGGTGACGAAAAACAACACCTGCTCATCATCGTTTCATCACCGTTTCGACGAGAAGAAAGCCCACATCTACGTGTAGAATGCTACGGAATACTTTTCAAAATTCAGATGGGGTCCAAGTTTCCATCGAAACCATCAGACGACGTTTGAGAGGAGAATCTAGGTTCTAGACGTCCATTAAGAGGAGTTCCATTAACACGTGACCATAAGCGTCAAAGACTGGAATGGGCAAGGTAACTTATCAATTAGAACGATCAATGGCGTAGTGTCCTTTTCACTGATGAATCCAGATATGGACGATTTTCATATTCTCGAAGAATAAGGGTATGGACAATACCACGCATACCCCGTAATCGTCGCTATGTCCAAGAAGTACATCCATTACGAGGGGGTAGTGTTATGGTATGGGCCGGGATATGTTTCAACGGGCGGACAGATCTACACATTTGTCCTAGTAATATGACCGCCTTAAACTGTAGGGAGCATGTCATTGACAATGTTTTGCCAAATTTTCACACTGCTATTGGTGAAACTTTTCAATTTCTAGACGATAACGCTAGATCGCAGCGAATATGCGCGCTAGGAGCTTGATATTCCACATTTACCAATACTTCCGCACTCACCAGATTTGAATAGCATAGAACATGCATGGGTTATGCTCCAAAGAAGATTAGATAATCATCAACCTACCCCAGAATCCTTAAATGATCTGAGAGAGCTTCTGCCCGTTTATGGAACCAAATTCCTCAAGAAATATTCAACAACCTCGTGTGTAGTATGCAAAGAGGATGTCAAGCTGTTATTGATGCTCGTGGAGGCCATACATTGTATTGATAGTCTTAAAATGCTTGAATTCTCTGGGAATAAAATTTCGTTATTTTACTCAACTTTTCTTAACAACCCTGTATACGCTGCAGACCTATACAGGCTAAAATCAATTTCATTTCCTGCATCTTGAAAAAATATTTATATGAATTTTCATCACATAATCTCATTTAAATTACATTTTTTTGCGATTTGAGTCAATATCCTTTATGCGGAGCAGTTTATAATGTTGTAGTACCTACTTTCTTGAAGCAAAGTTCAATGCTGAACACTTTTGAATATAACAAAGTTTTTGAGAAAGTGCTCAGTTCAGGAGGTATTCGAGGTTTTTTGAACGTCACGATTGGGAAATTGGGACAAAGCTCAGACTACTTTTGATAGAGACTTAAAAGAATTATTGAAACAGTTTTTAAAACACAACCAATTATTTCCAGGCACACACACACTCATTTTTTGAAGCTGATTTGTGTTGAAGTAAGAACTGCTGGCCAAAGTAAATTTGGGACCAGTCCACTTCTATAAAACAACCTGATGACAACTAAAAGTATTATGTTTAGCCTTTTGCGCATGCGCAACATAAGCATGCTCAGGTACTAGTTTCTATAGATGTCTGTTCTGTTAAGGAATGTGAATAGATGAAGGTGTCACAGAATTAGTAGTGAGTACTGCCATTTCTTGATTGTGTGTTGATTTATTGTAAAGTGTGAACTGTTTTAAATATGAATATAATAGACTTTGTTAAAATCTGTGCACAAGCCATAAAAATATCCACCCTCACAATTTGCTTGGCCTAAAATCTCAGCAGAGTTAACTAGAGCTGCTACCAACAAAGTAATGATTCCAGATAGGCACTTGAAGAAGAAGAACTAAACCAAAATCACCTGCTGTTTCTTCAGTGTCTCCACCAACTTCTCCAAAGTCGCCGCTATCTCAGTCTCATCCTTATCGTTCGCGTGCCTAAACTGGTCCAGCTTAGCAGTCACCTTGCTGATCTGCCTGATCTGACTAGGACTCCCCCTCAAATCCGCCTGCTCGTCCAACAGCGAAAGAAAATTCTGCTCAGAAGTAGCCTCCGAGCTCACCTCGCTGTTGGAAGGCATCCCCATGGTGCCAGTGTTGGCGTCTCTCTGCTTGGCCGAGGTGATCTTCACCGGCAGCTCTTCGATGCTGGAACCCGTGGTGCTGCTCTGGCCAGGGTAGAAGGATGGCCTGCCGGTGTTCTTGAGGGCTGAAGGCCCAGGCACCGCTAGAGGCTCTGATTTCTCGGACAACTCGGTGGTGACCAGCTTGTCTGATACTCTGGTCTCTCTGCTGCTCTCGATCTCTTGCAGGACCTTGTCCAGGTAGGGGTCTCTGGTGGTTTGGCGGTCTTTGAGGCTCTCGACTGTGCGTATGATCGATTCTTGTTTCTTCTTGGAGTCCTCGGTTTCTCCGAAGATCTTGTCCATGGGTACCTGCAGATTTGAGAGGGAGGGGGAGAGATTTATTGGTGATTTTTGCGAAATTACATCGTTTCACACTGAATAAATGAAGATTAAACTCATACAAATCCGATTTCACTAAGAGTATGAAAAAAAAAACACCTCCAAAAAGTTCATCGTGAAGATGAAAGGAATATCATAGCGCATGACGAGATAACGTTTAGTCAGCACGTACACAGCCTCCTGAAGTACAAGCCCGGAACCAGGAAATTCGGCAACGTCGCGCGTAGGCCTACCAGAGACCCACGAAACTCGTGATGCGTGGTGAAGAATAGATTTTCAGTAGGACGAGTTTTGTTGATAGTGTAGGTACGTGTGTTTGAATTTTGTTGATAAATCGTAGTGTTTCAGTGAATAAATGGCTGGAAATAAGTGAACTTTATGGGAACTGAAAAACTGTTTTTTTAGGGAAGTGCAATGAAGGTTTCGTCTGATTTTCTTCGCTAACTTGAGATCATGTACTGGACAGGTTGGAGGTTAGGTTAGAATTTCAATTGCGATGAAAATACTTCCGATAATCATAGGAAATTTATTTCAAAAATTTGTCCATTTTAGATTTACATTATTTGCAAAATAGCGACATGGATAACTCCGCCAAAATTCATGTTTCAGAATATGCAGCTGAGACTTGCAGTTGAGGTACGAATGCGGAATCAATTTTAAATTCATTTTGTTCGGTTTTTGCAAATTTACTCCGAAACAATCTCGTAAATAATAAGAATAATATGATTAATGTCGAGTAAACGGAGAAAACACTTGGGAAATAGGAAAAATAAGTTTGCATTACTCAAAGATAGAAAGGATAGAACCTTCCTTAGAATGAAATTGTCCAACTTTTCATGAAAATATGCATTTCCGTTGAGATTGCATATCAATTTTTTGTTCAAAATTTCAATATTTGTTATGTTAACATCTTAGATCTATTCATTTCCACATTCACTTCCATTTCTACATATATTGAGTTTTTAATTATGTTGAGGATACGTTTTGTTCACGTAGAGAATTTCATTTAATTTTTTTGGCAAGAGTTGGCCCTACACCTTCCCGTGTTTCTTGTTGAACAATGAATTAAATATCTAATTCTTTTCCTAACTTATAATTCAGATAATTACCTTTCAATTCCAACCAAGATTGAAACACAATCGTGAGATTTTTGCCAAGGAGTAATTATGATATTCAATTTTTTGACCAAGTAGGGTCTTATATTCTTTTTTCTTAAAGCAAAAAATTCATTTGATGAATTTGCAAATGATTTGAATTCGAAATAACATGATATCCTGCGTTAACGCTTCGGACGAGTATACCTATGCTTCGCGTTCGCATACAGCGTTGCCAGATTTAGTTCCAGGCTATTTCTATAGACGGCTGTGGCACGTATGAAACAGCTTCCAAATTTTATACAGATGTTTCAAAAAAAGGTGACCCCCTCTCTAGGATAGATAGATGTTGAAAATTGAGCGTTGCTCCCCTCATCTACAGCTACGCCTATGGTTACGTCGCAGCGCCACGTCCACTCCAGCAAGTACAACTCTACGGTCATCTGATTGACTGCTCGCGTCAAACTACCTCTATGCAATAATCAGCTGACAGATTAAATCATATTCATTAATTGAGTCAATTAATCGTCCTCTTTTGTAACCCAGCTCTGCCTGTGAATAGACCTCCTCTTGTGCTAACCTTGTAAATTAGAATTTTCAAAGGTCACCTCGCATAATCACTGTTCATCTCGTTCCTTCCTTGGAGTAAGTAATCATAAGGGAGGTGAACTCTCAGAATCATTAATTGTTGCATTTCCATGTTATTTTCCTGCTTTTTATAAAGTTTGAAAATTTGTTTCAGATTATGAAAATCTATGAAAATAATGGTAATCTTCTCTCACTTTATCCAAATAAAATCTCTATTGCTTCAAACAAAAGTATTTGAATCCTCTAAGATATATATTTTGTTATATTCTTGCAGTTCTCATAGATTTTTCAGATATCTCTAGACTCCTCACATGGAAATGATTGCTTGCTCCAAGAATGAAAATTCTCATGTCTTTCTCTGGTGATAAATACTGATTTATTATATTCTCTTTATCGGTTCATCTCATTTCTCAACTAGTCACTTCTCATAACACTTGCTAATTATTGTTCTTGAGTTTCAGATGAATGAATAATCCTCAAACGCAAAGGTGAATCATGAAATCAGTCTCCTCTCTAAAAAAAACCAAGTGAACTCCTCTGAAGTATTGAAACGATCAAGAAAGGAAAGGAATAAAAGAGCACGTGTGGCACTCGAGGACTGCCGCGGTAAAGCTATTGCATAGCATCTTTTCAAAAATAAGAAGATAATATTGTTCATTTGAAATATTTTTTTTATTTATCTTACAATACATGTAGGTTATTCAGGAATGTTTATCATTGAAACTATAAGTTTATGGTAACTGAAATAAGAAACATAAGTTTGAGACTTATAATGTCTTCTCAATATCTGGAAAATACCGCGTCAATAGTGGTCCCATATTTTGTTGTGGATTCTTGTGGTTCATTATTCATTTTTAAATTAAATTTTTCCCAAAAAAAAAGTCTGATTTTTAATCAGCGAAGTTGGAATCCCAAGCCAAGATGAGTGGAAATTTATTACCATTTGTACCAAGTATTTTCGCCCCTTCTTCAGTGTACTCCAGTAAAGTGCAATGAATAAAATGCTCTACCTCGTCCAATTTTGCATGTTTCGGTAAGAAGTAACACATTGGTTTGTCTCGTAACTGAATCTTGTAAATCGTATTTGTGACTATGTAGACTTTGGCAATTAAAAGTCATTAATTGAAATGCCATTTCTATTACTAATGAAATCTAAGGCACTTTGAGCTATCGTCTGTACACTATTTAGAGACAATCTTATGAATTCTTGCAACAAAGATGCAGTCGATGCAGCTTGCCTTCGATTATGATAAAACTTAAATGCAGAATTATCATTTTTTGTCGTAATATACAATTTTTCAATATAAGTTACCCGAGAGAATTCAACATAGGCGAGTTCCTGAGAATGTGATTTACTATACTCATATACTATTTCGTCAAAAGTTCCACCTTGCGACTTATGTATAGTTAGAGCAAGGGCTGAAGTTAATGGAAAATGTCTGCGTATGGCTATACACTTTTCATCCGATGTTAATGAAATATTTTCCGTTCGTAATTCAATGGGAACAGCGAGATTGCCGACTCCATTTTGCGACCGTCTAGTCGCAAGCACCCGAAGTCTGCCGAACTGAACCGACGATACACGGCTGCGTTAGTATTTTTCGTTACGGAATTTCTACATTCGGTCGCCGCGCTCAAAGCCTGAGATAAAAGCTTTGCAATAGCTTAAAAGATTAACCAAAGGAGGCAAGGCATATTGTGGGTGTCATACCTGAACCACAGGGTTCTTCAATATGGAAACTTTCCTCTGATGTCTATTATCCGCGTCCTCAGGGTAATCCGCCGGTTTAGAGAAGAGCGGAGACACGTTCATCCTCTGTATATCCTCTTCAATCCCCTGATACTGCTTGTTTCTCTCCACAGTTGCAGTAGAAGCGAACGTAGTCAAAGTATCGTTGGTCTGGTACGAGCTCACCAAAGGTACGTTGGTATCAGAAGAATTCCTAACGTTTTCCTGCAACTTTTCGGCGTCAGTCTTAGGCTTCTCGGAGTGCTGCGAGGCAATCATCAACATGTTGTAGCTAGTCGGTTCCGTCATTTCTTTCTCGAACTTGAAGTAATCGGTGGCTGGTTTGGCAACGTTGCCCGTAGGTGGGTTAGCCTTCGAGGACTTGTCTGGCGGCTCGGATATCTTCGAGCTGACCTCGATATTGTCAATAGTGTCTGTATCGGAGGGTTGGTCTTCTGTTATAAGAGCCATTCCGACTATTGTTGGATTGACTGTGATGTCCTCAGTTTGGATCTCTCTGGTTGTGAGGAAATTGCGGATAATTTCTGGGGTTATGACTGGTACACGATCTTCCTTGCGCTCTTTCTCTGGTGTCAAGTCGTATTCTTCAAAAAAACTGCTTTCTTTCACTGCCAGTCTCAACTTGCTGCAGCTTGACTTGTGAGGGCAAGTTTCCTTACATAAACCAACCGTTTTATCTCTTGCTTATTCCTCTCCACAGTCGCAGTAGAAGCGAAAGTAGTCAAGGTATCGTTGGTTTGGTACGAGCTCACCAAAGGTATGTTGTTATCAGAAGAATTCCTAACGTTTTCCTGCAACTTTTCGGCGTCAGTCTTAGGCTTCTCGGAGTGCTGCGAGGCAATCATCAACATGTTGTAGCTAGTCGGTTCCGTCATTTCTTTCTCGAACTTGAAGTAATCGGTGGCTGGTTTGGCGACGTTGCCCGTAGGTGGGTTAGCCTTCGAGGACTTGTCTGGCGGCTCGGATAACTTCGATACACGATTTTCCTTGCGTTCTTTCTCTGGTGTTAAGTCGTATTCTTCGAAAAAACTGCTATCTTTCACTGCTAGTCTCAACTTGCTACAGCTTGACTTGTGAGGGCAAGTTTCCTTGCATAAACCAACAGTTTTATCCCCCTCATCGAGATCAATCTGTCCACACCCATCTCTCACGTCAAAATAAAGATAGTCCCTATCATTCATCACTTCAGTACTCATCGAGAAGTTCGTCAATTCCAAGAATAGATCTTTGAAAGAAAAGTTGTCAACCGCTCTGATTTTTCATCAGCGAAGGTAATATTGAAATCGCCAGCCAAGATAAGTGAAAATTTATTACCATTTGTACCAAGTATTTTCGACCCTTCTTCAGGGCTACCATGACTATGTGTAAGCCATTTCTAAGTTTGCATAAGCATGCACAAATATCTCCAACAAATGAGAGTCTTGCATTAACATCGCTAACGTCTTCAATATTTATTTCAATATTCGTAGTCATAATATTAGTAACATTATTCCTATTTTGGTAAATAGCTACCTCACCTTTTTGAACAATATCTCGTTTAATTGAACAATACAATTGAAATTAGGTATTTCAATCGGATTATCACGCGTCATGCACATTGGTTTGTCTCGTAACTGATTCTCGTAAATCGTATTTGTGACTGTAGACTTTGGCAATTGAAAGTCATTATTGAAATGTCATTTCTATTACTGATGAAATCTAAGACACTTTGAGCTATCGTCTGAACACTATTTAAAGACAATCTTTTGAATTCTTGCAACAAAGATGCAGTCGATGCAGCTTGCCTTCGATTATGATAAAACTTAAATGCAGAATTATACTTTTTTGTCGTAATATACAATTATTCAATATTAGTCACCCGGGAGAGTGCAATATAGACGAGTTCCTGAGAATGTGATTTACTATACTCATATACTATTGCGTCAAAAGTTCCACCTTTCGACTTATGTATAGTTAGAGCAAGAGCTGAAGGTAATAGAAAATGTTTGCGTTTGACTATACAATTTCTATCCGATGTTAATGAAATATTTGCCGTTCGTAATTCAATGGGAACAGCGAGATTGCCGACTCCATTTTGCACTGCTAGAGTGGCTGCACGCATCCGTCTAGTCGCAAGCACCCAAACACCGAAGTCTGCCGAACTGAACCGACGATACACGGATGTGTTAGGTTTTTTCGTTACGGAATTTCTACATTCGGTCGCCGCGCTCGAAGCCCGAGATAAAATCTATGCATTAGCTTAAAGGATTAACTAAAGGAGGCATGGTATATTGTGGGTGTCATACCTGAACCACAGGGTTCTTCAATATGGAAACTTTACGCTGATGTCTATTATCCGCATCCTCAGGGTAATCTGCTGGTTTAGAAAAGAGGGGAGACACGTTCATCCTCTGTATATCCTCTTCAATCCCCTGATACTGCTTATTTCTCTCCACAGTCGCAGTAGAAGCGAAAGTAGTCAAGGTATCGTTTGTTTGATACGAGCTCACCAAAGGTATGTTGTTATCAGAAGAATTCCTAACGTTTTCCTGCAACTTTTCGGGGTCAGTCTTAGGCTTCTCGGAGTGCTGCGAGGCAATCATCAACATGTTGTAGCTAGTCGGTTCCGTCATTTCTTTCTCGAACTTGAAGTAATCGGTGGCTGGTTTGGCAACGTTGCCCGTAGGTGGGTTAGCCTTCGAGGACTTGTCTGGCGGCTCGGATAACTTCGAGCTGACCTCGATATTGTCAATAGTGTCTGTATCGGAGGGTTGGTCTTCTGTTATAAGAGCCATTCCGACTATTGTTGGATTGACTGTGATGTCCTCAGTTTGGATCTCTCTGGTTGTGAGGAAATTGCGGATTATTTCTGGGGTTATGACTGGTACTCGATCTTCTTTTCGCTCTTTCTCTGGTGTCAAGTCGTATTCTTCAAAAAAACTGCTTTCTTTCACTGCCAATCTCAACTTGCTGCAGCTTGACTTGTGAGGACAAGTTTCCTTACATAAACCAACAGTTTTATCCCCCTCATCGAGATCAATATGTCCACACCCATCTCTCACGTCAAAATAAAGATAGTCCTTATCATTCATCACTTCAGTACTCATCGAGAAGTTCGTCAATTCCAAGAACAGGTCCTTGAAGTACTCCATTTCTCCTTTATCTACCACGCTCTGGTTGAATCCTTCCTTCAGATCTTCAACAGACGTTTCTTTTGGCTCTTGATCCCCTGAAACTTTACATTTCAAATGATGAGAAGATGTCCTAGTTGATCTTGTAGGAATGGGACAGTTGGTCATCTCGTTTTCTAGAAGCGTTTGAGGATTTTCCTCGAGAAATCTCTTCAGGAGATAGATGGGACCGTCGATTAGGATGTAATCGTTTCTGCAGTTCTTGGATAAGTTGTTGGTTTGGACTGTCTCGTCTCTCTTGTGTTCTTTGAGGACTATTATGATAGGTTTGTCGTTGAATTGGGAGATGGACATCTTGTTCTTGAAGCATTCTGCTTCGCACTGGGTATCTTGATTCATGTATCTGACTATCTTGAGGTTATCTGAAAAATATACAGCTGGATTTGACAAAAGTTGTTCTTTATTTGGGGAATGAACAACCCTTAACTGATGTCAAGCGAATGACCTGGTCATCATTGGTGTTACCAACAATGACCAACTGCATATCCAAGCGCTTTTGGTCATTGCTGGTTTTCATTTGAATTTCGCAAAGCTAAAGTAGAAGCAATTTTGAAACGAGGAAAAAATTCTTCTGATCCGAGTAGTTACCGTCCTATTAGTTTATTGAGCGTCCCTTTCAAAATTTCAGAGAGACTGATTCTATTTAGAATAGAATCAAATATTGAAGAATCATTACAGAACTGTCAGGGCGGTTTCAGGAAAAATAGGAATTGTTGCGATCAGGTTCTTAGCCTCACGACATTTATTGATCAGGGTTCAATAAAAACTTAAAAACAGGGACAGCATTTGTGGATTTATCAGTATGGAAAGATAGATTAATTTATAAACTTTATAATCATTTAAAATGTGGAAAAATGGTAAGACTATTACAAAATATGTTATCCGACAGAGGGTTCCGAGATTTTGTCGATAATAATAGGAGTAATTTCGAAACTTTGAATAATGATCTTCCACAAGGTTCAGTTTTAACACCTCTTCTATTCAATTTATATTTGTGTGACATTCCAACTACTTCTTCGGAGAAATTTATTTATGCTGATGATATTGCTCTGGCTTTTCATCATTCTAATTTTCAAACAATAGAAAGTACCCTTTCCGCAGATTTGAATATAATGAAAAATCATTTTTTGAAGTGGCGTTTGTGTCCGAATGAAAATAAAACCGAGGTTTCGTGTTTTCATTTGAATAATCATCAGAAATATAGAAAATTGAGTGAAACTTTCGGTTCTTTTTCCTTGAAACATAATTTCAATCCTACATACCTACGGATCAAACTTGATTCCTCTCTAAATTTCAACGCCAATTTAGATGATCTGCGTTTGAAGCTTAAAACTCGAAACAATATTCTTCAGGAACAAGCTGGTACCTCATATGGGGCGCTGATGCAACAATACTTTGTACAACAGCGCAAGCTTTGGTTTTTTCTGCTGGTGAATATTGTTTCCCTGTTTGGTTGAACAGTGTTCATTTAAAAAAAATTGATGCCCAACTTGATTTTTCTAGGATTATTATTGGTACTTTCAAATCTACCTACTCCTTGGTTACCAGCTTTGATTTTTTGGAACAAATTTAATTCCTTTCCAAGTTCATTTCCCATACTCACCTATATTCCAGATAATAAGTTCCCCAGACTGAAGTCGCGTAAACCTTTTTGGTCAAATTTTCTAATTGATATGAATAGAAACGACAAAGAAATTTGGCAATCTGAATGGAATGTATACAATTTTTTCAATAAAGATCTCATTACTGATCCTTCCATCAGAGTTCCTGGTTTTGACCTTCCCAGGAGAACATGGTATGTTCTAAATCGTATAAGAACAGGCCATGGACGATGCAACATCATGCTCTTCCGATGGAATTCAATTGAGAGCCCTAGTTGTGAGTGTGGGAAAAATGAGGAGACTATGGAACATCTTATGAATAGTTGTCCCATTTTTAAATTTCAAGATAGTTGCGAGGCTATACATAAAGTAACGAATGCATTTCTGAAATGGGTGGTTAATTTCAAAAGAATTTAATTTATTCTAAATAATTGGTTTATTTTCTGCTTTTGTATTTTTTCATTTCAGATTAAGAATTGCGAGTCGTTTTGTGAAGAATCTGTTAATCTGAGTCCATAGACGGATAACATGAAGATGTTCTCTTAGATCACACTGATGTCTTTCAAGATTTAATATTTTTAGTAATTATTTTTTCACGGGCGAGGTAAGGGTTTTTTTCAGCTGAGGTTTTTCTCTTTCCTCATTTAATCATACTGCAGACCTGTATGGTTTTCATGTGTTGCACCAACCTCAGCTAGGTACCTTTCGTTTAAACATGTATTGTATTATTTAAGCTCATCATGTAATACTAATATATTACTTATGACTGAGATCTAAAGCGTGAAGTCAGAGAGCAAACATTGAAAGCATCCAGAATATCGGGCTTTCTGCAAGAAACAGTGTGGCGCAACAAATACCTCAATACAGACAGCAAAGTAAGAATATACAAGACAGCAATCCGACCCATCATAACTTATGCTGTCGAGACAAGACCTGACACCACAAAGACAACTCAGATGATGGGAACGGTGGAAATGAAGATAATGCGATGGATACATGGAAAAACCTTACTGGATAGAGTGAGAAACGAAGAACTCAGAGAACAAAGCAAGATACAGGACATGGGAAAGTTTGTGAGGCAGAAAAGAAGATACTGGAATAGACACATAGAGAGAATGCCGGATAGTAGACTGGTGAAAGTTGCAAAACACAACAAACCAATGGAAAAGAGAACACCAGGAAGACCGCCGAAACGCTGGAGATAATGACATTAAAAGAGTCTTCCGGGCTTATTGGCCGTGGTCTATTAGGAATTATTTCACCTAACGTTTCGCCCACAACTGCGGTAGGCATCTTCAGAGGATTCTTGGTCTTAGATTGTAACTCGACCGCTGAATTTCCGAAAGTGATGCTGGATTCGATCCGTTGGCCCCACTTATACCCTGATCATTGGCGGGAGAAGGTAGTGGGTTTACGCGCGCGATGTTGATTGGTCCATCGCTTCCACTTCGTATTGGCTTGATTTTGGTCTTTTCCAACACCGGCAACCATGCGCTATGTACCAAAGGGATTTCTTCCCTTCTGTTCATATTGTTCTTATGTTTATATATTTCAATGGCTTCCAGGTTCATCCTAGGATAGAAACTTTTGATGTTTGAAATAGCTTCTGCCTTTGAGAAAACAATATTGTGTCCATCTGTCAGAGCATGTTCCGCTAGTGCGGATTTTTCTGTCTGATTGAGTCGACAGCATCGTTCATGCTCCTTAATTCTCGTATTGATACTTCGCTTCGTTGTACCAATGTAGACTTTGCCGCAGTCACAAGGTATCCTGTAAATACCGGGTTGGGAGAGTGGGTCGACTTTGTCTTTGGTAGTTCTGATCATTTGGCCAAGTTTTTGAGTTGGCTTATAGACAGTCTCTATATTGTGGCCCTTTAGTATTCTACCAATTCTATCGGTGACCTTGGGGATATATGGTAAGATGGCTCTTCCATTGGGGGTGAGTTGTGATGTGTTATCATCACGTGTGGAAAGTCTTGGTCTTATTGCCCTCTGAATTTCCTTAGCATTATATCCGTTAGCGACGAATGCATGCTGTAGATGTTCAAGTTCATCTTCCAGAAATTCCGGCTCGCACAATCGTCGGGCTCTATCTACGAGTGTTTTTATAACTCCTCGTTTCTGTTGAGGATGATGATTGGACTGCTTGTGTAGATACCTGTCAGTGTGGGTTGTTTTCTATAAACCCTGTGTCCTAGCTTTCCATTAGGCTTTCTAGTAACCAAGACGTCTAGAAAGGGTAGAGCACCATCCTTTTCAATTTCCATAGTGAATTGAATATTTGGGTGCCTACTGTTAAGATGGGATAGGAAAGCATCCAATTCTTCAAGTCTATGACTCCAGACGACAAAAGTATCATCCACATAACGTAGCCATGTGGATGGTCTCTTAGTTGCCGCTTCAATTGCACTTTGTTCGAATTTCTCCATGAAGAAATTTGCAATTGCAGGACTTAGAGGGTTTCCCATGGCGCATCCGTCTATTTGCTCATAGAATTCGCCTTTCCACTGAAAATAGCTGGATGATAGGCAAAGTTCGAAGAGCTTTGTTATGTCATTCGGGAATAACTCAGACACGTAGTTAAGCGATTCCCTGATGGGAACTAGTGTGAACAAAGACACAACATCAAAACTAACGAGTCGGTCATTCGGTCCCAACTGGATGTTCTGCAGTTTTTCTACAAACTGAGTAGAGTCCTTGACGAAAGTGTCCGTGTTTCCCACATGAGGTCTCAACATAGTTGTTAAAACTTTGGCTAAGTCGTATGTTGGTGAATCGATGGTACTAACGATAGGTCTCAATGGGACATTATCCTTGTGAATTTTCGGAAGTCCTTATATACGCGGAGCCCTTGCTTCACTCTTACAAATCCTCTTTTTAAGTTCCTCATCGAGAGAAGAAACTTTTATAAGAGCCTTTGCTTGTCTGAGCCTGGACGAGGTAGGATCTCTTTTAAGCTTCCTGTAGTTTGAGGGGTCTAACAACGCCCTCATTTTGGAATCATAGTCAGAGGTGTCCATCACTACCGTCGCGTTTCCTTTGTCAGCTGGAAGGATCACAATGGATGTATCTTCATTAAGACTCTTTATGGCTTGGTGTTCCCTGAAATTTATATTATTTTTTGGAGGTTTAGCCTTCCTGATGATTCTTGAGGCTTCAGTCCTCACTTCTTCAGCCGTAGCCTCAGGTAAGGACCGAATTGCTGCCTCAACATTGGCTATTATATTCTCCACAGGAATTTGTTTCGTTCGAATGGAGAAATTGTTTCCCTTTTCAAGGATAGATTTCTCCTCTTGTGTTAATATCCTCTTGGACAAGTTAACAACAGTTTCTTTCCTGTTCGGAACTGAAGAAACAGATAATTCCTGCAACCGTGAGAATTTATTTTTGAGGCGTATAGTATTAGTGTACATTCGCCCCTCCATGGATTTCTGGGTTATGTTATCGACAGAAGTCCAGTCTGTTGGTGTTAAGGTTCCTACTAGATCATTCTGTATTTGTCCGATTTCCTCGTCGATACTGACAAGTTTCTGACGAGAATAACGGATCCTCCCCCTTAACAGAGCACACTCGGCTCGATTATATATCCTATGTGCCTGAGCACTCAGAAAAAGCCGTCTAAAGCGTACGAAGTTGGGCACAACATTCGAATCCCGACAACGTTTCAGAAATGTGAGGGTGCAAAGTTGGTCTGCCTTTCTCTTCCTCAACAAGTCCAATCGTCGAATGGAACTGTATGCTACCTCCCCGTAGAGGCGTTTAATAAATAGTTTCAGGCTTTCACGACCGGATATATTGACATTAAAAGAGTCTTGGAAGACTCTTTTAATGTCAATATATCCGGTCGTGAAAGCCTGAAAGCTGGAGATAATGTTGGACATCTACATCAGAAAAGGCTGATTGATGAATACACAGGCAGACGCCTACTTACATGACTGGAGATCCCATGTAAGAAAGAAGAAGAAGAAATTTTACTTACCTTTCCCAAAATCGTCGATCTTTTTAGTATGATTGGTTCTCTTGCGTCTTTTAAGTTGGCGTTTTTTAACCTTCGGCCTTTTCTTCGCACTTTGAGGGTTGAAAATAGTTTTGAAGAAACAATTCTTCTCCGTTTTCCTCGAGCATAGCTCGCATACAGTCCCTTTGGACACTTTTGGAGTCTCTAGACATTCGAATCCAGGAAGAATGTCCACATCTCCGAAATTTGAGAATGTCGTCGAAGTTTTACAGGTTGCTCTAGAACTCAGCGGCTCTAGAAGGAAAAGGTTCAGCTGGTTTAATTTTTCTGGATGAAAAAAAGACTCTTCTTCGGAGTAAAATGATAACAGGTCGAATGAATAAGTACAGTACAGCGTGGTCAGATTTGGTACTACATCTTTTATGTTAGAAGGGATAGCAGAGGAGTAACATAGACATATCATGATCTCTTTTTTCGAGAAAAATATATTGCTGAACACCGCAAGTCGCTACAGTGTCTAGTTACCGTGCTATAGTGACTTTGGAATTTGGCCAATTATTAATACGCTCTCGAAATTTTCGCGTTGCCATAAAAAATCTGTGAGCCTATGAATTGAAGATGGTATTCATTTTGATAAATACTGTTTTGAATTTGTCCCTCTTTGGAAAAAGGACTTATTTTTGTTAAATGTTTCAATTTATGTGCTGTATTTCTGTCTTAAAAAAATGAGGGTTACAGATACTCAAAATCGTTTGAATTTTTGATTACTAATCACCAAGATGAGAAGGAGTTTCTGGAGAAGGAGAAAACTGAAAGAGAAACCCTCTGGTAGAATCTCCCAGGGTTGGATCACCCCAAAAAGTTCCTTCGGAATTTTGAAACTGAAAGATCCAAGAGATATTTGGATCTCCGTAAGAACCAACTACACCTCCTCTCTGGCTTTCTTACAGGGCATTTTCGCCTCAGAAAGCACTTGCTGAGAATGGGCGTATCGGACACTGACGAGTGTAGATTCTGTGGGGAGGAGGAAGAAACTCCTATTCACCTAGTAACAGAATGCTTTGGCATTGTAAGCCAAAGGAAACAATGCTTTGGTCAAGAGAGCTGTAGGAGTGAGGAATTAGCCTCACCGACGCCTTCCGAGATATTGGATTTCATAAGATCTCTGGGACTGGAAGGCGAGCTGTAAAGCTTTGTCAGGGGGCACAATAGACCATCAGGTCGCAGTGGACTGTAACCCCTTTTAAACTATTAACCATTAAGACGAGCCAAGCAAAGCGCCGCGCCGGGGCACTACCTACCTTTGCTCGAAGTGTTTCGTCGTATTTTTGAACCCCCATACCTTGAGTTTGGAATGTAGTAGATGAACAAAATTCTCAGGATATAATGCCAGTAGTGAACTAATCAATCGTGCAAAGTTTCAAGTGCATAGCTCGTACACTTAAGATTTTATAGATATCTAAAAACCCCCGATTTCGTCGCTCACTCACTGATGATCATAAAAACTGTTAGGGTACTTCCCGATGTTCTTTCAAGTTGAAATTTGGTATGTGAGCTAGTTTCAGTACACAAACAACGGAAAAATTCTTAAACTTGAAACTTTCACCTCCAAACCCTAAGAATCAGGGGATGTATAAGTTTGTATGAGACTTCCACCAATTTTGATGCTAGTGGTCTAGAAATTGATATATACGGAGGACTGCTTGTTCAAAATGTAAAAAAAATATTCAAGAATTCTTTGGGAGCAATATCAGTCAAGTTATTCCTTATTATTATTTCCTTATTATTGATATTGATTTTATTGGGTTAACTATCGTTTTGATATATTTCAATCAGATTGATACTCTTGAAACTACTCCAACAGACATGTGACCTTGTATTTTTCAATTTTTATTTTTTCAATCTTTCCCAGAATTTTGGCCACACAACAAAAATTGTTGTTTTTTTCACTAACGGAACAGCAAAAAAGATTAACAACGACTGGGAGGGGGAGTTCGGAATTAAGTCACTGCCTCCTGGTGTTGAACAGTTGAACAGAGAAATTATTGGAAAGGATGGAAGGAAGAATAAAAGATCGTATGATCTGAATTGAAATAATAAACTATTTTTATTATTAAAAAATAACAAATGTCCATAGAGCTAATAGGGTCCTTCAGCCTTGCAGTGTGACAAACCTTATTAATGACAATAAAAAATGAAGAATGAAAAAAAAGAAAAAAGAATCAGCAACATTCTCATTCAGAAAAAGAGTCCCGCAGGGTTCACTTCTGTCTCCCTTCTTTCACAACATACTTTTTTGAATTGAAATAAACTGCTCCACATGAGTTACGGATATTGACTTAAATTGCAAAAAAATATATTTCAAATGAGATTTTGTGATGAAAATTCATACATATTAATATAATTTCAAGTTGCAGGAAAGAAAATTAATTTTAGCCTGTAGGTCTGCAGCGTATACAGGGTGGTTAAGAAAAACCGAGTAAAATAACGAAATTTTATTCCCCGAGAATTCAAGCATTTCAAGACTATCAATACAATGTATGGCCTCCACGGGAATCAAGAACAGCTTGACATCTTCTTTGCATACTACACACGAGGTTGTTGAACATTTCTTGAGGAATTTGGTTCCATAAACGGGGCAGAAGCTCTCTCAGATCATTTAAGGATTCTAGGGTAGGTTGATGTTATCTAATCATCTTTGGAGCATATCCCATGCATGTTCTATGCAATTCAAATCTGGTGAGTGCGGAGGTTCTGGTAAATGTGGAATACCAAGCTCCTCGCGCGCATTGTCAACTATGTCTGCACGGTGCGGTCTAGCGCTATCGTCGAGAAATTGAAAAGTTTCACCAATAGCAGCGTGAAAATTTGGCAAAACATTGTCAATGACATTCTCCCTATAGTGTAAGTTGGTCATATCACCAAGACAAATGTGTAGATCTGTGCGCCCGTTGAAATATATCCCGACCCATACCATAGCACTACCCCCTCGGAATGGATGGACTTCTTGGACAGAGCGACGATTACGGGGTATGCGTGGGATTTTCCATACCCTTATTTCTCGAGAACCTGAAAATCGTCCATATCTGGATTCATCTCTGAGAAGGACACGACTCCATTGATCGTTAAAATTGATATGTTGCCTTGCCCATTCCAGTCTTTGACGCTTATGGTCACGTGCTAATGGAACTCCTCTCAATGGACGTCTAGAACCTACATCCGCCTCTCTCAAACGTCGTCTGATAGTTTCGATGGAAACTTGGACCCCATCTGCATTTTGAAGAGTATTCCGTAGCATTCTACACGTAGATGTAGGCTTTCTTCTCGCCGAAACGGTGATGAAACGATCCTGAGCACCTATTCCAAAATCGAGATAACACTTCGGCTTACTTGGAGCCTTTCCGCTACAACAACCTGAGTTTAGGCCACCCTGTAGCATTCCGATAGCCCTATTACCCTCAGCGTTAGTTAATTTACGTCATGACATTTTCAGAAAACTCTTTTCAAATCGAAGCCGTTGATAAACTGACTCCATTTTAAAATAAGAACATTCACGAAGCATATGCCAAGAACCTTACTTCAGAAAAAAGGCGGCCAGATCGACGAAATGTCTCATACTGATTTTTATTGGATCGATTCAAGTTGTTATTGAGTTTTAAATGATTTTACGGCGATTTTCTCGAAGATTAGATACTTTTCATATCCCTAACTCTTGTGGAGCAGTACAGGGTGTTTCAGTATAAGGTTCCGTAAATTCGGAATCTTAATCCTCAGATGATTTAATGATATAAAGTTTTTATGAACTATGGGTCTCTGACGCACTGTTTCTGAGATACAGGGTGTTGAAATTAAAAAAAAATGGTTTTATGAAATTATTTTCTACACCGTACACGATCTCTTTTTGCGTTTTGGTACGTTATGAGTACGCATTAAGACAAATTTCTTCCGATACGAAACGATGTTCAATTTTCACCAGTGGCGTCCGTACAGACTTCTGTCCGAACAAATTCGGTGGAAAAATTTGTACGCCATTGGTTTTCTCAAATTTTTAATTATTCTCATAATAACCATATAATTCACAGTAAGAATCGTCTCTCGAGTTTTTTACCTGCGACAAATATTTTCTTAGATGAAATTTCATTTTATTTTTTTTCTCAGAAAGTATTCGTCGCAGGTAAAAAACTCAAGATACCATTCCTACTGTCAATTATGTGGTAATTACGAAAATAATTTAAAATTTGAAAAAACTCATTGGCGTACCAATTTTTTCACCGAATTTGATCGGACAGAAGTCCGTACGGACGCCACTGGTGAAACGAAACATCGTTTCGTATCGGAAAAAATGCGTCTTTATCATGTAGCGGTCTTCAAGCATCTGAAATGCCGAAAAATCATCACCTGGAAGGTCGTATCCGGTTTGAAAAACCCTCACGACCAGAGAGCAACAATTTGTGGATTTTGAATTTGAATGTCGAAGGAATTTCGGAGGACAAGTGTGATTACGTCTCCAAATTGGCTGATGAACATGGTATCGAAGTGATTCTTCTGCAAGAAACCCACACGGCAACAGAAAAAATCCTTGTGAAGGAGGACAGTTGAAAGTTATGTATTAATTGATTTTTTACAAGTTTAGCTTGTTTTGTTAGAAAATTATCAGTTCGTAATTTCCAACAGATTCGGAAAGGGGAAATTGATGGAGTTTTTTTTCATTTCTTTCAAATTTTGTGACATTTCTGTCATAAATATTCATAAACCTCCGAACATTATTTGGCCAATAAATCTGAATGTTGATGTTTTTCAAAGTAGCAAATGCATTTGTAAAATGCATTTGATTTATTCTGAATAATCGGTTTCTTTTCTGCTTTTGTCTTTTTTCATTTCAGATTAAAAATTGCGAGTCGTTTTGGGAAGAATCTGTTTATCCGAGCCCATCGACGGATAACATGAAGATGATCACACTGATGTCTTTCAAGATTTTCCTGATATTCAATATTTTGTTATTTTTTTTACGGGGAGACAGGTTTTTTCGGCTGAGGTTTTTTCCCCTGTCTGTATAGTATCGTATGATTCTATAGTATCATACGAAGAATGATATGATACCCCGTTCTTTTTTTACCTCAGCTTAGGTACTTTCAACATTTTTTGTATTATTTTAGCTCTCTTTTTCATAAGAATATATATATACATATATATATATATATATATATATATATATATATATATATATATATATATCATGAAATCATCTGAGGATTAAGATCCCGAATTTACAGAAGCTCATTCTGAAACACCCTGTATATTTCATGGTAAAAATTTAAATCAATCGAATCTACGATATTATTCCTGTTTCTCTGAGCCAAAACGAGGAAACCCTGAGCAGATCACATCACAAATTAAGACTCCTTCGTCGGCGTTTGCCTAATCCAAGTCCCCAAGAACGCACCTGTGTGTTCCGTAAGCCGATCCAAGCTAGCCTTGAACTTAGACGTCTGCGTCGAATCCTCGTAGTTCAAATTGTCCATTTCTTCCTCGGCGTCCATGTCCTTGACGTCCGTAGTGGGATAGGTAGCTCTGAGGTCGAAGCAGATGGATTTTTCCTTGATAGGGGACTTGTTCCCGGACTCTATCTGATGTTTGTCGGTGTTTTCTTGCGCTTTCCTCTCTTCAAGGCTAAGAAGGCCTTTCATGGTGGCCGCTATGTCGGTCCAAGAAGCTGTGGCCTTCTCATCTCCGTCGATGTCTAAAGGGATGTTGAGCTCTTTCATCAGTTCGTGTACACGCATGAGCATGCGGTCCTGAAAGAGGAGTTAGGTTATTTTCAATCGGGTTCATCGTCCTAAGAAACGTACTTTAGAATCCGTTTATTATAGTCCAAGAGCTAGTGAACCTTTTGACTAACGGTTTGTCTGTAAGGCTAGAAATTTTTATAGCGATAGTTCCTAGCATGCTGAGGACGGAAATCATCGCCTGGCACCCCTCACCCCTGCACGTCATCAAGGTCTATATCTTTGAAAGTGTTAAAAAAATAAAAAAAATAAACTTGTTCCTGTAAGCTTGAAACTTTCATACGATTTTGTTCGTTCATTGTGAAGTTCAAAAAAAATTGACAGGCGATTTTGACGAGCACAACTACCTGCCAGGCGACTCGAAAAGGGTGTAAAATACGAACAAAAATGAACTTTTTTATATAAGGCTGAAATTTATATATGTGTTCGTCGGAGGGAATGAAAAAATTAGTTTTATTATTAATCTTCATCATCATCTGATATGTTATCATTAATTTTTCATCATATAGTACAGTCGTTTCAAGCGTAGTACACTGTGTCTTAAATTGGTTGAGACTGCATTATATCTCAGCTATTATTGAAAATAGAGTCATGCGGTTTTCGAGACCCTGTGCCACTTTTTTGTAAAACTTTTAAATCCACAAACAGAAATATTCCATCTTCTTTTGTTTCTGGAATACAGTGCGAAAATGATAATGTTCACTTTTTGAAGATGTTGGTTGTCCCAAACCTGCTCAATCGGATTGAGATCTGGACTTCTTGCTGGCCATTCCATTCGAGAGACTTCAACCTCTTCAAGGTACTCCTGAACGATGCGCGCACGATGGGGTCTGGCATTATCGTCCATAAAAATGAAGTTTTCACCAATGTATGGGGCAAATGGCACTACGAGCTCTTCAAGAATGTTTCTTATATACTTATCAGCATTCATAGCTCCATTATCAACGACCACTAGGTTTGTGCGAGCAGTCAAAGATATTCCACCCCATACCATAATCGTTCCTCCCCCGAAACCAGTAGTATTAGGGAAATTGCACTGAGCATATCTTTCATGTGAACGTCTGTATACAAGGGAACGTCGATCACAATGGTAGAGGCAGAATCTAGACTCCCAATGGATATGCTCTCTCGCAAAATCTAAACGCGCCCTGCGATGGGCTGGGGTAAGAGCTGGGCCTCTTGCCGCGACACGAGGCCTTGAATCATATTCTCTGAGGCGATTTCTTATTGTCTGAGTGCTTATTTGCACCCCATGAGTTTGCTCAAGCTGATTTTGAAGGAGGCGAGCGGTTGCAAACCGTTGTCTCAACGAAGAAACTCTCAAGTAACGTTCTTGAATGGCAGTTGTCACTGGTGGTCTACCCTGTCCTGGTCTTCAGACATTCATACCTGTCTCCCCGAATCGCTGCAACATTCTGGACACACTCGTATGGGGAAACTCCAAACCTTTCTGCAATTCTTGTGTATGTCCACCCTTCTCCTCGCAAAACTACCGCTTGGGCACATTCTTCTTGGGTCATATTGCGTACTTCGCGTTGCATGGCGATCGAGTGTAGAAAATCAAACGAAAGAAAAACTATTGATCACTAGAATTGATCTAGAACAACTGATTTTAGAATGGAGTCAATACATTCAAAATCTGATAATATCATCTTTTTTTATTCCTGCTGGGAAAAAACATCTGTATTGAAGAAGAACGTTGAAAGTGGATAACATATGCATGCATACTTCTGAGAATAGTATATTCTAAAACAAGTTGCAGAATGAGCTCCTATTCCAACACGAATGCGAAGTTCGAAAACGAGCGACGAAGGAGCGAGTTTTTGATAGCATGAGTGTTGGAATTGCCTTCTGCAACGAGTATTAGACGGTATTTTCTCTATTTCAATCAATTTTTGTGAAATACTCTCGAAATTCAAATGAAAATTTGACAGATCACGGAATTTGAATTGATTTGATTCGAAACTTGATTCGATCGAAGGTCAGTACTGACAACCATAAAACGAAAAATATAACTGAAAACAATGCTGTAATGAGTTTCATTACAGCACTACTTTTAGTACTGTAATGAACTCATTACGATACTGAAATAGAGAAAAATAATTATTATTGAAAACACCTTCAGTTGTAGAATAAATTTGAGAATTCCATAATGTGCGTTAATTTTTTTGCGCAGTGTATTTCACTCAATAGCTATCTCAGTTAATATTGGTCGTACACAAAAGTTCAAATGGGCAAACTTGCAGTATTTTTCATGGGCATTCAGAATTCAGTACTAAGAAATTCATAAAGGCATCGAAAACCTGAAAATTTGTTGTGAAAGAACCTCCTAGTCTCTCCATGGTTAATCAACCAACTGCAGACACTGTTGTCAATTGCATCTTCATTAGGTGTTACGTGCTTCCTGAAGCTACGGTGTCGATTGAGGAGGTTTAGCGTATTCTTTGAAAAAAAGAAAGAGCCAGCACCAAGAGATTTCACCAGAATATATTGGTTTATTCATACATGTAAACATACCTGATCGAATATGATATATGATTGACGATATGATAACCATTATGAAAATGAGTAATATATGACTCAGAATTCGACTTAAATTCAAATAATATTCGATCTTTCTGAATTACAAAATAAAATTTCTGAAATGCAATTGACTAATCTGAATTTCATATGACATATTCTGAAATTCAATTGACTAATATGAATTACATTTGATGTTTTCTGTTATTCAATTGACTAATCTGAAATTCAATTGACGCTTTCAGAAATTGAAATGACTAACCTGAAATACAATCGACGGTTTCTGAATTACATTTGAAAATGGTGTACTTTCCTGAAAAGTCTAAATTGAAGAGAAAAGATAGCTCAGCACTATCGTCTCTTCTCCTCACAAATGAATGAGAAAAATTGTGCTACATTTGTGCTGTCTTGTTCCGTAAATATTTTCAAGGTAGATTCTCCAGATTTCCTGACAAATTATGAAAATGAAAACAAGTCAGCAAAGCACTTTACTTTTTTTTCCGACAAGAATTGTTTTATATTATTGCGCCGCAATCGTGCCAGTCAAATTTTCAGAAAAAATTAACAGGTTTTCCCTCTTAGAAGCTGAGTAACTGTACATTATTCAGCTTTTTCAATTTTCAGTTTTTATTTCCGAATACGAAAATTCACGAACAAAATAACCTACCAATTCTAATCTCTCACTATTTGCCTTGATATGGCTAGTGAAAACTTTCTTCATATCCTTATTAGTGTACAAATCGTTCTTTATGATGTCTTCTGTGATCCTCAGTAGAAATTGAAGGTATTCGTGTTCTTCATAGCTGAAAAAAATAAAGAGTTTGGTCGCAAAATATTGTCTCGTCAAATTTCAGATGATGGTTGTGATCTATTAAGGTTCCCACTGTATGTATATTAATGAAACCAACCTTGCATTGCTGTTTTTGGAAGGAGCTACATTTTCGGTATTGGTACAACTCGATGCAATTTTTTTTATTTCAGTCTTTTCTCCATGCCTCGGTTGTTCCGATTTTTCTTGAATATCCTGGAAACATTGAAATGTGGAATAAGATAATATTAAGGGTTGGGTGATAATCTAGAATAAAATTATTATATTCTTAAGAAACGGCTCATAATACATCAGTGTGTGTCAAGGAAACTTGCTAATTTGAAAGGTGAATGAATCAAGTTATTTTTTTATTGTATAATAGACATTCTGAAATTCTTCCTGAGTTAGTGTATCATAAGCTTCAATATATGTATTGTATTATTTTAGTCAATTAATATTATATTTTAAAACAAGTTGCAGAATGAGCTCCTATTCCAAGACGAATGAGTGTTGGAATTGCCTTCTGCAACGATATTTTCTCTATTTCAGTCAAGTTTTATGAAGTATTTAAATAAAAATTCAGACTAGTGACTTTTGTATTGTATCTTGGCCAGTTGGTATGACTTACGAAATTTGACAGATTAATGCATTTGAATTGATTTGATTTGAGAATTCAGAGGATCTGAGATCAGTACTGACAACCACAAAACGATAAATAAAACTGAAAACAATGCTGTAATGAGTTTCATTACAGCACTACTTTTAGTACTGTAATGAACTCATTACGATACTGAAATAGAGAAAAGGATATAAATATACAAGATATAGCAGCCATAGAGGCAGAAAGTCCTGATATTTGTGACTCTAATCTCTATTTTTTTTCTGGAATACCTACCAACTCGCCGATGCACGAAATTCTGGAACAGTTGATTGGAACGGAACTGTACGCAGTCGGACTGTTCTTGTTCACGTCCTGATCGGTTCTTCTGGGTTTAGTCTCTCCATGGGATTGGTCGCTGACAGGATACTTGGTACATGCGCGTAACGATCTGTTACCAGAAGATCTAGCAGAATATTTTTCCGGCTGAAAATTGTGAAGATATATTAAATTTGGTGAGGACAAATTGAAGTTTTCAGGTCGTTCAGCATGTTTCTAATACGGTCGTTGTACCTACATCTCTAGCATCATTGACGAGTATTATTCTGCATTAAAAGCTAAGAAGCATTGAGATTTTTTTTAATAAAGAACTAAATATAGGTAAACATGGTGTCCTGAAACATAAGATCATCTTTCAATATCAATTCGTATATTGCCTCAAACATTATATTACCAAGATGTCACTGTATGGAGAAGTCATTCGAAAAAACATTCATTATTTCGAAAGTTCTCAGCACCGAAGGGTCACTCATTCGAAAATGACGTCTACTTTCTTCTGATTGATTGTCAGTTCGGACTGCAATAAATGTTTTCGATTGAGTGAAGCATACAGATACCACATAGATATAAATTGAAAAGAATAGTAGCTTAAACTGATACCTGTAGTAGATCATTTATTCGAAATTCTAAAATTATTACTATTGTCATGAATAAAACCAATGGACCTTCTATCTGACAGGAAAGTTTCTAATAATCGATTCATTTTTTCAAACCTTCAAATGAGTCTACATTTTAAAAATCAAACCATTTTTATACTCTGTTTCATATATACTGAAGACAAATACAGGAATGCCGGACCTGCTTTAAGTTTATCATCAAACCTCTTTCATCGAAGGTAGTGAGGCTATGAGCCTGATCAAAACAATTCTTATTTTGCCCGAAATACACTGCGCAAAAAAATTTACGCACATTCTGAAAATCTCAAACATTGACTTTATAACTTATTTTTTATGTTCTCTCGGGAAGGTTTTGAACGAAACAAGACACATTAAAAGGAAGAAAAATTCAGGATTTCACCGAATCTTATGTGAAAGAAGAGAAATGAACAATTTTCAAAATACTGAAATGCTGATAAGTGATTTAATACTTGGTATTTCCACCCCTTGCGTTAATTGCAGCTCGTCATACCTACTCAAAATGAGTGATCTTAAAATGTTCTGATCTAATCCTTCCCAGATTTCTCCGAGTTGGATACCTAAGCCATTAAGAGTAGCTAGATGATTTTCTGAACTTCCCAGCATTCTATTGAGGTTGTCCCAAAGCTACTCAATCGGATTGAGATCTGGACTTCTTGCTGGCCTTTCCATTCGAGAGATTTCAACCTCTTCAAGGTACTCCTGAACGATGCGCGCACGATGGGATCTGGCATTATCGTCCAGAAAAATGAAATATCCACCAATGTATGGGGCAAATGGCACTACATGCTCTTCAAGAATGTTCCTTATATACTTATCAGCATTCATAGCTCCATTATCAACGACCACTAGGTCTGTGCGAGCAGTCAAAGATATTCCACCCCATACCATAATCGATCCTCCCCCGAAACCAGTAGTATTCAGGAAATTGAACTGAGCATTTCTTTCATGTGGACGTCTGTATACAAGGAAACGTCGATCACAATGGTAGGGACAGAATCTAGACTCATCTGTGAAGGGAACTCTTTCCCAATCGGCCCCTTCCCAATGGATATGCTATCTCGCAAAATCCAAACACGCCCTTCGATGGGCTTTACTCTCAAGTAACGTTCTCGAATGGCAGTTGTTACCCGTGGTCTACCCTGTCCTGGTCTTCGGATATTCATACCTGTCTCCCTGAATCGCTGCAACATTCTGGACACACTTGTATGGGAAACTCCGAACCTTTCTGCAATTCTTGTGTATGTCCACCATTCTTCTCGCAAAACTACCGCTTGGGCACATTCCTCTTGGGTCAAATTGCGAGTTTCGCGTTGCATAGCGATCGAGTGTAGAAAATCAAACGATTGATCACTAGAATTGATCGAGAACAACTGATTTTAGAATGGAGCCAATACGTTTAAAATCTGATATCATCTTTTTTTATTCCTGCTGGGAAAAAACATCTGTATTGAAGAAAAACGTTGAAAGTGGATAACATATGCATGCATAATTCTGATAAAAATAATTATCATTGAGAACACCTTCAGGTGTAGAATAAATTTGAGATTTCCATAATGTGCGTTAATTTTTCTGCCCAGTGTATATCCTTTATCAGACATATATAAATTGAAAAGAAGAGGATCTGAAAACTGATCCTTGTGGAAGACTACCTAGTCACGGAATGCTTTGCCATTGTAAGCCAAAGAAAAGAATGCCTTGGTCAAGAAACTTGTAGGAGTGAGGGATTTGCCTCGCTGAAGCCTTCCCAGAAAATGGATTTCATTAGATCTCTTTAACTGGGAGACGATCTGAAAAGGGTGCGGTGCTTTGTCAGGGGGTACAAATAAAGACCATTAGGTCGCAATGGACTCTTACCCCCTTTAAACAAACTAACTTACTAACTACATCTTGTACATCAATAACACGACAAGAATAGCCTATATACACTTCACAATTTTACCGCAGAGCAAAATGATTGTATTTTTCAATTCAGTGCCTAACTTACCAAGCGATGTGGTGAATCTTCTGGATGCCGACGTGTCTTCGGACGAAGAGGTGGGCCTTTGGTCTTCGAAGATGGATTGTCGGCACCAGAGGTCAGTAGGTCGTTCAAATGGCTGTAGCCGCAACTGTGCTTCTTCACTCCATAACCGTGTATCGGAAGATGGACCATTTCGACATGTTGGAAGCTGAATCGACGAATTTCATTGAAAATTTTCAACCCGAAATTTTTTTTATAATCGCGACAGTTAATCTGTACACAGTGGAAGAATTCTTGAGTTGACCCGGTTACATCCGTGGAGCCAAGTCTGTGATGCGGTGTAGTATATTGTCGAAATGAATGTTTTTGTAATTGTTTTTAATATGCTACTTTCGTAGATTTTTAATTATTGACATGCCATGTATTTTTATGATAGTTCAGGTCTTTATTTTTGAGAAATTTATGAATTTTTTGCATGTATATTTTTGCAAATAATAAAGGTAATCTAATCTAATCTTGCAAAGATCGGTATGCTACGATGTAACATAAAACTGGTAATTGATTACTATACTCGGTATACAGGGTTATTCTCGAATATGGCTCTATAGAATATTTTTAGGAAAGACACAAGATTCAGGATTGACATTCTAAAGGTGAGCTTCAAGTAAGAAGACGACTTCTCGTATATTTTTGAAGGTTCTAGGACTTCCGGTTTTTCCGGAAGTGACATCAACTTTCGTTTTTCAAATGGGAAGACCCATTTTTCATTGCTTAAATAGTTTCTCCATTGAATTCTGAGTCTTTTTGATTCCATTTCCCGAGCAAATTCTCTTTAAATGAGGAAATACGAGAAAAAAATTTCAAAATTGAACTCTGTTGAAATACAGACAACTTCGAGGTTTTTTCATTAAAAATTCTCATTTTTGAGAATCTCCGAGAAGAAAGGCTGATGCTTCTTTTTCGACAGCGTGATTTTCAGAATATGATACAGGTCACAAATTCTTTGTCAAAGTAAGAAGTGACGAAACATTAAAAAATCGTTTTTTCCAAATTGGAACTCCATTTTTTCGAAGCATTTTCAAATCTTCGACAAAAATAATAGGAGCATACGTCTAAGACTTTTATCCCAAAATGAATATTTTTCGAGATATTCAGGAAAAACGATTGTCTTCAATTTTCAATCTCATTCCGAATGTGTTTTTTACTGGAGAATAATTAGCGGTCAAGTGAAATTTTTGGAAATCTCTGTTGTAGAGAAAATATTTTTTTATAGTTCAGACGAGTTCAGTTCTTCTTTATTTTTTAAAGGTTTGGATAATTTTCGCAAATTCTTAATTCTGGAGAATTTCTTTTTTGTCATGGTAGGGAAATTTGAATTTTCAGTAATGAAATTGTTACATGTTCTGTTAAATATTCTTTCAAAATTATTACAAATTATTTTTTTCTGCATTCCTGAGAATTTTTTTTGTTGACTTCGCTAATACTCACATTGAAAACTTTGAACCAATTGTTGCTCTCGCATTACAGATGGTAATTCAAGAACTTAACTCGTCTGAACAATAGAAAATATTTTCTCAATAACAGAGATTTCCAAAAATTTCACTTGACCGCTAATTATTTTCCAGTAAAAAAACACATTCGAAATGAGATCGAAAATTGAAGACAAAATCGTTTTTCCTGAATATCTCGAAAAATATTCATTTTGGGATAAAAGTCTTGGACGTATGCTCCTATTATTTTTTGACGAAGAGTTCGAAAATGCTTAAAAATGTTTAAGAATCGAGACAGTTAATTGATCCGTCCTGCAATGATCGGTATGCAATGACGAAACACGAAAAGGGTAATTGATGACTACACGGTATATACAGGGTGAGTCTTCGACTCATAGTGCTTGATTGGTCAATAACTCTTACAAATTTTGTGCTAGGTGAATAGTTCGAATTTTTACAAAATCTGAGTACTCAGATCATAAGCTTTATTTCATTTTTGACTCTACAGGCTGCTCCGAAAATGGTGTGACGTGATGTAACATCGTTTTTTCAAATGAGAATTCCCATTTTTTATCTCAAGCACTGGGAGAAAATGTGGTGTAAATTTATCAGATACAACAATTTTATTTTAATTTTTTTAACGGGGAGACAGGTTTTTTCGGCTGAGGTTTTTCCCCTGGCTCTATAGTATTGTATGATACTAGTGATGATAGTATCGTATGATACTATAGTATCATACGAAGAATGTTATGGTACCCCATTTCTTTTATTACCTCAGCTAAGGTTCTTTTTGTTTCAACATTGTATTATTTTAGCTATCTTATTCAAAAGAATATACAGGGTGGCCATTTGAAAACGAAACAGACGAGATTACAGACGAAATAAATTTTTTCGATAGAAATGCTCGGACAGGTCGATTTCTGTTTCGAGGGGGACAACTTAAGATGTAGGTTACGGACGCATAGCGCTTCAACCCTTGCTACTACAACCCTCACCCCCAATTTTTGAATAGGGAAGATGGGGTGAGTGATACCTCATTTGAAAGGTATTTTTATACTGATTTCAGCACAGTAATTATTTTTTCATTTTATGCATTAGTTCTCGAAATATTCTTGACTAAGCATTTGAAAATGAAGTGGTGTTTTCATGGCACTTGTAGTGTTTTTTTGTGAAAAACCTTTGAAATGAGGTATCACTCATCCCATCTTCCCTATTCAAAAATGGGGTGAGGGTTGTAGTAGCAAGGGTTGAAGCGCTATGCGTCCGTGACCTACATATTAAGTTGTCCCCCTCGAAACAGAAATCGACCTGTCCGGGCATTTCTATCGAAAAAATATATTTCGTCTGTAATCTCGTCTGTTTCGTTTTCAAATAGCCACCATGTATTTCGAGAACTAATGCATAAAATGGAAAAAAAATACTGTGCTGAAATCAGTATAAAAATACCTTTCAAATGAGGTATCACTCACCCCATCTTCCCTATTCAAAAATTGGGGGTGAGGGTTGTAGTAGCAAGGGTTGAAGCGCTATGCGTCCGTAACCTACATCTTAAGTTGTCCCCCTCGAAACAGAAATCGACCTGTCCGAGCATTTCTATCGAAAAAATTTATTTCGTCTGTAATCTCGTCTGTTTCGTTTTCAAATGCCCACCCTGTATTTCGAGAACTAATGCATAAAATGAAAAAACAATAACTGTACTGAAATCAGTGTAAGAATACCTTTCAAATGAGGTATCACTCACCCCATCTTCCCTATTCAAAAATTGGGGGTGAGGGTTGTAGTAGCAAGGGTTGAAGCGCTATGCGTCCGTAACCTACATCTTAAGTTGTCCCCCTCGAAACAGAAATCGACCTGTCCGAGCATTTCTATCGAAAAAATTTATTTCGTCTGTAATCTCGTCTGTTTCGTTTTCAAATAGTCACCCTGTATTTCGAGAACTAATGCATAAAATGAAAAAACAATTACTGTGCTGAAATCAGTATGAAAATACCTTCCAAATGAGGTATAACTCACCCCATCTTCCCTATTCAAAAATTGGGGGTGAGGGTTGTAGTAGCAAGGGTTGAAGCGCTATGCGTCCATAACCTACATCTTAAGTTGTCCCCCTCGAAACAGAAATCGACCTGTCCGAGCATTTCTATCGACAAAATTTATTTCGTCTGTAATCTCGTCTGTTTCGTTTTCAAATAGCCACCCTGTATTTCGAGAACTAATGCATAAAATGGAAAAAAAATTACTGTGCTGAAATCAGTATAAAAATACCTTTCAAATGAGGTATCACTCACCCCATCTTCCCTATTCAAAAATTGGGGGTAGTAGCAAGGGTTGAAGCGCTATGCGTCCGTAACCTACATCTTAAGTTGTCCCCCTCGAAACAGAAATCGACCTGTCCGAGCATTTCTATCGAAAAAATTTATTTCGTCTGTAATCTCGTCTGTTTCGTTTTCAAATGGCCACCCTGTATATATCGTCAAACAAAACGGTGGCCAACTCACCTTGGCTCTGAATTGCTGAAACGATGCAACACTTTGGGGGGAGCACAATCAACAACGCTTTGGACCCTTCTCAGTCTGTTATAGTGGCTTCTCATATGAAAAAACACATCTATCTGGCAGTTGTCGAACACCATACTTGATATAGAAAGAATAAATGTAAAATTTCAATGTGAGTGAGGGTTATACTGAAAAATTACTCATATGCAATACATCGCAAGCCCTGTTGCTAGGCTCCAAACAATACAAACAAACAATATGTGTTGACCTGTTGATTTAAACTGCTACACATGAGTTAGGGATATCGACTTAAATTGCAAAAAATATAGTTTGAATGAGATTTCGTGATGAATTCATATAAATATGATTTCAAGTTGGAGGAAATAAAATTAATTTTACCCTGTAGGTCTGCAGCGTATACAGGGTGATTAAGAAAAATCAAGTAAAATAACGAAATTTCATTCCCAGAGAATTCAAACATTTTAAGACTATCAATACAATGTATGGCCTCCACGGGCATCAATAACAACTTGACTTCTTCTTTGTATACTACACACGAGATTGTTGAACATTTCTTGAGGAATTTGGTTCCATAAACGTGGCAGAAGCTCTCTCAGATCATTTAAGGATTCTGGGGTAGGTTGATGATTATCTAATCTTCTTTGGAACATATCCCATGCATGTTCTATGCAATTCAAATCTGGTGAGTGCGGAGGTATTGATAAATGTGGAATACCAAGCTCCTCGCGCGCATTCTCAACTATGGCTGCACGGTGCGGTCTAGCTTTATCGTCTAGAAATTGAAAAGTTTCACCAATGGCAGCGTGAAAATTTGGCAAAACATTGTCAATGACATGCTCCCTATAGTGTGAGGCGGTCATATTCCCAGGAAAAATGTGTAGATCAGTGCTCCCGTTGAAACATATCCCGGTCCATACCATAACACTACCCCCTCGGAATGAATGGATTTCTTGGACAAACCGACGATTACGGATATGCTTGGTATTGTCCATACCCTTATTCTTCGAGAATCTGAAAATCGTCCATATCTGGATTCATCAGTGAAAATTATACTGCGCAATTGATCGTTCCAATTGATATGTTGCCTTGCCCATTCCAGTCTTCGACGCTTATGGTCACGTGTTAATGGAACTCCTCTTAATGGATGTCTAGAACCTACATTCACCCCTCTCAAACGTCGTCTGATGGTTTCGATGGAAACTTGGACCCCATCTGCATTTTGAAGAGTATTCCGTAGCATTCTACACGTAGATGTAGCCTTTCTTCTCGCAGAAACGGTGATGAAACGATCCTGAGCAGGTGTTGTTTTTCGTCGCCCACCAAGCCTCGGTCTTTCCACCACAGAACCTGTCTCCCTGAACCTTTTCCAAAGTCGATATATCACACTTTGACTGACTTGGAGCCTTTTCGCTACAACAACCTGAGTTAGGTCACCCTGTAGCATTCCGATAGCCCTTTTACCCTCAGCGTTTGTTAATTTACATCTTGACATTTTCAGAACTCGTTTCAAATCGAAGCCGTTGATAAACTGTCCCCATTTCAAAATAAGAACATTCATGAAGCATATGCATAGAACCAAACTTTAGAAAAAAGGGGACCAGATTGACGAAATGTCTCATACTGATTTTTTTGGATCGATTCAAGTTGTTATTGAGTTTTAAATGATTTTACAGCAATTTTCTCAATGATTGCATACTTTTCAAAACGATTGAATACGATATCCCTAACTCTTGTGAAGCAGTATATTTTATTCAACTTACAGACCAGCATTCATTCGTTGAGCTTTTCCTTCCAGGAACTCATGACCTACAACTAGAAACTATACAAATGATTTGAATTTTCTTCACATTTAAACACTTTAATTTAAATCACTAAAATTTTTTGGCGTTTATATCAATTTATTGACACGAGAACTATTGTAGACGTCAAATTTTTCACGCATAGAAAAATCGAGAACATGATAATAAATTTTCTGTTTTCTCGAAAAGTAATTATTTTTGACTCTACAGTTGGTCCGAAAATGGTGTAACCCTGTTCTTTCGAATGAGAATTCCCAATTTTTATATCATACTCAAAATCTACTACATGAAATTATTATTTCGAAATACCCCACTTGTTTTCATATCTATATGTGGTAATCATTGTATAATTTTTCCTTCAAAAATTACCTGTCAATGATGTCAATAAGTCCATTTATTCAAAAAACATGACCTCATTTTTTTATAAACAAAAATGTTATGTGCAAGAGTCATATTTGAATTAAGACGAAATATTGCCACCATGTCAATGTGCGAAGTTTTCAGGATATGTAATGTACATATTACACACGTGTCAAAATAGCAGCTACCTTGCCAGATTTGAAAAATTATCCTGTATTTAGAGGAAGCTTGATACTCTTCTTTTCTTAGCTTCATAAGGGAGTGATTTGAACTAAAGTTTGGATTGCTTGTATCCAAATATTCTGGGATACGATGTATGCACAATCTGGCAACAAAATCGCAAATTGACATTGTTTGCGCATGCGTGAAATCGGCTTTCAATCTCACTCGCAGATTCTGCATGTTTACCCAGAAAGTTTCCTGAGTTATATCTGTATTTGGTTGGGAATTTAGCAAATTAAATTGATAAATAAAATACTTAATGGTTTTTATTTTTGAATGTTCATGTTTATACTATTTTATAATATATTAACAAATTTCAACTATCAATATGTATGCCCACAACCAAACTATAATACACTTTTATATACATTATAATTTTATAAGGTAAAGATTTGAACAGATCAAAGAGAATAAATCACATGAAAATTTCAACAAGTAATGTTGACCATCACAATTTGGTTCAGGCGGTGAAATACTGAAATCATTTTTAAGCTTAGAGAATTTTCACATTTTTCACAAAGAAAGAAGAGTATCGGAAATTCAAATAAGGCTGAATAATCCTGATTAATCATGAAATAAATAGAAAAACTTAATTCTTCTGGAACTTATTTTTTCAGTGACCAAATAAAACTCTTGGAATGACAACAGTAGAATATTATAATTATAAAAATTCTCAAGATTAATATTTCCCTGACACATAAAACACTGTGATGAATACCTCAAATCAACTATTTAAAAAATTCCAAAAACATTTTAAATGAATAAACACAACAAAGTTTCAACAAAAACATCGTCATTGGATTGAGACTTCAAATGACCTGATTCAAACAATTTTCAGTTTACCTCAGAATATTCCGATGAATTTCTGTACTCAACGTTAATTTTTTCATTTCATTAAAAATTTGTTTGAATAAGAAAGAAGGTGCTGTAATAACATTAGGAATGTTTGAATGTTTAATTAGTTCCTTTATGTTTAAATTATTTTGAAAAAATTAAATTGTTCAACATATAAAAAGGATTTCTTCGATCTGATTTATAAAAAATTAAATATTTTTGGTTTCATACCTTCCGTAAATATATTAACACGTTCCTATCGACATCCCGACAATATATACAAGCAATCACTAAACGAAATCTTCCTTTCGTCATTTAACCGTACTTCTTGACTTTGGGGAGACAAAATCTAGATCTGGCATAGCCGACAAGTACTGTAGATCGTTCCTCTCCTTTCTCACACCTTTAATCTTCCCCGACGATTGAGGAACCGACGCACTCACACTGTTAAAGCCGAAACTCGATTTAAGAAGAGAATTTGATTGCGCTACAGGTTTTGGAGCAGAAACAAAATCACCCCAATCATCTTCGTCGCAAGAAGAATTCTGTTGAATTCTTCCGTTTAACGGTTCGCTTCGAGCTTGATTAAAATTGAAATTCGACTGCGTATTGTTGGGTTTGTCTGCGAAAGTTGGGGTTAGAATCTTATGGTCCTTAGTACTGAGAGCGTTGAAGACTTGACTGGTAATAAAGGGTCTTTGATGAGGATATTGCTGTGGATTGTTTTGCGAATTCCTGTTGACGACTGGGAAAGAAATGCTCGGAGCTTTGGACGGTGAATGAACCACACCGTTTGGAGCGATGTAAGGGGCACTAACTTTGTTCGGCTGAATATTACCTAAATTAAATACTGACAAAGGTAAATCTGGTGTCGAAGTTCTCGACTTAAACGGTTCCTTCACAGAGATGAAGTCCGACCAATCGTCTTGATCGTTGTATTCACTCGTTTTACCTGCTCCTAATTTCTCCGTTAAGTTTTCACCAGTTGAATTTTTTCTGAGTACTCCGTCAACTATTCGGTTTATTTCTTTCTCGTCTAATCCTGGCTCGGGCCACTCGATTTTTATCTCCTTGTCTTTTGAAGGTTGAGGGGTTAATATAGAGGGTTTTAGGGGTTCCAACAATACTGTCTGAGTAGGAGGTAAAGATGGAGGGGGTAAAGAAGACTGGAAATCCGTAAATTCGTCTTCTTGATACTTTAAATTATTTTTAATTTCTTCTTCTTTCTTGCTTTGTTCAAACAAGGGATGTTGTATCGAAATATCAGATTCTTCTTTGTTTTTCTCTGCGTTTACAGGAAGAATAAATGGTTCCAATGTGAGTTTCTTGCAGTCATTGAACACAATTGGTGCTTTTTCGAAAAATTGTTCATTTTCGCATATTCTTAAATTTGTTGATTGGTCGCTTATCTGCGACCTAATCTCTGTGAATTCCTTTATTGTTTCTGAATGTCCCTTATTATAACTTATGTGGGACTCTCGCAGAGGTAACATGTTTTTCCATTTCCCATCCTCTTCGATGTCTTGATACGACGTGAATTCGCTGAAATCGTCGTCATCTTTTTCAGATTTTCCTATTTCAGTGGCACCTAATTGTCCTAAACGGCTTAAATCATCCTCGAAATTGTTAGATTTTATTTGCGTTGGTACCAGTTCTGCGTAGGATGGTTGAAGTACTTCAGTATCCGTCTTAAGCGTTTCCTTAACATCTGTATTTGATTCTTCTGGAAAATGTTCCATGGCTGAAAAAAAAAATTCTACATTGAGAATTCGAATAAATTTGATTGATAACTAACAAAATAAAGGCACGTTTTTGAAAACTTTCTTAACCCTCAGTTACTAGCGCCTGAAAAATATAAGTGGGGTTACCAAACACCCACTTTTAGATTATAGAAAAAAGACAGCATAATTAAAATCACTCAGGAACTTAATACTTGATGGTTTATTGAGAAAATTAAAGGGCGACAAATGAAAAAACGAAAACAGACATATTACAGTGTGTTTCAAAATAAGGTGATCCAGTCTCTAGGATAGATAGAAAACTGAAAAATAATTAGGGTTTGTTCAGTAAAAAAATTTCGTGACGCCATCCGTATTCAAGAAAAAAGGCGTTGAAAAAAAATTATACACATTTTTCACCAATTTGCCAGAATTCTCATAGAGGGCGCTAGTTACGCGGTTCGTACCGAGTAGTATTGAACATAACATAACATACTTCGCGCAACAATTAAATGGTCGAATTGGAAATAAAAAAACTTACTTGTGAAGCTTGAAGACTCTAGTTTTTTTAATTTATTGGTTAAAAATTCCTCGGATTACCGGTAGCCATGCAATCCTCGGATAAATCAGGTCGAGCTAGACCAATGCAAATGTCACAAAGCCTGTTAATTCAGCTCTAATTTGCTTTTTACGACTCTTGAGTATGACCATTTGTCTTCGAGATATCTAATTTTGAATGCAAAAATATCCTTTTTCACTCAACTGCCGGTAAAAATGGTATAAATTTGAAAATTTTTTCTTCCTGATTTATTCGAAAATTGCTTGGCTACCGGTACTCCGAAAATTTGTTAACCAATGAATTGAGAAACTAGAGTCTTCAGGCTTTAAAGATAAGTTTTTTTTATTTCCCATACGACCATTTTTCACTGAATACAGCAGAAAATTTTGAAAATTTTTTGTTCCTTTAATTGTTGCGAGAAGTGTATTAGGTTTATTACGCAAAATTTCAAGTGAACTCAAACATCATTTCATTTCACACTAGAAAGATACTCTTGATGAAACTCGATACTGTGTACCGTTTTCGGAATATTTTGATTTGAAAATTATGAAGAAATAACCGATGCTGATATAATGTTAATATCAATGCATTACCCTACTACACCATTTCCAAGTGTAATTCAGAAATAGTCAATTGACATTCAGAAAACATCACTTGAATTTCAGATTAGTAAATTTTATTTCAGAAAACATCATATGGAATTCAGATAAGTCAAATGAACCTCAGAAAATATCAAATTAAATTCCATTGACTTATCCGAATCACATTTGATGTTTTCTGAAATTCAATTGACTAATCTGAAATTCAATTGACGCTTTCTGAAATTGAAGTGACTAATCTGAAATACACTTGACGGTTTCTGAATTACTCTTGGAAATGGTGTAGTCGCCAACCTTCGTACAGGAGACGGCACATGAAGAAGAAGAAGATGAATGTATTAAAATTAAACAAAAAAAATCACAAGATGGAATCTTAAAAAAGGCTAATATCATAAAACAGAATTCAATTATATTGGGTGTTCGAAATCCTATCTATCCTTTTTCTAAAGAATCCATTAATCTTCAAAACGGTTTGGAGTCAGCTATGAATTCATTAAAATGACGTTGACTTCCGTCTCTCAATTGTTGAGATGAATTTACCTCTGTAGCATAAACTTTCTCATTAAGATACCACCAAACTGTGTAATCCAAGGGATTGAAATCTCATGAACCTCTACCAATCCATCGATTCTGAAAATGGTTACTCAACCAATAACGACACCTTCTATCAATGTGGGGTAGATCTCCAGCGTGCTTACTAATTAATAATAATAATAATCGACAAATCAATACATTATACCAGCATCGGTTATTACCGGTTTTTTCGGTTATTATTATCTGTACAGCAGAAACCTCCTCTCTTAGAAGCATTACTGAAATGAGACACCCAATGAATGCTCTTCACAATCCACCCAACAAGCTCTTGTATGAATTAACAAAAATTACTCCAATAGAACAAAGACTGAATGACTTGTCAAAAAGATTTTCAATAAGGGAAACCAATGTACAAATATTAAGTCAAATCTGCATTGATAGAGAACCAACTAGAAGAGCAAAGAAGAAACACCCACACAAAACGATATGGAAACTGATCCAGGACATGAACATCTGTTTTTTTTTTCTTTTTTTGTACAATATTAATAATTTAAAAAACATGTAACTTTGTACAAACAGGCTGAAGGACCTCGGTCGATGGCCATTTGGATATGTCCAATAAAGAACATTTTTGATTTGATATTATCATAAAATTTTCAAACCAAAATATTCCGAAATCGGTACACAGTATCGAGTTTAATCAAGAGTACCTTTTAGGTATGAATTGAATGATGTTTAAGTTCACTTGAAATTTCGCTTAATAAATCTAATATTAAAATACTACTCGGTACGAACTGTGTAACTAGCGCCTTCTATGGGAGTCAGATATAAAAACAAAATCATTGGATGTATCAGCTTCCAAAACATATTCGTATAAAGAGTCATTACAATGTTGTCAGTAGTCTCCGCAGAATCGTATAAAATGTGTATAATTTTTTTTTAACCACCTTTATCTTGAATACTCTCTGATGAACCTACAAATTCAAATTTGAAAAAGTTAACTACCTTTAAACACAGTCTGGATTGTTCAATCAGTAACTAAGGGTTGAATTAAACTCGCCACAAAATTAAATCATCGTTCAAACAACCATTGAAATACAGATATAAAGATGCAATAAATTCACACATAGCAGCTTTAATTCGAAGCCATGCAAACAACGCTTTTTTTTCTCACTTACAATAAACCAGATAGTCTTCATAAGTTGGTACGGTGCATTGAGGAATGTCCAGTTCTTGCGGATTCAAATTTAAAGGACAAGCAACAGCAAACTCGCTCAAATCTAAGAGTGCGGTTGAAGAATCTATATTCACGTGTCCAAAAAAGAGCAGCATGAAAGATTGAAAAGACGTGAAGTACCTACTTCAATATTTTCAATGGTAACAGTGGATTTTGCAACATTTCTTTGAGAGATGTTAGATTAACTTGAACCTCTGAGATTCCTCGACTGATTGGCTTGAAGATATTAAAGTTTTGGAAAATCCAGTGTGAATGTTCAAGTTAGGAATAGAATGCGTTCTACATAAAATTTTGTTTTTAGATGGGTTTGTTCATGGCAATCCAAAATTAAGTTCGAACTTTAGGCAAAATGGCTATTTTCACTCGGAAATTCATTCCAATCGTATGTTATTGTGATATCTTTCCACATCTGTTTAAATTCAGCCTTGGCATAGTGAAATTGTAAAACACTGAAAAATTTATCAAAGTACAGGGTATCCCAAATTGCTTGATTTTGACTGTTTTTAGGAACTTCTGGACTAGATAGGTAAAAATTTCGAAAGATGTCCTTCAATTTTCGTGAAAACACCATTAGTGAAAACCGTTTCACGATATCTTCATTTTTTTTTTTAATTTTGATATATTATCGATTTCGAAAATGTGCCATAACTTTTTTATTGACGAAAATATCTGGAAATGATTAAATTTTTCCAGAAGCGCTTTTTAAGCGGAACTAAGATATTTTTGAAACATAGATGAATTCAAAATAGTAATCATCGAAATGAATACCATTTTCAATTCCCAGGCTCAGAGATCTTTTATCATGAGGTTGGAGAAATGATATTAGATTTTGTCACTGAGATGAGAGATATACCGGTTTCGGTCTTGTTGGGCCTCATCAGTATCCCGCACATCTCAGGACAAAATCTTCATAAAAAACTTCAGAATTTATAGCAATTGGTTGTGAAGTAATGAGTAAAATATTACAAAGTACTAAGGTGGTGACATCCAATTGCGTCAAAATGAAGTTTCACATCTCCAATCAAATGCAAAAAAAGAAATCTGTACTTCCTCTTTCACTGAATGAGATTTTAGCAGTGGCTCTATTCAGGGCCCGCTTGCTAGTTTCTCAAAGTGATGGAAACGCCCAATTCTTTTTGTGACTGTGAAGCCTGATGTTTTTAAGAAAAAGAAAATTCTTTGCCTTTACGAAGGCACATCGAGAACATTTTTGAAACATAAATGAATTCAAAATAGTAATCATGAGATGTGCGGGATACTGATGAGGCCCAACAAGGCCGAAACCGGTATATCTCTCATCTCAGTGACAAAATCTAATATCATTTCTCCAACCTCATGATAAAAGATCTCTGAGCCTGGGAATTGAAAATGGTATTCATTTCGATGATTACTATTTTGAATTCATCTATGTTTCAAAAATGTTCTCGATGTGCCTTCGTAAAGGCAAAGAATTTTCTTTTTCTTAGGAACTAAGATACTCATGAAAAAAATTTGAAAATGAAGAAAATTTAAAAGAATGTCTTATTCCCAGTGAAGTAGTGCTTGTTGAAAGTTTTTATCATTTTCAGATATTTTCGAAAATGAAAAAGTTATGGCACATCTTCGAAATCGAAAAAATTTCAAAATTTTGTTATATCTTCAAAACAAATGTGTGTTCACGAAAATCGAGCTCAGGACTTCTTTAAACGTTTTTACCTATCTAGTCTAGAAGATAGAAACAGCCAAAATCAAGTAATTTGGGATACCCTGTACACTCTGTTTCCCATGGGATTGCACTGTATCCCAAGATAGAGAGATGTGGTTTTCGCGACCCTATATAATTTTTTTTGTAATATTTTCAAAGCTAAAAACAGAAATATTCCAACTACTTTTGTTCCTGGAATACAGGGCGAAAACGAAAATGTTCACTTTGAAGATGTTATTATTTCTCAGGTCCTGCATGAGATAAAAAAAAAGAAAACTGCTCATAATAAATATTTGTATATAAAAGTAAGTAGCCTATTTAAAAAATTTTTAAAGCACTGTTTTCAAGATTGGGCACAAACTTAGTATTTTTCAAATGGAATGTCAAATTATTGCTATTTTTTTCTTTTCTGATTACATTGATTTTTCAAAACTTTATCTTTAATAAATTTAATTAATTTCTCATTTAATTTTTGCAATCACATTTTTTAATGTTAAATCTTCAACAGTATATTTTTCTTTCAACATTTTTAAGTTTATATGATATTTTGACTGATAATTGAATGCATGTGAGACAGAATTCATGGCCTTCTATTAAAAAAAAAATATCATAAATATGGATTTTCATGATTTTTCAAGCTAAATTTCATCAAGTTGTGATACATTAAAGTATTCAGAAATAAAATTGCAAAGATTTTACGTTGAAATGAACGTTCCATTACGAAAATACTAAGTTTGTGCTCAATTTTAAAAACAGTGCTCTTAAAATATTTTTTCATACACCTCTGATTTTTATGTAAAAATATCTTTTATAAGCAGTTTTAATTTTTTTCTTATACGGGGCTGAGGTCTCTAATAGGCGAGTTGCAGTGCAGTCTCAACCAAATTGGGACACAGTGTACATTAAAATTGATGTTGTACCAGAAATTCTCTGAATTATGCCATGAAACTAAAAGCTGATCAGAATTCCTTACTTTAACCAGTGCCTAGTATTTTGAGACAAATTTTTAACTGATGTACACAAATGAGAATAAACTAAAAACCAATATTTTATCCAGTCCAGTTTAATATACAGGGTGAGTCTTTGACTTGTAAATATATTTCAACAGGATAATCAAACGAGAAATTCAAGGGATCCACTCCGAAAAGTTTAATGCTATTCAATAAATCAGTCATTTTGGAAAATAAAAGTATTCTTCGTGAAATGCGCATTTTCGAGTAATAAATCTTTTGATAAAATCTATATCAGCGAAATTTAAAAAAATTGGTTACTTTGGCTGAATGCAACTCTGTTGAAAAGACATTTTTTCGGTTTAGGTTTAGGCGCTAGATCTAATGCTAAAAAAACTTAAGTGACATGTTTCCAGAGCTCATTATGAAAGTTTGGCTATATCTTTTTTTCTAGGCAGAATCAGAAAAAATGGTATACGAAAAAAGTATTCCTTTTGATCTCAAGAATCGGTTGTTAAAATACATGTACAAGTTAAAGCCTCCCCCTGCATAGAAGGTAACAAACTGAAATGATTCCTCAAGATGATTTGAACGTAGGAAAAAACAACTTCATCAATTTTACTCACAATCTTGTAGGTTGGCAAGGCCTGATGCCGTCCAATCAAATGTAGGGGTCACCGAAGTAAATTCTTGCGTGTTTTTCTGTATTTCTGTATTTTTCTGAGGTGCGGGAAGTGGTAATTCTGTTTTGATTGGTTCCAGAGGTTTCGAACACAAATTAGCAGCGAATATAGGCACACCAGAGTTCCATGTTGGACCATATAACTGAAAAAGTAAATAAAACGCACAATTTTAAAACATGAACCAGCAAAAGTATCCAAAGAAGCTGCCTAGAAATCATCAGCACAAACGAAAATATTAAAAAATTGCTTCTTGTTTCTTGTAAAGTTGATCCAGTGTAAATAATGTTACACTCATAAAATGTGTGAAACAAAAGTTACTTAAAATTACAAGCTTAACAAGAAAGGAAATAAGACAGTTTGGCAGAACTGATACAAATTTGGAACAAATGTGAATATAAATAGTAGAAAATGCTCTAATTAAAAAAACTGTATTTATGAAGGCAAACATTGACTGCTTATATATCACTGAATATGTGAATTCATTTCATCTAGAATTAACTAAAAAAACTGTGAAAAAAAAGTTGATTGTACAATGTGTCCCATTTTGATTGAGACTGCACCCTATCTCAGCTATTATTAAAGATAGAGACATGCAGTTTTCGCGACCCTGTATCACTTTTTTTTTTAACTTTCAGAGCCTCAAACAGAAATATTCAAACTACTTTTGTTCCTGAAATATAGAGTGAAAACGATAATGTTCACTCTTGGAGATGTTATTATTTCTAAGGCCCTGTATGAGATATAAAAAATCCCTGCTCACAATAGATAATTCTACATGAAAGTCAATTGCGTATTCAAAAAATTTTTTAAGAGAGCACTGTTTTTAAAATTGGGCACAAATTTGGTATGTTTTAAATAAGACACCCTTTATATTTTAACGTCAAATTTTTTCAATTTGTTTTCTGAATACATCTAATCTTTAATAAATTATAGCTTTTTTAATAGTATGCCATGAATTCTTTCATACATAGCTTTTAAGCTTTTTTAATAGTATGCCATGAATTCTTTCATACATGCCTTTAGCACTTTTTCAAAACGACATGTGATTTGAACCGATTCAAATAATCATATTTTAAATATAAAATCAAAATATCAATCTTTGACATCAAACTAAAAATATTGAAAACAAAAAAATATATCGATACACTCAAGTCAATTGCCTTAAATACAGTTATTTTTTTTTTTTTATATCGGTACATCTATACCTGCGTTTTGAAAAAGGAATAATACTATTAAAAAAACAAACACAAATATGAATTTTTTCTGATTTTTGAAGCTGAAATTCATAAAAGATTAGGTTATGATATATCAATGTTTTCAGAAAAATTGTAGAAATTTGATGTTTAAATATACAGCGTTTTTCATTTAAAAAACACCAAGTTTGTGTCCAATCTTGAAAAAAGTGCTCTAAAAAAATTTTTGAATACGCCACAGGCTTTTATGTAAAAATATCTTTTATAAGCAGTTTTAATTTTTTTTCTATCTCATACAGGGCCTGCGAAACAATAGAATCTCGAATAGTGAACTTTCGTTTTCACCCTGTATATCAGTAACAAAAGTAGTTGGAATAGTTTTGTTTGTGGATTTAAAAGTTTTACAAAAAAGTGATACAGGGTAGCCAAAATCGCATGTTTCTATCTTTTTTAATAATAAAAATAATAATTTATAAATGGGACACAGTGTACAATGTATCCCAAATTGCTTGATTTTGACTGTTTTAGGTACTTCTGGGCTTGATTTTCCTAAAAACACCATTAGTGAAAACCGTTTCACAATATCTTAATTTTTTTTTTTCGTATTTTAAATACGAACGAATTTTTTTCCTCTTATATAATAGAAAAAAATTAAAGATAAAAAATTTAAACTAATGTCTTATTCCCAGTGAAAAAGTGCTTGTTGTAAGTTTTTATCTTTTTCAGATATTTCCGAAAATGAAAAAGTTATGGCACATTTTCTAATTCGAAAAAATTTCAAAATGTTGTTATATCTTCAAAACAAATAAAGATATCGTGAAATGGTTTTCAATGAAATCTAGCCCAGGACCCCTTTCAACGTTTTTACCTATCTATTCTAGAAGTTCCAGAAATAGCCAAAATCAAGCAATTTGGGATACCCTGTACATAAAGTATGAAAGAAAAATTGAGAAATTATTCTCATAATAATGCTAATTTTGGTTATTTCATTTACCATTAATTAATGTCAAAATTTTAAGAAATTCGAGTAAAAGAAAGGAAAATTCATTCATTATTTTTTTATTCAACTTTACTTACTATATTTCTTATATCGATATTCAGGGTCTTCAAGATATTTTTTTGAGCGACTGATTTGCCCCACTGATATGTAAGAGCGTTGGTCTCTGTTATTTCCCTCAGGTTCTCGAAAACAAAACTGTCCATGATATAATCGCAGTTCGAATATTCAGCGGTGGAACATGCCTCCATTGGAAAAATTTTCTTCAACACACTTTGAGCTTCCTCGAAGGCTTCTTCGGCAGTCTTGCAGATTTTCAGGGCCCCAACTGAAGCACTTTCAGTTCTCCCCACGTTGTCTTCTTGATTATGGGTGGAATAACAGGTAAAGTCGTCGAAATCATCTGGAGAAGCTTCAACATTTCGATAACTCTCAAAGTCTTGAAAATTGTCTTCATTTTCAACACTTTCTGCGGAGGATTTTACATTTTGAAAACTTCCAAATTCTTGAAAACTATCTTCATTATTTTCAACACTGTCGGCAGTAGATTTTACATTTTGAAAACTTCCAAATTCTTGAAAACTATCTTCATTATTTTCAACACTGTCCGCAGTAGATTTTACATTTCGAAAACTTCCAAATTCTTGAAAACTATCTGCATTATTTTCAACACAGTCCGCAGTAGAATTTACATTTTGAAAACTTCCGAATTCTTGAAAATTATCTTCATTATTTTCACCACTTTCTGCAGTAGATTTTACATTTTGAAAACTTCCAAATTGTTGAAAACTATCTTCATTATTTTCACCACTTTTCACAGTAGATTTTACATTTTGAAAACTTCCAAAATCTTGAAAACTATCTTCATTATTTTCAAAACTGTCCGTAGTAGATTTTACATTTTGAAAACTTCCAAAATCTTGAAAACTATCTTGTTTAGTTTCAGCACTTTCTGAAGTAGATTTCACATTTTGAAAACTTCCAAATTCTTGAAAACTATCTTCATTATTTTTTTCAACACTGTTCTCAGTAGATTTTACATTTTGAAAACTTCCCAATTCTTGAAAACTATCTTCATTCTTTTCAAAACTTTTCGCACTAGATTTTACATTTTGAAAACTTCCAAATTTGTGAAAACTATCTTCATTATTTTCAACACTGTCTGCAGTAGATTTTACATTTTGAAAACTCCCAAATTCGTGAAAACTATCCTTTTTTACACTGTCCATAGTAGGTTCAACATTTTCAAGTTTGTTCAAGTTCTTTTCATCATTTTCACTAGTGTTTCCGAGTTTTTTAGTTAGGACATTGTTTATTTCAGATGAACACGAGGTAAAGTCAGCAAACTCTTCAAAATCATCACTCTCACAACATTTTTCAACCGGTCCAGAATGTATTTCATCTATTTTTGAATTTTCAACATTATCTAATTCTAACTTAATAGAATTATCACAATCGGCTTTTTTAGGACTTAATTTAGAATTATCTGTATATATCACATGGTCGCTAATTGATTCTGAAGTATGAATATCATCAATTTTCTTTCTTTCCTCTTTTTTTTCAACTTTCAACGCGACATCATCTATTTTTTCTCGTTCTGCTTTCTTTTCATCTATCTCACAGTCCTCTGTTTTCAAGTCCTCAAATTCCCCAGCTTTGGGTTCTAATTCTTGCACATTTTCAGACGACACTCCAAATTCATTCTCACAATGATTTAATTCTGAACTATGATCATCATCCACACAAGTTAACACGTTCCCATCACTTTTAAAAGTTTCAGAGTTTTGGAGCTCATTTTTCCTTTCTTCAACCTCTTCTTTTGATATTTGGATATCCTCATCGTCGCCAATAATTTCTGGAATGTTATTCTCTATTTGTTTCCATAAAGAGAAGTAATTATCAGAGGGAAGGTTATTCAATATATTTGTTGGCGATTTATTTCTTGCTGTATTGAATATTTGGTATTTCTCGACACTGTCTATATTAAAGTCATCATAAGAGTCAGGAAAATAATCTTTGGAGTTCTTCAAAGAAGATGGTGATGGTGGGTCTGAAAAAAAACGAATTTTAATATCGAGACAAAGACTCAATTTGGCCTTGGAATTCCTTCTTGAGGAACACACCTCCTAACTACATGAATATTATGGAACTCACTCTCGTTATCGAAGGATAATTCCTCAGAGCCTTTGAAATCTCCAAATTCATCTTCAAATTCTTCGTCATCTGGAACTAAAGGAGGTGGGGAATCGCTCAACAAATGTGGTATTATGGAGTTTGACATTTTCTTGAGCCTGGGAAATCACTAGCAATAGTCCTCCTTTGAGTATATCCTACCATGGATATCACTGATACAAATTTATTGAACCCTGAAATCTCGTAGACTGCATACAATCTGGAACATGAAATCCATTCAAATAGATCGACCTTTTATATATGATTGATTGAAATATTTGAAATATTAAATACCTTGGTATCTAACAGTGCTTTTACTCAAAAACAACGTCCAAAAATAGTGGAAGTACTTTACTTTTATCTTGGAAATACTTGAAAAGTTACAGCAATTTTTTGACATTTATCAACATCCAAAATAAAGCACACAGAATACTGTTGTAATGGCTCTGTGTTAAAATGTCTTCTTTTTTCATGTGTCCCACTGTTAGGAGGCCTATGGCGGTTAGGGCTCGTTTATGCTTATTGCCTAATCCCTCAACTTTTGCCCTTATTTTCTGCATCAAATTTATATGTCTGAATTATTAGAAAAGTTTCGTTTCGAAATATTCGTGAAACCAGTTCAACGTCGACTTAAATCACGATGTTCTGTGAATCCCAGTTCGTGAATCTGAAAAAAAACCATCTCTATCAATCAAACTTAAGAAAGTGGTCAAACCAATTTCGGGTTATTTGAGTTAAACGGTAATATAATCGTTCTTAATTTATTGAATCCTCTACCTCTAACTTTAACCCTATGAAAATTTGATGATTTATTTGTCACTACTCTACTTGCACTCGTTATATGCTCAAATAAATTGTTGATCTCACCCAAATTTTCAGAGAAAAATGGGCCGATACGCTAGGGAACCTGATAATACTACAAAATCATGCAGAGCTCGTGGATCGAACCTGAGAGTACACATGAAGGTACCTATTTACACTGCGCAAAAAAATTAACGCACATTATGGAAATCTCAAATTTGTTCTACAACTGAAGGTGTTCTCAATGATAATTATTTTTATCAGAATTATGCATGCATATGTTTCAATGTTTTTCTTCGATACAGATGTTTTTTCCCAGCAGGAATAAGAAAAGATGATATTATCAGATTTTGAATGTATTGGCTCCATTCTAAAATCAGTTGTTCTCGATCAATTCTAGTAATCAATAATTTTTGTTTCGTTTGATTATCCACACTCGATAGCTATGCAACGCGAAACACGCAATTTGACCCAAGAGGAATGAGAGGAATGTGCCCAAGCGGTAGTTTTGCGAGAAAGGTGGACATACACAAGAATTGCAGAAAGGTTTGGAGTTTCCCATACAAGTGTGTCCAGAATGTTGCAGCGATTCAGGGAGACAGGTATGAATGTCCGAAGACCAGGACAGGGTACACCACGGGTAACAACAGCCATTCAAGAACGTTACTTGAGAGTTTCTTCGTTGAGACAACGGTTTGCAACCGCTCGCCTCCTTCAAAATCAGCTTGAGCTCATGGGGTGCAAATTAGCACTCAGACAATAAGAAATCGCCTCAGAGAATATGATTTAAGGCCTCGTGTCGCGGCAAGAGGCCCAGCTCTTACCCCAGCCCATCGAAGAGCGCGTTTGGATTTTGCGAGAGAGCATATCCATTGGGAAGAGGCCGATTGGGAAAGAGTTTTCTTTATAGATGAGTCTAGATTCTTGTGATCGACGTTCCCTTGTATACAGACGTCCACATGAAAGATATGCTCAGTGCAATTTCCTGAATACTACTGGTTTCGGGGGAGGATCGATTATGGTATGGGGTGGAATATCTTTGACTGCTCGCACATACCTAGTGGTAGTTGATAATGGAGCTATGAATGCTGATAAGTATATAAGGAACATTCTGGAAGAGCATGAAGTGCCATTTGCCCCATACATTGGTGAAAATTTCATTTTTATGGACGATAATGCCAGACCCCATCGTGCGCGCATCGTTCAGGAGTACCTTGAAGAGGTTCAAGTCTCTCGAATGGAATGGCCAGCAAGAAGTCCAGATCTCAATCCGATTGAGTAGGTTTGGGACAACCTCAATTGAAGGCTGAGAAGTTCAGAAAATAATCCAGCTACTCTTAATGACTTAGGAATCCACCTCGGAGAAATCTGGGATGGATTAGATCAGAACATTTTAAGATCACTTATTTTGAGTATGAACCTTCGTTGCCGAGCTGTAATTAACGCAAGGGGTGGAAATACCAAGTATTAAATCACTTATCAGCATTTCAGTATTTTGAAAATTGTTCATTTCTCTTCTTTCACATAAGATTCGGTGAAATCCTGAATTTTTCCTCCATTTAATGTGTCTTGTTTCGTTCAAAACCTTCCCAAGAGAACATAAAAAATAAGTTATGAAGTCAATGTAGAGTTAACTTTCATTAAAATTGAGATTTTCAGAATGTGCGTTATTTGTTTATGTGATATGTGCAGTGTATTTAATGTTTATAATGTTTGAACAGTACAGTATTTGCTATTTTTAGAACACTTGCGAGACGGCAAATGCCATCAGAAAACTGCCGCTAAAACGTGCAGTAGCCTATCTCAAAAATGTTATAGATCATAAAGAATGTGTACCATTCAGAAAGTTCAACGGTGGAGTAGGGCGTTGCTCACAAGCTAAACAGTTTGGCACAACTCAAGGTAGATGGCCAAAAAAATCTGCAGAATTTCTACTTCAACTGTTGAAGAACGCCGAAAGTAATGCAGATTATACTGGTCTAGATGTAGACAGGCTTGTGGTAGATCATATTCAGGTTAAATTTGCGATGAGAGGTTTCAAACCAAGTGCAACACAATTTTTTTTAATTTCAGGTGAATAGAGCTCCATGTTTGAGGAGACGAACATATCGAGCTCATGGTAGGATCAATCCGTATATGTCCAGCCCATGCCACATTGAACTTTGGCTGACAGAAGCTGAAAACAGCACAGAATCACCGCTGAAACGTGGAAAAAAAGGAAAAACTGGAAAAAAATTGCTTTGATTAGTTGAATTATTTGAAAAAACTGAAGAATTTCATAAAACTTCAAAAAAACTCAAAACACTTCATTTATATAACAATAGATCAATATAGTTTGATTTTTAGTACACTAGCTTAAACCTGCAGAAACTAAAAACGAGCACAAGTTATCGAAAGATTCACGCAATCTTTCTGAAAAAAAACCTACAGGGTACCTCGCGCCCTACTATATTTAATAGGCCAGAATGTTGCTTTAAGATGCGACGTTGCCGGAACCCCTACATAGGGTTGTACCAGGCTCAGAGTGTTACGACTTTGCACTTGCAGTTCTGTTTTGAAACGCAACATGTGATAGTTCGCATCAGAAATTCGACCGGGAAACGTATAAAAAGGTTTGTGTTTTTTTCGGGTTCGTGTGATAGGTTTTTCAATCAATAATTAAAGTGAAAATAAGTGTTGAAGTTACAAAAACAGTGTGTATCGGGTTTGTGATTGAATTTTTCGACTTTTAGTGTTCATGTCTGGAAGGATTATCAACAGGAAGGTTTTTCATTTTAATGTTTATTAAAATTTCAATTGTTAATCTTCGATTTGTGTACTATGCCTCGTGCCCGGTTGCAAAAGCAACTATTTAAATCTACTAATCAGAAACTTTTGGTATTTAAATTTCCGAAAGATCCCGCGAGGAGAAGAAAATGGCTTAACGCAATTCATAAAGAAAGTAGTTTCAAAGTCAAAGATGACTGTGTAGTTTGTATGAAACATTTTGTAGATTCCTATATTTTGAGAAATTTCTCTTATCCAACCGCCGAAGGTTCAGTTATTAATATACCCCGAAAAATTCCTAAATTAACTGATGATGCATTTCCTTCAATTTTCCCAAATTGACCGAGTTACATGGCGTCTTCAGTTACTCCGAAAAGAACTGATCCTGAGGAACGGAGACAAAAATTAGTTGTCCATTATGATAATTTTAATATCGATTTGAACAAACAAGATCAGATCGATTTTCCGACTTTTGTTGTTATTTCAAGGACAAGGCAATTTTCAACTTCTTTTCCAACGTTAAAGAAAATGACTTTGTTCAGTTCTACAATATGAATTTTGAGGGGGCATTTCCGAAAATATCATCGGGGTTTAAGGTCTTGAGTAATTTGAGAATCGAAGTCGTATTTAGAGACGAAGTAATGTACCCATTTCTAATTTCAAGTGGTTATTAGATGACAGGTATTTTTGTGACTTTTTTTTCCTCTTTTGATGTTCATTCACCTACTTTATTCGCTTCAGAAAGTAAAATTATTTTCATTCTGATTGTAATCTTGTGGAACTCATACAACAGCTACCTCCTCGTGGTGAGTTCTGGATTATTTGCGATAAAATATTAAGAAATTATCCGCAGATAAACGAAATGCTGTTTTGTTTTCCTCCCTAAAGTTCTTCATTTAATTGTGAATTGAAATAAATTCTAAATTATATCGGAAACAGTGCGAGTTGCACAAGAAAACCGTATACTTTCTATATCTACGCGTGCCACTAGACACGTTGCAGGTAACAACGGCAACGTCTAACCTTCGGGCCTGTTAGATTTAGTAGGCACGGCCTACTAAATCTAACAGGCCGGAAGGTTAGACGTTGCCGTTGTTACGAGTAGCGTGTCTAGTGGTACGCGTAGATATAGACAGTATACGTTTTTCTTGTGCAATTCGCACTGTTTTCGATATAATTTCGAATTTATTTCAATTCACAATGTAATAAAGAACTGTAGGGAGGAAAACAAAACAGCATTTCGTTTATTTGCGAATAATTTCTCAATATTTTATCGCAAATAATCCAGAACTCACCACGAGGAGGTAGCTGTGTTATTGAGTTACACAAAATTACAATCAGAATGAAAATTATTTTACTTTCTGAAGCGAATAAAATAAGTGGATGAATATCAGAAGAGGAAAAAAAAATATTATTTCGCTATCGAAAATGATTCAATTCTGAACATATTTTTTTTTAACATAAAATAAATCCTATAATAAAGTCTGAATAAATAAAAACAATTCTGATAACTGACGACTAAAAGTTAGTAATTTCCTGTCGGAAGGAGCAGTTCTTAGGATTCTATCACTAACCATTATAGAATAATTATTAAGGAAGATATTACTCAAAATTTTGGGAAATTTGTTCAAGATAATTTCAGAAACCTGCTGACATAGTGAACATTAAATTTGTCGTGATAAATATCTCAAGTAAATAAACATTTCAAAACGTCTCTCTGAAATTTATATTGTAGAATTGAGCAGTGTCCTTTTCTTCAACGTTGGAAAAAAAGTGAGAAATTGCCTTGTCTTTGAAATGACCACCAAAGTCTGAAAATGAATCGATCTGATCTTGTTTGTCGCAATCGATGTAAGCATAATCATAATGGACAACTAATTTTTGTCTCCATACCTCAGGATCAGTTCTTTTGGGAGTAATTGAAGACGTCATGTAACTCAGTTGATTTGGAAAAATTGAAGGAATTGCATCATCAGTAGTTAATTTAGGAATTTTTCGCGGTATATTTATAACTGAACGACTGAACCTTAGGCGGTTGGATAAGAGTTATTTTTCAAAATATGGGAATCTCCAAAATGTTTTATACAAACTAAATTGTCTTCGTTGATTTTAAAACTACTTTCTCTATGAATTGCGTTAAGCCATTTTCTTCTCCTCGCGGGATCTTTCGGAAATCTAAATACTAACACCTTCTTTTCTCATTAGTGGACTTATAGTTGCTTTTGCAATCGGGGCATAGTACTCAAATCTAAGATTTCCAAATGAAATTTTAATAAATATTAAAATGAAAAACCTCCCTGTTGATTATTCCTTCCAGATATGAACCCTTAAATTCGAAAAATTCAATGATGAACCGATACACACTGATCTTGCAACTGCAACACTTATCTTCACTTTCTTTGTTGATTAAAAAACCAATCACACGCACACAGCGAAAAAACACAAACCTCTTTACACGCCTCCCTGTCGAATTTTGGATACGCTTTTACTCTCACACCTTCCGACCTTCCTCACAGAACTGAAACCTGCAACTGGCGTGTAACACCTCGAGCCCAATAGGCAACGTCGCGTTTTAAGGCAACATTCTGGCCTGTTAAATATCGTAGGTCGCGTAGTAGGTCGTGGGTACCTCAAATTGCTTTATTTTGGCTGTTTCTAGTACTTTTAGGCTATATGGGTAAAACATTGAATGATGTCCTGGGCTCGATTTTCGTGAAAATACCATTGGTGGAGATCGTTTCACGATATCTTAATTTGTGTTAAAGATATAACCAAATTTAGATTTTTATTGGTTCCGAAAATGTGTCATAACTTTTTTATTTTATATCTGAAAACGATTTAATTTATCTATAGGCACTTTTTCACTGTAAGTTCAATTCTAATTTTAGCACAAATCAAGCGAAACGAACGTTATATAAAGTTGTATAAACGAAAATAGTATTCAGTAAAAAGATATTGTTCATTGATATAACATTACTGTCGCTACATGATGTTAACGTTTTCCAGGAAATAAGGAAATCCTAGATTTAAGGATTTTTTTCTGACCTACACGCTACGTTGCAACTGACCTTGAAATCAGATGCCCAACTGTCAAAAAAGTGCCTAGCTGCCTAGTGTTGTCTCTGCCTAACGTAATTTAGGTTATTTCTGATGAAATCGCGAGAGACGTGTATGCATTGAGAAAAACTTCTTCAAACTGAAAGAAAATGGTTTTAGATTTGGATTTATTCAGGAACGACAAGGGCGGAAATATAGATAAGATAAGAGAAAATCAAAAGAAGAGATTCAAAGATGTAGCTTTAGTCGATTTGGTCGTCGAAAAAGATTCCTTATGGAGACAGTTGAGACACAATGCTGATAACTGGAACAAACTCAAGAACCTATGCAGCAAAACAATAGGCGAAAAAATGAAAAAGAAGGAACCTCAAGGAGATGCAAATGAGGCAATTCCTTCTGAAATAACAGATAACTTGATCGATTTAACCAGTCAACTGTTAACTCCTTTAACTGTGAATCAAATCAAGAAGGTATTACCACAATAATTTAATGCATTCAGTTTTGTACTGACATGGATTTCAGGTTCGTGCTTTGATCGATGAGGCTATTATCAGGAACGAACAAGATTTAGCAGAAACTGAGAAAGCTAGAAATAATGCCTTAAGAGAAGTAGGTAATCATTTGCATGATTCTGTACCGGTAGATGATGATGAGGATAATAATAAGGTAGAGAGGACTTTTGGTGATTGCGAGGCGAAAAAGAAGTATTCTCATGTTGATTTAATACATATGATTGATGGTTAGTGCTACAATAGATTTTGTATTTGGTATTTTCTCTTCGAAAGAGTTCATGAGGAATGATTAAGTCCCCTTTTTTTGTAGGAATGGATGGAGAAAGGGGTACATTGGTTTCAGGAGGTAGAGGATACTATTTGACTGGACCAGCTGTTTTTCTCGAACAAGCTTTGATTAATCTTGCTCTGAGAATCTTGCATAAAAAGCAGTACAAACCACTTTACACTCCATTTTTCATGAGAAAAGAGGTAAGCTACAATATAATGAGTGCTGTTACTGCATTCAAAGCATAGTATCGCATGAAATATTTCTTGGATTCATCTATTAATTTTGGACCATTGCAAATTTCATTTCGAGAATTTATTAACATGAAATGAGAAATTATTCTCATTTATCATTCAAATGAAAATAAAAATACTTAATATGATGAATTCATATTATTTACTTACATTATTAGAATTAAAACCACCTATGCATTATATAGTAATGAATTTTAACAAAAAAATTGACTGCATATAATAGACGCAATTATTTTGTTGGATGGCAAGAAGTTGATGGAAAAAGTAATGATACTAATTACATACTAACAATTTTATAAATATTCAACAGAATGTAGGAAATTCAAGGTAATAACTCGTATGAAGAAATAAAATTACAAAATGAATAATATAAAAGTTTTCACAACAAATTTCAATAAATACGTATGTAAACATTCAAATAATTTCTACTAGTTGCTGCCCATTGCCATTGTATCTTGATATTTAATATCAATTTTCTTTGTTCGCTTTTATGGAAGAGGACTTGGATAATAGATGAAGGATAAGAAAAAAAATGGTCAGTTTACTTGGTATCATAGTATGCAATTTAAAGAATGTCAATATTTCGATAAAGTTCACGAAACTGTCAACAAAATCTTGATTTATTGAAGCAAATGCAAGGGAAATAATCTTGAATAACAAAATTATCCGAAGCAAAAGCACCTGTTATTCTTCTTATTCAATAATAAATTAGATTAGAGTTTTGAAAATTCAGTATTCTGAATATGTTCATGGAAAGGATCAACAAAATAACAATAATGAATTGGATTTTCTACAACGGAAATCTCTTAGCTAACAATAAAACACATTTTTGTTTTTACTCATATATTTTTTTATTTATGAATAATAATTAATGAAAACAAAAACCACTCAAGAATTTCAATGATTCGATTACATTACAATCCATAAGAAAAATCTTATGGATTATTTTCGAACAATTGAGTTAACATTTTTACATAAAACTTCATTCCTATTTATGTTTTACAAACAAATTAATTCAAATCTATCTAATTCATGGATAATTATTAGTATCACTCAAAACAACAATCCAGTACCAACACATTAACAGAATTTACAATAAATGTGCACATATCTAAAATAATATATTTACACAGAGTTATACAGTAAAAATCCTGTAATACCTGTTCATTTTTTTTCTCTCTGCATTTTCCTATTTTATAATTTCGAGTCATTTCTTATCGAATGCTTTTGATACATGGAGTATCTTGAAAATGAAAGGATTCAGCTGCATTCTTCCTTCCTTCCTCTGATATGTAGTTCTTTATATATCCTTTCCATCTCTGATATCAATATTGTGAACAAAAAATATTATAATTTTTTAGACAAAACTATATTTGGAACAAACTACCATGAGTAACAAATTTGAGTATTTAAAATGAATTTTATGTCAAATACCTAGAAAACTAATGAGTATTTCAACTACGAGAATTTCATGGAAAATAAACTTTGCATTTGAACATCAAACTTAGGGGTGAAAATATTTGTATATTAAATTATTGTCGAGTTCTCTATTCTTGAGTTATTCAAGATTTCCTGATTTCATGTCGTACGTAGCGTCAAAATCATAGAATCTGTTTCATATCAACAATGACCTTGGTCATAGAAGATAAATTATTCAAATAACTCACTAGTGAGTACCTCTTTTCTGAATTCATTTATCATTGTTGATATGGAACAGACTGCATGAATTTGAAGCTACATACGACATAAAATCAGAAAATCCTCAAAAACTCAAGAATGATTAATTTTGGGAGCAACAACATGTTGGAACATTATCATCATTTTTCTTCGCAGAATACAACGCAATCATTAAAAAATAGGGTTCGAATTTGAGAAACGAAAGTTATGAGCCAATCTTGATCCCAATTTTTGACCCAATATTTGGAACACCCTGTGACGGGTTTTTCAAAATTCTGAAAATGTACAATATTTCCACAGTATTCGCCTTCAGAAATGTGAAAACGGTGTGTGCTTACGATATCTAGGTTAGGAATAACAAACATAATATCGAATACTCTTATCTCCCTTTTTTCTTCAGTTTTTTCTCGATATTTTAGAAAGTATTTTGACTAATGCAACGATTTGAGTACGAATGTATTCAGAATTGCATACTCTATCAAATTAGAAAACAAAAAAACAGAAAAAAACATTTTTGAAAAATTTTTTTTTCACTCCCTTTATAACTGATAGTGGTCAGGCTCCAAGAATATTTCAGATCAGTAGATAATGTTAAACAATAACATAATCCAAATTTTCAGATTTCAAATAGGTCCAGTTCTCCAGAAACGCCTAATAGGCCGTCGAACTTGGTACACCCTGTATGTAAGATGTCTAAGAGCATTTTGTAATTTTAGGTTATGCAGGAAGTAGCCCAACTGTCACAATTTGACGAGGAACTTTACAAGGTCATCGGGAAAGGAAGTGAGAAGGCTGGAGAAAAAGATATCGAAGAGAAATACTTAATAGCGACCTCCGAACAACCTATTGCCGCATTCCACAGGGACGAATGGTTAGCTGAATCTTCCCTCCCTATTAGATATGCAGGAATATCAACCTGTTTCCGACAGGAAGTAGGATCTCACGGTAGAGACACCAGAGGTATTTTCAGGGTGCACCAGTTCGAAAAGGTAAATTTAAAAAAAAAAAAAATTCTTCGATTTTTGAGTTCTTGTTTCTTGCAGGTTGAACAATTCTGCTTAACCTCTCCTTTTGACAACGCATCTTGGATAATGATGGACGAAATGATCGCTAATGCTGAAGACTTTTACAAATCGTTAGAAATACCCTATAGGATCGTTAATATTGTCTCTGGAGCTTTGAATCATGCAGCGGCTAAGAAATTGGACTTGGAAGCCTGGTTTCCGGGGTCTGGCGCATTTAGGGAGCTGGTATCATGCAGTAACTGTTTGGAATATCAAGCTCGAAGGCTTTTAGTAAGGTAGGTATAAATACTCTTTGATTCTCATTGTTCTGATTGTAAGTTTGGAATAGAATCTGAAATTTCTGTAATCAGGGATAAAAGGAATTTTTCACAGTCTGGCAACGCTGCATATTATCTGGGAATTCTATTCGTGACAAAGTCTGTATTGTTTCATGCACTGCAATTGTATGACTCTAAATTTCTCCATATATTGCAGTCTAGTAAACAACTTATTCCTGTGAAGAAATAGACTTGGCGCCAGTTTCATAATAAACCCCTGAAGTACACTTTAGTTGAAGTGCACTTTAAGCTAAAGCCCACTTTAAAAGTCCACCCAATTTCATAATGAAATTAAATGGGACTTTACGTAAAGGAGACTTTAGGTGAAATGTTGTATGTTGGCATAACTGAAATCGTTTCATTTTACCTAAAATGGACAGTTGCAGTAGTATTTGACCACAGCCATCTTAAAATTGAAGGAGGTTATGTTATTTTCATGTCCTGTGGATATAACGTTCAGGTTCAAATTTAAAATATACACCTAGAAATTTGGGAGAAAAGACCAATCCCAAACTGAATATTACGAAAAAAAAAATAGAATTGATGATTGCGGCTGACAAAAGGGCAATAAGGGAGATTTGCCTGAGATTAACATCATTGAATAAACAATCTTTGAATAAGCATTTATTTTCACCAGTTACATCAGCTTGATATAGCAAAATGACATGTTATAATTGAATTTCTAACATGTTTCCTATCAACTGCATCAGCAAAAATTTTTTTAATTATCACCTAATTCCTTTTCAAAGTTATTGATAAGGAACATGTCATTGATATCAATTGCAACACTGCAGTTGCAACCACAGTGAGCCGTATGGTGTCTAATTGTAGTCTCATTTCGAAATTGGAAATCTACGTTTCCATACTCCGTATTCTCATTCCACTTATGAAAGTTGATTTCGAAATAAAACACAACATAACTAACCTCAAATGAGTTGACAGTTAGGACACCAGAGGTTAGGAATTCAGGGCTAAAGGATACTTTAGCTGCTAAAGTCCCGAGATTGGGCCTTTAAATATAAAGTGGGTTTAAGAACCTGAAATGTGTTATGAAACTGAAATGTTGAACTTGAAGGAGCTTTAAAATTGATTATGAAACTGGCCCTTATCCATCAACACATGAACCGTACAAAACCAACCAAATGAAAGATATTATTGAGCGAATACCTTCTTGATTTGATTCACAGCTAAAGGAGTTAACAGTTGACTGGTTAAATCGATCGTTATTTGTTATTTCGGAAAGAATTGCTTCATTTGCATCTCCTTGAGGTTCCTTCTTTTTCATTTTTTCACCTATTGTTTTGCTACATAGGTTCTTGAGTTTGTTCCAATTATCAGCTTTGTGTCTCAACTGTCTCCATAAGGAATCTTTTTCTACGACTAAATCGACTAAAGCTACATCTTTGAATCTTTTCTTTTGCTTCTACATCATCTTATCTATATTGCCGCCCTTGTCATTTTTGAATAAATCCAAATCTAAAACCATTTTCTTTCAGTTTGAACAAGTTTTTGTCAATTCATGAGATTCTCTCGAGATCTCATCAGAAATAACCTATAATAACGTTAGGCAGAGACAACACTAGGCACATTTTGACAGTTGGGCATCTGATTTCAAGGTCAGTTGCAACGTAGCGCGTTGGTCCGAAAAAATTCCTTAGATCTAGGATTTTCTCATTTCCTGGGGACATAATCATCGTATAGAGACAGTAATGTTATAACAATGAACCGTCTCTTTTAACTGCATCCTATATTTGATTATATAACTTTATATAACGTTCGTTTTGCTTGGTTTGTGGTAAGGTGCCTGTAGAAAAATTCAATCGCTTTCAGATATGAAATAAAAATTTTCGAAATCAATGAAAATTAAAATCTTGTTATATCTTAAAAACAAATTAAGATATCGTGAAACGGTTTCTACTCATGGTGTTTTTATGAAACTCAAGTCAGTATATACCACATGGTCGCTAATTGATTCCAAAGTATGAAAATCATCAATTTTCATTCTTTTCTCTTTTTTTTTTCAACTTAAATCAAAGTTCATAGAAAACTAACCGAATGAAAGGTATTATTGAGTGAATACCTTCTTGATTTTATTCAGTTAACAATTGACCAGTTAAATCGATTAGGTTATCTGTTATTTCAGAAGCAATTGCTTCCTTTGCATCTCCTTGAGGTTTCTTCTTTTTAATTTTTTAACCTATTGTTTCGCTACATAGGTTCTTGAGTTTATTCCAATTATCAGCATTGTGTCTCAACTGTCTCCATAAGGAATCTTTTTGGACGACCAAATCGACTAAAGCTACATCTTTGAAACTCTTCTTTTGATTTTCCCTTATCTTATCTATATTGCCGCCATTCTCGTTCCAGAATAAATCCAAATCTAAAACCATTTTCTTTCAGTTTGAACAAGTTTTTCCCAATGAATACATGTCTTTCGCGATTTCATCAGAAATAACCTATAATTACGTTAGGCAGAGACAACACTAGGCCCTTTTTTGACAGTTGGGCATCTGATTTCAAGGTCAGTTGCAACGTAGCGCGTGGGTCCGAAAAAATTCCTTAGATTTAGGATTTCCTTATTTCCTGGAAAACGTTAACCTCATGAAGCGACAAAAATAACAATGAACAGTCTCTTTCAACTGCACTTTATATAACGTTCGTTTTGCTTGGTTCGTAGTAAAATTACAATGGAATTCCCAGTGAAAAAGGTGCTTGTAGAAAAATTCATACTTTTCAGATATAAAATAAGAAAGTTATGCTCATTTTCAAAATCAATAAAACAAGTTTATTGTGTTTGTTAAAGGTATGGACAAACGAAGAAGATGAACACCACCACTGATTATGTGCACATGTTGAACGCAACAATGTGTGCCACAACAAGAGTAATCTGCGCAATCTTGGAAGTACATCAGACTGAAACTGGTATCAAGGTTCCAGAAGTTCTGAAAGATTTCATGCCAGAGCCCTACAAAGAGGAAATTCCATTTGTGAAACCTGCTCCGATAGACGCTGAAAAAGAGAAGAAATCGAAGAAACAGAAGGATAACAAGAAGGGAGCAGGGGAAGAATAAATACTCTCTTTTGTCGATATGCATTTATTACTATCCTAAGAATTCAGCTAATAAACCTGAAAAAAGTTATTTGCTTTTTTGTATCAACATCCTGTACTTCACAACCCTTGCTTGATAACATCGGCAACGTCTATCCTTTTAGGTTATGTGCCAACTGCTCTATACCTATATTTTGTTTTTTCTGTTAAAGGAGCAACTGTACATTTATTCTGATTAATATTTGTGATCTGTGCTGACTGCTGGATAGTTTGGTAACCACTAAGATGCTCAAAATACGTATTTTAGACATTTTAGTAACCACTTTACAATAACCTCCAAATTTCTCTCATTTTGACTTATGAGAAGTGGCAACCTTGTCATTTCAGGAGGTAGGTCGAATTCTCAGTAGATCTGATGCATCGTGATATTTTAAAAATAGATTTGTTTGTTGTTGTTGGATGACATGCTAAATTAATATCAACAAAGAGCTTTTGTGTTTAAATAATGATACTGGATGTCCTTGTCTGGAAATCATGAATCACTAAATGCAATCGGATATCAGTGAAGACTTCTTATCAACACTGAGTTGAGACACATATCAATAGGAAATAGTTACATAAGTATCCAATTGATCAAGAGAAAATAGATGGATTATGAAATTTTCGACGGTATCATTTCATTGTTGAAATAAAAATGGGAAACATCAAATTTAATAGTTTTGGACACCTCATAGAACTGCCAGTTTTTTTTATGTTATTCAGTATCGTATTGCAGGGTTGGTACTTTCGATTTAGCTTTATTTTCGAAATATGAAGCTTACAATAACTGAATATTGTATTCCTTCACTTCTTCAATAAATAAAAAATCACTTGAACAAGTTTTTATTCGTAATTAATGAAATTTCTGTTTTCAGGACCGGTGTTCACTAATCTTATTATTTTCCGAACATGTTATGTGAATCTGGGCTACAATGTGTCCGAATGTGCACTGCTGGGTTCGGAAAACCAAGACAATCATACTCAAAAACTGGAAACTATAGTCCAACCTTATGCGAATGTTATTTCGATGATTGTTGGGTTACCGTCTGGAATTATTTCCATAATCTTAGCTTTGTTCATTGGATCTTGGTCAGATAAATATGGGAGAAAACCTATAATAGTATTGACAACCGCAGGTACAAATCTTACTCCTTATTTGGGAGTTCCAACTCATGTTTAATTTGCAGGGCATGTTATTTCTCTCAGTCTGATCACTTTGTTTTGTATGTTTGATAATATATCGTCTTGGTATTTGACACTTACATCGATTCCTGTAATGCTATGCGGAGGTTTTGCATCAGCATTAACTGTTCTATTGGGTTATGTGACTGATATAACTAATGAAAACAACAGAGGTTTAAGGTTGGTATTTTAGAATTTAAAACCTTTTCGTGTCTCTCTGAATAAGGAAAATATACTGTGTCTCACTTTAAACTGTTTCGAGGAATTGACATGTGACATTTCGGGTTATGTCATTATTTGTTTGATAGATCTTTAGATTGTGCAAAGAAAATGATAATATTTCAATGTTTCCTGTACTATGCTTTGATAAAAATATCAAATGTACAGGTGGGAGAGTTGCTGTTAAAAATTGTGAGAAATTTGAAACAATTTTTGCCTCATTCGCAAGGACGATTATTTTTGGCAGAATCATTCAAAGAATTGATTAACAAGACATAACATAACCTGTACTGTCATTTGAAATTTTGAAGTATGTTCTTTAGCCCTTGAAACTTTCTAAATGGCTTATTGTTGGGACACAGTGTATATTTTTTCATCCACCTATATTGCCCCTTATGAATGAAGTGCTATTCTTTTACTTTCTGGTACTTTTCAGAATGGGTATATTCGAGGTGGTACTTTCTATAGGCATGCTGATAGGGATGATTTCTAGCTCCTATATATTCAATGCAGTTGATTATATCGGAGTTTTTGTGATAGCTACAGGATCTTACATGATAGCATTATTGTACTCTATATTCGTTCTCAAAGAATCTCTTCCCAATGTACAGACCGAGGTTGGTATGAATATTTTTAATGCTGAGCACATCATACTGAATCATGAGTATTTCATCGCCATAAAAATTTTATTTCCCAAACACCGAAAGGAGAAATGGGTACAGATTATACAGGGTTATTCAGGAATATGGCTCTATAAAATATTTTTAGGAAAGACACAAGATTCAGGATTGAAATTCTAAAGGTGAGCTTCAAGTAAGAAGACGACTTCTCGTATATTTTAAGGTTCTAGGACTTCCGGTTTTTCCGGAAGTGACATCAACTTTCGTTTCTCAAATGGGAACACCCATTTTTAATTGCATAAATAGATTCTCCATTGAATTCTGAGTATTTTGATTTCGAAAGTTTGAATTTTCCCGAGAATATTCTCTTTAAATGAGGAAATACGAAATAAATCTATGAATTGAACTCTGTTTTTCATTAAAAATTCTCATTTTTGAGAATCACCGAGAAGAAAGGCGATGCTTCTTTTCCGATAGCGTGATTTTCAGAATATGATACAGGAGGTCACAAATTCTTTGTCAAAGTTAGAAGTGACGAAACATCAGATAATCGTTTTTTTCAAAGTGGAACCCCATTTTTTCGTCAAAAAATAATAGGAACATACGCCCAAGACTTTAATCCCAAAATTAATATTTTTCGAGATATTCAGGAAAAACGATCTTGTCTTCAATTTTCAATCTCATTCCGAATGTGTTTTTTTACTGGAAAATAATAAGCGGTCAAGTGAAATTTTTGGAAATCTCTGTTATCGAGAAAATATTTTCTATAGTTCAGACGAGTTAAGTTCTTGAATTTTCATCTGTAATGTGAGAGCAACAATTGGTTTAAAGTTCTCAATGTGAGTATTAGTGAGGTCAACGTAAAAAATTCTCAGGAATGCAGAAAAAAATAATCTGTAATAATTTTTAATGCTTTTGAAAGAATTAGTAACAGAGCATGTAACAATTTCATTCCTGAAAATTCAAATTTCCCTACCATGACAAAAAGAAATTCTCCTGAATCAAGAATTTGCGTAAATTATCCAAAGGTTAAAAAATAAAGAAAAACTGAACTCGTCTGAACTATAAGAAAATATTTTCTCGATAACAGAGATTTCCAAAAATTTCACTTGACCGCTAATTATTTTCCAGTAAAAAAACACATTCGGAATGAGATTGAAAATTGAAGACAAAATTGTTTTCCCTGAATATCTCGAAAAATATTCATTTTGGGATAAAAGTCTTGGACGTATGCTCCTATTATTTTTTGACGAAGATTTCGAAAATGCTTCGAAAAAATGGGCTTCTAATTTGAATAAAAAGATTTTTTGATGTTTCGTCACTTCTAACTTTGACAAAGAATTTGTGACCTTCTGTATCATATTCTGAAAATCACGCTATCGGAAAAGAAGCATCAGCCTTTCTTCTCGGAGATTCCCAAAAATGAGTCACGTAAAGCAGAGATGAATCATAATTTTGAATAACCGTTGAATTTGAAGTACTTTCGAATTGTGTTTTTACTGCTGTGAGAGTAAGGACTGAAATTCTCATCATTTCATCAAATAGTAACCTATTTCGTACGTTTACATGAGAAATAGTAAAAGAATAATTATATTCCCCATTGTTATTTGGAACGATTCGATGTTAATATATCAGAAAACTCCGGAAACGTGACAACGTCGGACAGATCTTGTAGTATGTAGTATCACAATCGTCCACTTCATTTCTGAACGTTGGCATGTTGGCTTCACTATTTAGCTGGCTATACCGCGTCTCCTCTTTCTTTTGTCTAAGGTATTTCCTCATTGATAAAGAGAATTTTCTCGAGAAAATTCAAACTTTTGGAATCAAAAAGACTCAGAATTCAATGGAGAATCTATTTATGCAATAAAAAATGGGTCTTCCCATTTGAAAAACGAAAGTTGATGTCACTTCCGGAAAAACCGGGAGTCCTAGAACCTTCAAAAAATATACGAGAAGTCGTCTTCTTACTTGAAGCTCACCTTTAGAATTTCAATCCTGAATCTTGTGTCTTTCCTAAACATATTCTAAAGAGCCATATTCGTGAATAACCCTGTATCTATATACAAATTTTATTTCATCTCAAACTAGATTAAACTCGCGTCATATTTCATTGTAAAGCAGAATCGGAAAAATTGCAAACACAAAGCTATGAAACTTTACACCTATTTTGAGGTCTATAATCAGCTTTCAAAATATTGAAACTCCGTTTTTTACCACCCTTTGTCTTTGTTACCACCTCAATCACACTTTCATTACTGATACCAAAGCAAAAATTCACCTAATCCTTTGCTTTTCTGAGAAACTCTAACCTATCAACCTACACAATTTCAATGTGAGCCATCCTGTGGTAGATCGATTGAATTGTCCTTTTTCAGGGAAAATTCAAGGCATTGTTCAGCTTCAAAGAAGTAAAGGAGATGGCCTCCATAACCTTCAAGAAACGAATGAGAAATAAGCGCCTTCTCATCATGCTGAGCCTTACCATAACCTCACTCTTCATATTTGCTGTCATGTCTGAAGGCGGTTCCTTATATCTGTACCTGCGCCTGAAGTTTGGGTGGACGCTGAAGCAATACACTCTATTCACAAGCGTGAGGGATGTGGCAGCAATTTTTGGAACAATTTTCGGCGTTTACGTCTTGCATAAGAAACTCAAAGTGGATGAGACGATTCTGATATTGATCGGTTTGATTTCTTGTTTGGACGGTTCATTAGTGCAGGGTTTGGCTGGGACAAACATGCATATCTACTTTGGTAAGAATTTCTGAGTACACTGGGGAAAAGATTAACGCACATTCTGAAAATCTCAATTTTAATGAAAGTTAACTCTACATTGACTTTATGACTTATTTTTTATGTTTTCTCGGGAAGGTTTTGAACGACACAAGACACATTAAATGGAAGAGAAATTCAGGATTTCACCGAATCTTATGTGAAAGAAGAGAAATGAACAATTTTCAAAATACTGAAATGCTGATAAGTGATTTAATACTTGGTATTTCAACCCCTTGCGTTAATTACAGCTCGGCAACGACGGTTCATACTCAAAATGAGTGATCTTAAAATGTTCTGATCTAATCCTTCCCAGATTTCTCCGAGTTGGATTCCTAAATCATTAAGAGTAGCTGGATGATTTTCTGAACTTCTCAGCCTTCTATTGAGGTTGTCCCAAACCTGCTTAACCGGATTGAGATCTGGACTTCTTGCTGGCCATTCCATTCGAGAGACTTCAACCTCTTCAAGGTACTCCTGAACGATGCGCGCACAATGGGGTCTGGCATTATCTCCATAAAAATGAAATTTTCACCAATGTATGGGGCAAATGGCACTACATGCTCTTCAAGAATGTTCCTTATATACTTATCAGCATTCATAGCTTCATTATCAACGACCACTAGGTCTGTGCGAGCAGTCAAAGATATTCCACATCATACCATAATCGATCCTCCCCCGAAACCAGTAGTATTCAGGAAATTGCACTGAGCATATCTTTCATGTGGGCGTCTTTATACAAGGGAACGTCGATCACAATTGTAGAGGCAGAATCTAGACTCATCTGTGAAGAGAACTCTTTCCCAATCGGCCTCTTCCCAATGGATATGCTCTCTCGTAAAATCCAAACGCGCCCTTCGATGAGCTGGGCCTCTTGCCGCGACACGAGGCCTTAAATCATATTCTCTGAGGCGATTTCTTATTGTTCGAGTGCTAATTTGCACCCCATGAGTTTGCTCAAGCTGATTTTGAAGGAGGCGAGCGGTTGCAAACCGTTGTCTCAACGAAGAAACTCTCAAGTAACGTTCTTGAATGGCAGTTGTTACCCGTGGTCTACCCTGTCCTGGTCTTCGGACATTCATACCTGTCTCCCTGAATCGCTGCAACATTCTGGACACACTTGTATGAGAAACTCAAAACCTTTCTGCAATTCTTGTGCATATCCACCCTTCTTCTCGCAAAACTACCGCTTGGGCACATTCCTCTTGGGACAAATTGCGTGTTTCGCTTAGCATAGCGATCGAGTGTAGAAAATCAAACGAAAGAAAATCTAATGATCACTAGAATTGATCGAGAACAACTGATTTTAGAATGAAGCCGATATCATCTTTCTTTATTCCTGCTGGGAAAAAACATCTGTATTGAAGAAAAACGTTGAAAGTGGATAACATATGCATGCATAATTCTGATAAAAATAATTATCATTGAGAACACCTTCAGTTGTAGAATAAACTTGAGATTTCCATAATGTGCGTAAATTTTTTGGCGCAGTGTAATTTGAATTCTTTTTCTAGCTGGTTGTGTCAGATTTCTGACTGGCAATGTAACTCCAATGTTGCGTTCCTTCATTTCGAAAACAGCCGACGCGGATGAAGTTGGTAAAATTTTCTCGATTTTGGTTATGTTTGAGAACATTCTGCAGATGATAGGCTCCCCACTCTACACCTTCATTTATAATGAAACCTTGGACACACACCCTGAATTCTTCAATTTTGTGACTGCGGGAGTTTTGACTGTGACTGTCGTTTTAGCAATGTGAGTAAGATTCCTACACTTCAGATAAAAATATCAGAGAGTCAAATATTAATATGAAAATTCTTAGGAAACAAAAAAAATATCAACTTGAACTTGGTAAATTATATTTGCCTAGAATCTAGATTTCTAGATTGTTAAATGAAAAATATTATCGGTACAGGTGAAGAGGAGAAGCTATAACAACTAACCTTCTTATTCAGGTTGGCACAACTGCTTTTTATAATGATGTGAGATTGAATGCAATCTGTCCATTTATACTCCATTCACTTTTATAAAATCACATAGGAGGTCATGGTATCGTTTTCAGGAGTTTTTGCACCTGATGAAAAGTCAGTGCGCACACAGAAAATATCGTTAATCACGGCCTACTAAATCTGACAGGTCGGCAGGTTAGACGTTGCCGTTGTTACCATCAGCGTGTCGAGTAGCACAAGTAGATATAGACAGTATACGGTTTTCTTGTGCAATTCGCACTGTTTTCGATATAATTTCGAATTTATTTCAATTCATAATGAAATGAAGAACTGTAGGGAGGAAAACAAGACAGCATTTCGTTTATCTGCGAATAATTTCTTAATATTTTATGGCAAATAATCCAGAACTCAGCACGAGGAGGTAGCTGTTGTATTGAGTTCCACAAGATTACAATCAGAATGGAAATTATTCTACTTTCTGAAGCGAATAAAATAGGAGAATGAACATCAAAAGAGAAAAAAAGGATTATTTCGCTGTCGAAAACGATCACATTCTGATTGCTGATCTTTAAACTTGATATAAATCCTATAAAACAGAAATTCAATAAGATTAAACTGTGAATGAATAAAAACTTTGAATTCGATCCTAAAATAGGTTATATGAAACTAAAAATGAACTCTGAATAAATAAAAACAATTCTGATATCTAACAGCTAAAATTCCTATCGGAAAGCGCGGTTCTTGGGATTCTATCACTAACCATTTTAGAATAATTATTAAGAAAGATATTACTCAAAATTTGTGAAAATTTGGTCAAGATATTTTCGGAAGGCTGCTGACATAGTGAAACATTTGTCGTGATAAACATCCCAAGTACGCTGTAAATATGTCATGAATAAGCAATTCAAAACGTCTCTTCGAGTATACACTTCACTAAACTTCACTTCATATTCGGCAGTAAGAATAGTGTTGAAAATTTTGTAACAATCTATTGCACATTCAAATAAAAATTGTGAGGAATTCTTAAATGAACATCGTGTTAAGTGAAGAAGAAAATCACTCACAGAGACGTCTTGATCTGGTAATTCAACTTGAAAATCTTCGATTTGAGTACTATGCCTCGTACTTGTGCAGTGCCCGGTTGCAAAAGCAAATATAAATCTACTAATGAGAAGGTGTCGGTATTTAGATTTCTGAAAGATCCCGCGAGGAGAAGAAAATGCCTTAACGCAATTCATAGAGAGAGTAGTTTTAAAGTCAATGATGACAGTGTAGTTTGTATAAAACATTTTGTAGCCTCCCATATTTTGAGAAATAACTTTTATCCCACCGCCGAAGGTTCAGTAGTTAATATACCCCAAAAAATTCCTAAATTATCTGATGATGCATTTCCTTCAATTTTTCCAAATCAACAGAGTTACATGACGTCTTCAGTACTCCGAAAAGAATTAGTTGTCCATTATAACAACGTTTACACCGATTGGGACAAACAAGATCAGAACAATTTTAATGAATATTAAAATGAAAAACCTTCCTATTAATAATCCTTCCAGATATGAACACTAAAATTCGAAAATTCAATCACAAACCCGATACACACTGTTCTTGCAACTCCAACACTTATTTCTACTTTATTTATTGATTGATAAACCGATCACACGAACACGAAAAAAACAAACCTTTTTACACGTTTCCCGGTCGAATTTCTGATGCGAACTATATCACACATCATACGTTACTCTTTAAAACAGAACTGCAAGTGCAAAGTCGTAACACTCTGAGTCTGATACAACCCCCTATTGGGGTACCGGCAACGTCGCATTTTGAAGCAACATTCTGACCTGTTAAATATCGTACGCCGCGCGTTAATGACAAAATGACGTTGCCAGTTTGTTTCTTTGTTTACATATTGTTCGAAATCGAAATATTGCAAATAACTAGAAAAGGAATCCTTTCTATCAATTTATGTGAACGTTAATAATTTTCGTCCATCACATCTTTTCCAATATATTCAGTTTCCGAATAAATTCACATTCTGAGAAATACGTAATTGCTAAGAGTGTAGAAAGGGCAACATAGTGTTGACTTGGAACATAAAAATATTTTGACAAGCGTCATAACCTCCATTTTCGTTCGATACAGAGTGGAATGTGTCAAATTTCCAAGGCCAGAGGTGTTATTTTACATTGGTGAATGGAGTATAGTTTGTTTTCAGTTCTTCATTTCGTAAATTCATCTCGATGTTCGAAAAAGTTGAAATTGAAAACCCTTACATCATGCTGGAACATAGATCTGTCACGCACTGACTTTGACTTTTTAGGTTATGCTGTCCTCACTAAATGGGCACCAATCAAAAATATTGTTTTTCTTTGACTACGAATTCTCATCCAGAAAAAATAATGAAACATTGAATCATAAAAAGATAATTGTCGAATCAATTGAAGTCCTTCAATATTGTCCTGAATGTTTCAGAGTTCTGGCTACGATTCATCTCAAAACACCAGCAGAGCCAAGCTTCGCCATTTTATGTGAAGATACCAATGATAGTATCGATGACAGTGATGGTTAAACCTATGAAATCTTCAAAAATCGATACCAATCAAAATATGTGTCCTTATAAAACTCACTTAATCAAAAATGACTGTGATATACAATGGATTTTGCGAGGGATTTAAACAATGGAATTGGTGCAAATTTGATATTACTGTTATACTTATATTTTTATACACAGATTTTATCTCTACACGATCTTTATGTAACATAATACTTAAGATTTTAATAAATGAAGATATATGAGTAATTCAATGGTATTAATCCATTTAATAACCCCATTACAGATCAGACTTCATTTCAAGGATTTCTTAAATTCGTAAATGAACAAGTACAATGGAAAAGTGTCAGTTTAGATTGAATTGTTGTTTCATTGGTACCTTTTCGACGAAGTAAAGCCGCTTTTGAACTAAGGAAGTACGTTTCAATCGATCGAAAATTAACCCAAATAGACCTACCGTTCCGTATAAAGAACATCTATCTAAAAGTTTTCTATTCATGCTCAAAATAAAGAAACAAAGAAGGCGTCAATATAAACACATAAATTAATGCTTTCTTCAACACTGAATATAACCTACAAAGTGCTTCAGTATTCAAATTCTCTTTGAAGCCATGTTAACTTCATAAATATATCAATTGTTGCAATACCTCTTTTTTTCCGGTGGTGTAATTTTTCATATGTATTTATTTCATCGCTTTTGCGAAAAAAATAATTATATCTATGGTCGGATGAATAATATTAGAGGCGAATTCATCTTCTCCATGATTTCAAATCCTGATTTTTGCTACGTAAATGAAGGCGTTCTTTTAACGGAACGGTAGGATTATCACCTACTATATTACCTGAATATATTGTTATAACTATGGAAAAATAAACTGACTCTGCATGAGATACTACATCATGCAGATAATCTGGATATGATTTCAGAACCACCCGATAGCAAAATTTTCTTCTGCGCATAATTCAATGGTTTTCTGTAACTGAAATAACAATAATGTTTCTTATGCGCCTACTAATTTCTTATTCGTATTTCCATGCACCAAACAAAGTAATAATATATCCTCCTTGAGAAAAAAAATATCATTGACCAACCAAAACTCATGCAACATTAGAATATATGGGGGCGTTGACTGATCCCGTAAAAACATGAGTTAGAATCGTATTTCGACAAGGACAAAAATTGTATTTCCCACTTCTTGCACACTGCTTTGACATGGTTGTTCAAAACACAGAAATGGTAACAAACTAGACTAGCTATCATCGCAACAAGATTGCTGGAAACTAATAGAAAAACAACAAAAACAGGACCATCTAAGCAATCAAAGAGTTTACACCAATCTTCCAGATAGGTCAAAGTAGACCACCTAATTGTTTACCAGAATAAAATAAAAAAATTGTGAAGTGTGGCATTAAAACTAATATTTTATAAGTATTAAATATGAAATAGCATAACATCCGAAAAATTGCTTCTATAATTACGACATATTATAATTCAATATTAATTTTTCATAGAATGAATTTTAGTCGCTCAAAAACCTACCGTTCCTTTAAAAGAACACCACAAATTTTAACTTTTCGTGAAAAATAAGTACATATCAAGATGAAAAATATGAAAAGGCCCCATTTAAACCATAATCTGACACAATTCTCATCGAAATGAAAGAAAAAAAAATTTCAGGTCTATTTGGGTTAATTGAATCGAAAGTTCATTGCACCGATGGGTCATTTTAAGAAAATGACGCCCACTTTTTCCTGATCGGTCATCCGGCCGGTGTTCAATTGTCTATCATCTCTATCCATGAGGGTGGAAGTTTGCAATACGTTAGGTAACTGTGGTTGCAAAAGGTTATGGTATAATTCAACAAACCAAGGAAAAGATGACGTTTTATCGCCATTCTAATGAATAAATTCTATTTAATACTATTCCAACGAAGCACCCGTTTTTTTTGTGAATATAACCTTTCAAACTTTGAGATTATTCGATCCATACTAAATTTTGAAAATCAAATGATACCAATGATGATATAAAGTGGATTCAATCTTTTTGTTTAGGACGATGAGATCATATCTTATCGCCGCAGATAATATACGATAGAAATAAATGAATTGGAGATATCGGAAGATAGTATCGATTATGCATAACACTAATGAAATTCGATCATAAAAGAGTTTAGCGACAATGTATAGTTTGGAATATGTGTTAATATTTTCAACAATTGTGAGAATTTATGCGGAAGACTCGTCAGTGACATGTACTGACAGCTATTGCAAAGTAAGTACACAATAATATAACATATTACCAACCAATTGGCCATAATCCATTTTTGACATAATAGAATAAGAAACAGATTGTACGTAAATGGATGTTTTAAGCAGAGCAGATATTGAAAATAAAAAATCCATTTACGTACAATCTGTTTCTCATTCTACAATAATATAAGTTTAGGTAGATGGAAATTTAATTAAGCAATATCTTAAAATTCAAGTTCCAGATACAAATTAGAAACTGTTGGTATTATCGATCGAAGGAAATGAAACATACAGCAATGAAGTGTTTTTCTAAACTGCTCCACATGAGTTAGGGATATTGACTTAAATTGCAAAAAAACTATAGTTTAAATGAGATTTGGTGATGAAAATTCATGTCAATATGCTTTCAAGTTGCAGGAAATAAAATTAATTTTAGCCTGTAGGTCTGCAGCGTATACAGGATGGTTAAGAAAAATCGGGTAAAATAACGAAATTTAATTCCCAGAGAATTCAAGCATTTTAAGACTATCAATCCAATGTATGGCCTCCACGGGCATCAGTAACAGCTTGACTTCTTCTTTTCATACTACACACGAGGTTGTTGAACTCTTTTTGAGGAATTTGGTTCCATAAACGGTGCAGAAGCTCTCTCAGATCATTTAAGGATTCTGGGGTAGGTTGATGATTATCTTATCTTCTTTGGAGCATATCCCATACATGTTCGATGCAATTCAAATCTGGTGGGTGCGGAGGTATTGGTAAATGTGGAATATCAAGCTCCTCGGGCGCATTCTCAACTATGGCTGCACGGTGCGGTCTAGCGTCACCGTCTAGAAATTGAAAAGTTTCACCAATAGCAGCGTGAAAAATTGGCAAAACATTGTCAATGACATGCTCCCTTTAGTGTAAGACGGTCATATTGGTAGGACAAATGTGTAGATCTGTGCGCCCGTTGAAACATATCCCGGCCCATACCACACTACCCCCTCGGAATGGATGGACTTCTTGGACATAGCGACGATTACGGGTTATGCGTGGGATTGTCCATACCCTTATTCTTCGAGAATCTGAAAATCGTCCATATCTGGATTCATCAATGAAAAGGACACTACGCCATTGATCGTTCCAATTGATATGTTGCCTTGCCCATTCCAGTCTTTGACGCTTATGGTCACGTGTTAATGGAACTCCTCTTAATGGACGTCTGGCACCTAAATTCACCTCTCCCAAACGTCGTATGATGGTTTCGATGGAAACTTGGACTCTATCTGCATTTTGAAGAGTATTCCGTAGCATTCTACACGTAGATGTAGGATTTCTTCTCGTCGAAACGGTGATGAAACGATCCTGAGCAGGTGTTCTTTTTCGTCGCCCACCAAGCCTCGGTCTTTCCAACACGGAATCTGTCTCCCTGAACCTATTCCAAAGTCGAGATATCACACTTTAGCTGACTTGGAGTCTTTCTGCTACAACAACCTCAGTTCGGCCACCCTGTAGCATTCCGATAGCGTCAGCGTTTGTTAATTTACGTCATGGCATTTTCAGAAAATTCGTTTCAAATCGAAGCCGTTGATAAACTGACTCTATTTCAACATAAGAACATTCATGATGCATATGCAAAGAACCAAACTTCAGAAAAAAGGCGACCAGATTGAAGAAATGTCTCACACTGATTTTTATTGGATCGATTCAAGTTGTTATTGAGTTTTAAATGATTTTACAGCGATTTTCTCAAAGAGAACATACTTTTTAAAACGATTGAATAGGATATCCCTAACCCTTGCGGAGCTTAAAGTTTAAGATATTAACCTACCAACAATATTAACGAATCGCATTTTATTATTCCGAAGAGAAATAATCGTGGAAATACACTAAAACTAAATTAATTGGATTCTTCTCAGTCACATTGATCTGCATCCATGATCAATGGTAATTGGTTGCCCTCTTCGATCATTTCCCGTGGATCTGTCAGTCTATTTTACCGTAGTCAATCAGTTATTTCTCACCTGTAATTTATTTGGCCGACGTTTCTGGCAAATTAATTTCTTTCCTTTTTATCGTGCATTTTTCTTTCTTCAATAACTGATACCGATATATTATTGTTAAAAGCGCAAGAGAAACATTGTTTTCTGGTTGCTCTATATGGGATTTGCAATTTTTTTGAAATGTATTTTATTGTAGAAAACAATATCTTGAATATTAATTTTTTATTTTTTTTTTCGTATATCTGAAAATTTTTCTTCATCTCATTTCATTTACAGCAATATCCCAATTCAGGCGATCCAGAGTGTCCATCATTGCCATCATTATGCAACAAGACAGATTCTAACAGCGGAATTTTTTTACCGTCACCTACCCCTTGCAACTGTTGCGATTTTTGTATTGCATACTTAAGTAAGTATAACATAAAAATTTTGTAGACGGAAAATCGAGATGTTAAGTTTTCGTTGGACCCTACTGTATATATCTCTCTGGGTTAGGTAACTATCTCTGGTGATTGGCAGGATGGTCCATGAAGCCATACTCAGAATTACTAGTGAAGGCGCAGGTAATGAGAGAATTAGGTGTCAGAGAGTCTGGAGCTCTCTGAGTAACTACATCTCATCTGCGAACCTTCCTAGTGATGTAATGGTCAAGAAAGTAAGTACTGAGAAAAACTTCAGTACGATGCTATGCAAAAAAGAGGAATGGGAGCGGGAATACACCAACAAAATTTCAAAGAAAATACTGTTAAATGGTATACAGATGGTTCTAAAATCAACACGGGAGCTGGCGCTGGGGTTCACGGGGCCAAAGCCAAGTGTGCACTATCGTTAGGCTCCTGTGTGAGTGTTCTGCAAGCAGAAATATTAGCAATCGAAAGATGTCTAGACATTAATCCAGAGAGAAACTATCAGAATTGCGACATAGATATTCACTCAGATAGTCAAGCTGCTATTGAAGCACTGAACTCCTATGTCATGGACTCAAAGACGACATGGGAATGCCGGAGCAAACTCAATGAGGTAGGCAAGAAAAATAAGATCTCTTTGATCTGGGTTCCTGGTCATTCGGGATTCACAGGTAACAAAGAGGCCAACAAACTTGCCAGAGAGGGTGCTCGGAAATCACTCACTGGTCCAGAACCTTTCTGTTTATAGGAAAATGTACCTTTAAAAAAGAGTTTCTTGAGAAGGAGAAAGCTGAAAGAGAAACACTCTGGCAGAATCTCCCAGGGTTGGATCACTCCAAAAAGTTCCTTCGGAATTTTGAAACTGCCAAGATCCAAAAGATATTTGGATCTCAGTAGAACCAACAACACCTCCTCACTGGCTTTTTATACAGGGCATTGTCGCCTCAGAAAGCACTTGCTGAGAATGGGCGTATCGGACACTGACGAGTGTAGATTCTGTGGGGAGGAGGAAGAAACTCCTATTCACCTAGTCCCAGAATGCTTTGGCATTGTAAGCCAAAGGAAACAATGCTTTGGTCAAGAGACCTGTAGGAGTGAGGAATTAGCCTCACTGAAGCCTTCCGAGATATTGGATTTCATAAGATGTCTGGGACTGGAAGGCGAGCTGTAAAGCTTTGTCAGATAGCACAATAGACCATAAGGTCGCAGTGGACTGTAACCCCTTTTATACTATCAACTATCTCGGTCTTTTTTTTTAAGGTGAAGACGATACATGCTCCACCGGTGAAAAAACTAGCGATTCACCAACTGAAATATGCGGGCCAGGCCTTTATTGTGACCAAGAAACGGAAAAATGTACAAAGAGTAAGTCGAAAATTCACGAAATATACGTTTTCTCATCTTTTTCTGCTTCGTAGTGACAGGAACCCCTTGTCTAGAAGCTCAAGCACAATACGATGAAGACAGACATTCTGGTAGAAGCGGAGATTATCAAATACGTCCAAATTGTGATGGAGAAGGGTATTATGTCCCATACAAATGCATCCCTGGTGGTATGTGAGTATATGATCAGATTTCACCATCATCCATGGAGACTCCCTTGTAAAAAAAGTGGGTTTTCTGCATCCAAATCTAGAGTACTCTAAATGATCTCTGGATAATCAAAGTCTCAAAAGTGACACTTTTAATGACAGCAAAAAATGGTAAAATTGATTGTTTATGTGGAAGCGTGATAAAAATATTTGTAATATAGTGTTAAAAATATTTTTAGCACTCCATTTTCTTATGATGAAATCAGATGAGAAAAATTCAGCAATTGCAAATTTTTATTATCAATATTTAACAATCATTACTTATGAACATTAATATTAATCGTAAAACTAGAACAATTACTAACATTTAATGCCCTGTAACGTTAGGGAGCACATTATTATTATAATCCTCAGCACCATCAGTAATTGTAGAAACCGGAAGTACAATATTGGATGATGATGATCCAAAATCTGTTGATTTTGGGAGAATTTTTTCAGCAATGACATTTCTATATGCAATAGAATGATCAACATAGCCCTCGGCTACCGTCGTAGACTTCCATCCACCATGTTTTTTTTATCCGTAATATTTGCTCCTGATTCTGCTAGCAATGAAGCGGAGGATCTTCGAAAACAGTGTCCTGTATATTGCTTTGGTTCTGGCAGTTTGAGGAATTCGGCAACAATAGATGGAATTTTCCCAAATGTATTAATACCAACTGGATTGGCAGTCCATTTATTATTCATGTATTTCAGGAAAAAGCGACGATGTTTGATGACAGAAGGGCGCAGTGCAAAGTACTTATGAAAATAGTCTACATACTATCCAATAATACTGAAAGAACGACTGACTTTCGTTTTCGTATTTGAAAGTTGTATAACCCATGATTTATCTGTTATTTCGATGTATTCCACTGATAAATTACACAATTCCTCACGCCGACAGGCTCCAAATAATCCGAAAATAGTTGCAACCTTAACCGCATCAAGTATTTCTCATCTGCTGCCTCCTTTATAAACTTTCCAACTTGTTCACGAGTGAGAATTTTCGATTTTTTCGGACGATATCCTTCACTTTCCCGTTTTAAATATGCTATTACCTTAAAATATTTACTAACATCCACACCGTTTTTAACAAGAACGCTTGACTTTATCATTGAAAATTTGTTCTACATAATTGATGAACTCCATATTTTTGATTTTTCTTCTAGGTATGTCAGGAAAACAGTTTCACTGAAGCACCCTTGTACATTTTCCAATTTACACCAGGCTAGGAAATTGTTATATGCAATATCGTACTGCTGAACAGGTTTTTTAGGTAGGAGTTCCAGATTTGCTCTTCTTGCAGACTCTTCAATATGCAAAGGAACAACCAAATCGTCACTTTTATTAATAATTGGACTCTCGACAAACATATTGAGCAGTTAAAAACCCCAGACGAAAATTGGACAGGAATGAAATTCAAATGACAGCGTCTTTTCTCATTTGTTAGTAATCCAAACGTTGGCAATGTTTGCCATTCACAACAACCTTTTGATTATTTTAATATTAAAAAGTCTCTTGAAGTTTCTTGTCATTGCAAATTCGCCCATTTCATTATCAAAATAGGGCAGTTGTACAAAAAACATTGTATGGTATTCGTGTCAAAAGTGATTTTATTTTGTTCGTGAAATTGTTCAATTCGCTCCGCTCATTTCACAAACTTTTTCACTCACAAAATAAAACGTCACTTTTAAAACTCATATCATAAATAACAACATTATTGTTGTAAGGGGGATAATTTATTGACGTTCACTTCACATTAACAGTACTTCATCTAGTAATAAATAATACATTTCAGATGTTACTGCGTTGCCAAAAATGGGCAAAGAATATTTGGCAGCATCGAGAACAACGGAAGAGCAGAGTACGACCTACCTTGCAGTAAGTACCACAAAATATTATAGGGTAAAATACAAAAAGTCTCCTCTTGACTTTCAGCTTGTTCTAGGAGTTTTTACGAGATGGGAATCGTGCTTGGAAGGCCCCTCAGACCAGGAGAACACCTCAGATGCGCTCCAAATGGCGCTTATGAGGCTCTCCAATGTATCGACGATACAACTTGCTTATGTGTAGACAGCATAGATGGGGCCCCGACTTTCGAAAATGCTGTTCCAGTTGAAATATATGCTCTGTCGAATAACTCTTTGTCTTGCTGTAAGTGGGGCCATTCTACACTGCGCAAAAAATTAACGCACATTCTGAAAATCTCAATCTTAATGAAAGTTAACTCTACATTGACTTTATAACTTATTTTTTAATGTTCTCTCGGGAAGGTTTTGAACGAAACAAGATACATTAAATGGAAGAAAAATTCAGGATTTCACCGAATCTTATGTGAAAGAAGAGAAATGAACAATTTTTACTTGGTATTTCCACCCCTTGCGTTAATTACAGCTCGGCAACGACGGTTCATACTCAAAATGAATGATCTTAAAATGTTCTGATCTAATCCTTCCCAGATTTCTCCGAGTTGGATTCCTAAGTCATTAAGAGTAGCTGGATGATTTTCTAAACTTCTCAGCCTTCTATTGAGGTTGTCCCAAACCTGCTCAATCGGATTGAGATCTGGACTTCTTGCCGTCCATTCCATTCGAGAGACTTCAACCTCTTCAAGGTACTCCTGAACGATGCGAGCACGATGGGGTCTGGCATTATCGTCCATAAAAATGAAATTTTCACCAATGTATGGGGCAAATGGCACTACATGCTCTTCAAGAATGTTTCTTACATACTTATCAGCATTCATAGCTCCATTATCAACGACCACTAGGTCTGTGCGAGCAGTCAAAGATATTCCACCCCATACCATAATCGATCCTCTCCCGAAACCAGTAGTATTCACTGTATTCAGGAAATTGCACTGAGCATATCTTTCATATGGACGTCTGTATATGAGGGAACGTCGATCACAATGGTAGAGGCAGAATCTAGACTCATCTGTGAAGAGAACTCTTTCCCAATCGGCCTCTTCCCAATGGATATGCTCTCTCGCAAAATCCAAACGCGCCCTTCGATGGGCTGGGGTAAGAGCTGGGCCTCTTGTCGCGACACGAGGCCTTAAATCATATTCTCTGAGGCGATTTCTTATTGTCTGCGTGCTAATTTGCACCCCATGAGTTTGCTCATGCTGATTTTGAAGGAGGCGAGCGGTTGCAAACCGTTGTCTCAATGAAGAAACTCTCAAGTAACGTTCTTGAATGGCAGTTGTTACCCGTGGTCTACCCTGTCCTGGTGTTCGGACATTCATACCTGTCTCCCTGAATCGCTGCAACATTCTGGACACACTTGTATGGGAAACTCCAAACCTTTCTGCAATTCTTGTGTATGTCCACCCTTCTTCTCGCAAAACTACCGCTTTTGGCACATTCCTCTTGGGTCAAATTGCGCGTTTCGCGTTGCATAGCGATCGAGTGTAGAAAATCAAAAGAAAGAAAAACTATTGATCACTAGAATTGATCGAGAACAACTGATTTTAGAATGGAGCCAATACGTTCAAAATCTGATAATATCATCTTGTAACAAACCATTCCTCACGCCGGCCCTGGAGACTCTTATGGATATTGATACTTGAAACATCTAAGTGCAGGGCAGAAAGAAACCAAATGCCCTAATTTGTTCAGTGGGAAAAAGTCATCCCGAGAGTCAACTCGCCTACGCGTACTCATTTATTTATTCGAAAATCTAAACATTTCATTTTACGTGTGACCTGAATCTCAGGAAATAAACGAATCTTACAGTGAACGTGTTTCAGAGTTATTTCTGAGAACCTAAATTTTCTATAAGAAAAAACCCTCTTATAATCTTTTTTTATTCCTGCTGGGAAAAAACATCTGTATTGAAGAAAAACGTTAACATATGCATGCATAATTCTGATAAAAATAATTATCATTGAGAACACCTTCAGTTGTAGAATAAATTTGAGATTTTCATAATGTGCGTTAATTTTTTTTGCGCAGTGTATTTCGTAATTTGACAGATATATAATCGAAAATGACATAGTTCGCCAGAAATCGAACATTGTTGCCAAATTGAGGAGTTGTTAGAAGTGGTTCTTGGTCTCGGAATGCAATAAAGTTGTGAATACATTGAAGGATTCCTATCATTCATTACACAATTTGAAAAAGTCCGGCATATTATTCGGAAAATTTTTCAAAGTTGTCCCTGCTCGGGCGCCAAGAATAATCGAATTCTTCTTATTAGTGTATAACTTTCTCACTGACTTCCCTTCAAACTTACAGTCAACAAATCGGTGAATACAGAAGGCAAATTCTACAGAAGGTGCGAAGAGTTGTACATGAATCGAACCAAAGAGATTGATGAAAAAAAGGAAAAAAATTACAAGGTACTTGCTTACGAACTACCCGATTGTACACCTGATGGAAATTATGCTCCAGTGCAAGAGGATGTGCAACAGTAAGAAAATTTTGCTTTAGCATGCCCCAATTTGTTTCATATTCGTTGGAAAAAAAAGAAAAGTCTTGTATAGAAAGAAGACCAAACATGTCCATAATTTGAAAATTCAAAAGGGAGAAGAATTGTAATATTCTTCAAAAGAAAAAAAGATAAAATACATCTCAGCATAAAGGACAAACTTTTCTCATCTCATTATATATTTCAATTTGCTGTATTTGGTGATTGTTTCTGAATTTACTTCGAATAAGTTTATTTCAAAATTCTGATTATTAGGAGTTGAGGTGACAATTCAAAAGGTTTCATGAATTGTGGCGATGTGATTCGAAGAAAATAATTTTTTTTTGCAGTAAATTTTGTGTGACACCAGAAGGGATGATAATGACTGATTACATGGTGGAGAAGGTGTCTGGAAATGAAGACCTTCTAACTAATATGAATTGTAGTGAGTATATTTTGAATCTAAAAAGGAATATAATAATTCAATATTCACAACTTTTTTTATGACATAAAAACATTATTCTGAGCCTGTTCAACCTAGTAGAATATACATACTTCCTATCTAAATTTAATTCATATCAAGAACAAGAAAGATATAAAAAATGTTTTTGATGTTTTATTGAAATATACAGGGTTATTCACGAATATGGCTCTATAGAATATTTTTAGGAAAGACACAAGATTCAGGATCGAAATTCAAGAGGTGAGCTTCAAATAAGAAGAAAACTACTCGTATATTTTTTTTAGGTTCTAGGACTTCCGCTTTTTCCGGAAGTGACATCAACTTTCGTTTTTCAAATGGGAAGACCCATTTTTTATTGCATAAATTCTCCATTGAATTCTGAGTCCTTTTGATTCCAAAAGTTTGAATTTTCCCGATAAAATTCTCTTTGAATGAGGAAATACGAAAAAAGAATCTCAAAATTGAGCTCTGTTGAAATACAGACAACTTCGAGGTTTTTTAATTGAAAATTGTCATTTTTGAGAATCTCCGAGAAGAAAGTCTGATGCTTCTTTTCCGATAGCGTGATTTTCAGAATATGATACAGGAGGTCACAAATTCTTTGTCAAAGTTAGAAGTGACGAATCATCAAAAAATCGTTTTTTTCAAATTGGAACCCAGTGTTTCGGAGCATTTTCGAAATGTTCGTCAAAAAATAATAGGAGCATACGTCCAAGACTTTTATACCAAAATGAATAGTTTTCGAGATATTCAGGAAAAACGATTTTGTCTTCAATTTTCAATCTCATGTGTTTTTCTACTGGAAAATGATTAGCAGTCAAGTGAGATTTTTGGAAATCTCTGTTATCGAGAATATATTTTCTATTGTTCAGACGAGTTAACCCAAATAGACCTGAAATTTTTTTTCTTTCATTTCAATGAGAATTGTGTCAGATTATGGTTTAAATGGGGCCTTTTCATATTTTTCATCTTGATGTGTTCTTATTTTTCACGAAAAGTTGAAATTTGTGGTGTTCTTTTAAAGGAACGGTAGGTTTTTGAGCGACTAAGATTCATTCTATGAAAAATGAACATTGAATTATAATATGTCGTAATTATAGAAGCAATTTTTCGGATGTTATGCTATTTTATATTTAATACTTATAAAATATTAGTTTTTATGCCACACTTCAAAATTTTTTTATTTTATTCTGGTAAACAATCAGGTGGTCTACTCTGACCTATCTTGAAGATTGGTGTAAACTCTTTGATTGCTTAAAAGGTCCTGTTTTTGTTGTTTTTCTATTAGTTTCCAGCAATCTTGTTACGATGACAGCTAGTCTAGTTTGTTACCATTTTTGCGTATTGAACAATCATGTCAAAGCAGTGTGCAAGAAGTGGGAAATACAATTTTTGTCCTTGTCGAAATACGATTCTAACTCATGTTTTTACGGGATCAGTCAACGCCCCCCATATATTCTAATGTTGCATGAGTTTTGGTTGGTCAATGATATTTTTTTTCTCAAGGTGAATATATTATTACTTTGTTTGCTGCATGGAAATACGAATGAGAAATTAGTAGGCGCATAAGCAACATTATTGTTATTTCACTTACAGAAAACTATTGAATTATGTGCAGAAGAAAATTTTGCTATCAGGTGGTTCTGAGATCATATCCAGATTATCTGCATGATGTAGTATCTCATGCAGAGTCAGTTTATTTTTCAATAGTTATAACAATATATTCAGGTAATATAGTAGGTGATAATCCTACCGTTCCGTTAAAAGAACGCCTTCATTTATGTAGAAAAAATCAGGATTTGAAATCATGGAGAAGATGAATTCGCCTCTAATATTATTCATCCGACCATAGATATAATTATTTTATTCGCAAAAGCGATGAAATAAATACATATGAAAAAAATACACCACCAGAAAAAAAGAGGTATTGCAACAATTGATATATTTATGTTAACATGGCTTTGAAGTGAATTTGAATACTGAAGCACTTTGTAGGTTATATTCAGTGTTGAAGAAAGCATTAATTTATGTGTTTATATTGACGCCTTCTTTGTTCCTTCATTTTGAGCGTGAAGAGAAAACTTTTAGATAGGTGTTCTTTATACGGAACGGTAGGTCTATTTGGGTTAAGGTCTTGAATTATCATCTGTAATGCGAGAGCAACAATTGGTTTAAAGTTCTCAATGTGAGTATTAGTGAAGTCAAAAAAATACTGAAAATTACTGAAAATTCAAAATTTCCTACCATGACAAAAAAAAATTCTCCAGAATTAAGAATTTGCGGAAATTATCCTGAACTCGTTTGAACTATAAGAAAATATTTTCTCGACAACAGAGATTTCTAAAAATTCTTCTAACTTTGACAAAGAATTTGTGACCTCCTGTATCATATTCTGAAAATCACGCTATCGGAAAAGAAGCATCAGCCTTTCTTCTCGGAGATTCTCAAAAATTAGAATTTTTAATGAAAAAACCTCGAAGTTGTCTGTATTTCAACAGAGTTATATTTTGAGGTTTTTTTTTTCGTATTTCCTCATTTAAAGAGAATTTTCTCTTGAGAATTCAAACTTCTGAAATCAAAAAGACTCAGAATTCAATGGAGAATCTATTCATGCAATAAAAAATGGGTCTTCCCATTTGAATAACGAAAGTTGATGTCACTTCCGGAAAAACCGAAAGTTACTTGAAGCTCACCTTTAGAATTTCAATCCTAAATCTTGTGTCTTTCCTAAAAATATTCTATAGAGCCATATTCGTGAATAACCCTGTATGTATATCATTATGAAACATTTATATTGATTTTGACCGTTTGGAGAAAGTAGTCGAAATGAACTATTATTTTTTTTTCAGAATGTGCTATGGCTAGAATAATGTCTTCTGTGGAAAAACCAAGCTGTCTGAGCAATGGAAACTATAATCCGAAACAGTGCCGAAGAGGCACCTGTTATAAGGTGGATGAAGATGGAAACCAGATATTGGATTGATCTTAATAAAAGTTTCTTCAGAATAGAACATTGTGAAGTATTTCAAATTTTATAAAATCTTGATGTAATAATATAAGTCAGGCTGAAGGACTGCGGTCGATGGCCAATAAAGAACAGTTATTATTATTATTAATATAAGTTTTGGAAAATTTTTATTATTCTCCTGGTGTTAGAGATCCCACAAACTTGGGTATCAGGGAATTGGAAGAAACAAAAAGACCGATGGTGTTTATATAAAAAAAAAAGAATTTCTAATACTGGTTGACCTTCAAGAGCTCAATGTATACAGTGCCACCAAATTGCATTATCAGAAGATTTCTTCAGGAGAAAAAAGCGGAAAATCAACAATCTCAATATATAAAACTAAGTCGGCCATTTTGTTGGTTACACCATTCATAACTCAAGATTGGATGAACTCTTTGTTATGAAAGATTTTTTTTGATTCTTCTACGACGGGGTTTTAACATAAAATACATTAAAACTCTGAAAAATTTGATTAAATGGAAAAAGATTGGAAATAATTATTCTTCTAGCCAATAACGCCAGTAGGTGTCGCTACGGTTATTAGCGTTTTCGTGAAAGTATTATATTTGATATTAATTTAGTGAACTACATTTTCTAATAATATTAACGCATCTATAGGTTTTTACACCTATCGTTCTTCCGAACACTACGGAAAATTTTATGACGAAATGTTTTGAACAAATCTCCATTTTACTATTATATGTAAACAATTACTGTGTATTTTGAGTTGCCTAAACGGATGTTTAGGGGGCGCGTTGATTCTTTTGTCTTGTGACTTCCGACAACCATTACCGGTAATTCCAAAATCGACGGCTGCCGATTGAATAAATGCTTGCCTAAAATCATCAATTTCAAATTTGGATAGGTAAAAAAGATCTCAATTCAGTTGATTGCGGTTGGAATAGTACCAATAGATATTTGCAGCCCACAAAAATGCAAAAAACACCTGCACCACAAAAATATTTGAAAATGATTTTTTCTAACTGCAAAAAAAAATGTAATGCGTCATGCACCTGCAGAAAACTGAGTCTTTTTGTAACGCTACATGTGGGGAATGTGCGGGTGTTAACTGCCAAAACAGTTGTCCAATCTTTGGCAAAGATAAAGAAATAATTGACAGTGGCGATTAATTTTTTGACACAAAAAGTATTAATTTTACGTGAATATAGTGATGAATAAATGAAATGTTTAAATGATATTTTCATTTTGTTATTTTGAACAGATAGGGGTTGCTTTTAGGGGTTGAAAAATAAAAATAACTAAAACTAACATTGATCCAAATAACTGTTTTAAAATTGATGGAAATAAATTAATTATATTAATAAAGACCCATTTTTACACATTTTATGATGAAAGAGGGTGTGGTTTATACGGTCTTGAAGTATATGAAGACCTTCATTAACTTCATAAAACGCTACTGAGGCCCAAAAATTACTTTGATTTACGTTGGAACAAGTTTCTTTTAATTTTGGATAAAGGGGTTGTTTTTACCCCTTGAAAATAACAAGCATAAATCGTCATACTTGTCTCCTACTCCTAGTAGGAGACAAGTATAGCTTATATCCAAAATTCTATCAAAATCGAAGCATCTTGATAGAATTCGGAGGTATGCCTAATTTTGCCCTCATTGACTGGACTAATTGTACAGGACAATTTCATGTCCACTTTCAAGGTATTATACCATTTATTATAACATTAAAGTTGCTTTTTTATTTATCGATTGAGGCAGTACGAAATCTGCCGGGTCAGCTAGTATCAAATAAAAACACATACAAATGACAAAAATAACATATATTTGTGCTTTCTTCTCGAGTATTCTCTTCAAAAAATGAACTTCACAAAAACTTTTATTCATAATGAGGGTTTGGAATTTTATCTATGCCATATCTTAAAATTTCCGATACAAAATTCTACGTTAACAACAAAACATTTCAATAATAACACATGACCAACAAAACAACGAATGAGCAATCTGGCACATTTTCAGCTTCTCAGATAGCACCAGTATGGGTGATCGTACGGTATCACCAATTTGTATGCCGGAGGTAAAGGTAATTGCTCTGTTTTATCCGGTATCTTGTTCTGGAAGTCCTCTTTACTAGCTATCCAACCGTACATGTGATTCACGGATTCTGGAACCGGTCTTATGTCCCTGTTATCTTCTTCCTTATCTGTGAAGACTTCTTTCAAAAATTCGGACTTTTTAGACATCTCGTTCAACTTTTTCTCCATATCCCTGCGAAATTATGGCATATTCAACACAAAGCTCTAGAATATTTGCCCGTTTTAGTTCATCTGAACTTATTTCAGCGAGAACAACTCCTCAAAGAATAATTCCTGAAGATGCTTGACACTCGTACTGCGAAACGTCGAGAAAACGAGTGACATTGAGCGATGGCCTCGAATGCCTCAACCTTCATTTCGATGATTGATATTTTGAATTTATCTATGTTTAAAAATATTGAGGGATATTTTGATTCATTTGAAAATTTCAGGCCTGATCCAAAACAACTGGCGTTGTATTTGAGCTATTATATTTTTTTTTAACAACTGCCACTAAAAGTGACACTTTAAATGACAGCAAACAATGTTAAAATTGATTGTTTACGTAGAAGCGTGTTAAAAATATTTTTAACATTAGTGTTTTTCTTATGATGAAATCAGATGAGAAAAATTCAGCAACATGAGTACTTGTAGAAACCGGAAGTACAACATTGGATGATGATGATCCAAAATCTGTTGAGTTTGGGAGAATTTTTTCAGCAATGACATTTCAAAATGCAATGGAATGATCAACATAGCCCTCGGCTACCCTCGTTGACTTCCATCCACCATGTTTTTTTATATCCGTAATATTTTCTCCTCATTCTGCTAGCAATGAAGCGGAGGATCTTCGAAAACAGTGTCCTGTATATTGCTTTGGTTCTGTCAGTTTGAAGAATTCGGCAATAATAAATTGAATTTTCCCAAATGTATTAATACCAACTGTATTGTCAGTGCATTTATTATTCATGTATTTTAGGAAAAATCGACGATATTTGATGACAGAAGGGCGCAGTGCAAAGTACTTATGAAAATAGTCTACATACTTCCCAATAAAACTGAAAGAACGACTGACTTTCGTTTTTGTATTTGGAAGTAGTATAACCAATGATTTATTTGTTTTTTCAATGTCTTCCACTGATAAATTACACAATTCTTCACGCCGACAGGCTCAAAATAATCCGAAAATAGTTGCAAACTTAACCATCAAGTATTTCTCATCTGGTGCCTTCTTTATAAACTTTTCAACTTTTTCACGAGTGAGAATTTTCGATTTTGTAGGATGATATCCTTCACTTTTTCGTTTCAAATATGCTATTACCTTAAAATATTTACCAACATCCACACCATTTTCAATAAGGGCGCTTGACTTTATCATTGAAAATTTGCTCCACAAAGTTGATTAACTCCATATTTTTGATTTTTCTTCTAAGAATACCAGGAGAACAGTTTCACTGAAGTTCCCTTCTACATTTTTCAATTTATACCAGGCCAGGAAATTGTTATATGCAATATCGTACTGGCTGGACAGATTTTTTAGGCAGGAGATCCAGATTTGCTTGCTCTTCTTGTAGACTCTTCAATATCCAGAGGAACAAGCAAATCGTCACTTTCATTAATAATTGAACTCTCGATAAACATATTAAGCAGTTCAAAACCCAAGACGAAAATTGGACAGGAACAAAATTCAAATGACAGCGTCTTTTCTCATTTTTTAGTGATCATAATGTTGGCAACGTTTGCCATTCACAACAACCTTCTGATTATTTGAATATTAAAATGCTTTTTGAAGTTCATTTTGTCATTGCAGATTCGCCCATTTCATTACCAAAACAGGGCAGTTGTACAAAAAATATTGTATGGTATTTGTGTTAAAAGTGATTTTATTTTGTTCGTGAACTTCTTTATTCACAAAATAGAACGTCATTTTCAACACTCATATCGTCGGCCTAATTCGTAAACTTGCTAAGTTCTTTGTTTTAGAATGGATTTAGCAGGTTTACGAATTAGGCCGACAATATCATAAATAACTATTATAATTAAAAAAATACCAGATTTGTGGTAATTTATGTTTGGAATTTTCAATGAATTAAATAGGCGCATCCGCCATTGAGCTAGAACCCGTGTTGTTTATCTACTACCAAGAATTATACGAAACCATCCTTCCGAGCTACATTGTTAATTGTTAGGGTTAATTTTTTTGACTTCTGACAACATTTCGCTTATGCTCACCCATACATATCCATCATCCATTTATATTTCGCTGGCCAGTGATGAGTGGTGCTGACTTCTTTTCTCACATGACCTTTCCAGATAAGAGTGTCACGCATCGATATTTTACCCATTCTCGACGATGTCTTTTTTCCATCGGCCATGTTATTGAATCGAAGAAAAACGAACAAAAAGAGAAAAAAATCACTAGAATGAATGACGATCTTTTGACGCCTTATGACATGACGAAATTGAACCATAGACGCAGTGCAGAACATCTGTTCTGGTACTTTTTCAAGTTAAAAAAGAAAGCTAAGTAAAAATTTTACATGATGGGAGAAAGAATTCTTTCTCAGATTCTTCATTCTGTTGGAAAAATTGCTTACCGTACTTCTTGTTGCAACCAACCCCAACGTTTGTCATACATTTTTGCTTCTTTTCGTTCTTTAGCAACTCTTTGCCTCCAGCTAAAGTCCCTCTCAATCGGTGTCAAATAAACCATTATAATGTATTATATTATACAACTATACAATATTTCGCTAAAATAAGTAGGTGCACAACGTACCCAACTGAGAATTATAAATTTCTCGTTGACATACGATTGACACCTTTATTTTATGATGAACAGTGATCGACTTCGAACAGATTGATTTTTACCTTAAAAAAAAAACTAAAAAAAGGAGATTTTCATGAATTCTGGCTTCTATACCTATCTTCAATGGCATGCATATCTTAAATAAAACTTTTAGAGCATAACTTTATCTACAATATTTGTTCTGAAAATTTTTCACACTATCAACCGTTTTTCCATTTCAAAAGCAATATACAGGGTGTACCAAGTTCGACGGACTATTAGGCGTTTCTGGAGAACTGGACCAATTTGAAATCTGAAAATTGGGATTATATCATTGTTTGACATTATCTACCAATCTGAAATATTCTTGGATCCTGACCACTTCCATTTATACAGGGAGTGAAAAAAAATATTTCAGAATTTTTTTTCTGTTTTTTTGTTTTCGAATTTAATGTATGCAATTCTGAATACATTCGTACTAGAATCGTTGCATTCGTCGGAATACTTTCCAAAATATCGAAAAAAAAACTGAAGAAAAAAGAGAGATGAGTGTATTCGGTATTATGTTTGTTATTTATAACCTAGATATCGTAAGCACAAATCGTTTTCACATTTCTGAAGGCGGAGAATGTGGAAATATTGTACAATTTCAGAATTTTTTCAAATGTTGGTTCAAAAATTGGGATCAAGATTGAACCATAACATTCGTTTTTCATATCAGAACCCTATTTTTTTATGATTGCGTTGGATTGTGCGAAGAAAAATGATGATAATGTTCCAACAAGTTAATGCTCCTAAAATTAATAATTCTTGAGTTATTCAGGATTTCCTGATTTAATGTCGTACTTACCGTCAAATTCATAGAATCTGTTTCATATCAATAATGATCTTGGTCATAGGAGATAAATTACCCAAATAACTCACTAGTGACTTCCCCTTTTCTGAATTCATTCATCATTGTTGATTTAAAACAGATTTCATGAATAGAAACAGAAAATCCTGAATAACACAAGAATTAGTAATTTTAGGAGCATCAACATCCAACGCAATCATAAAAAAATTGGGCTCTTATTTGATAAACGAAATTTATAAGCCAATTTTGATCCCAATTTTTGAACCAACATTTGGAACACCCTGTGACGGGTTATTCAAAATTCTGAAATTGTACAATATTTCCACAGTCTTCGCCTTCAAAAGTGTGAAAACAGTTTGTGCTTACGATATCTAGGTTATAAATAACAAATATAATACCGAATACACTTATCTCCCTTTTTTCTTCAGTTTTTTTTCGATATTTTGGAAAGTATTTCGACGAATGCAACGATTTGAGTACGAATGTATTCAGAATTTCATACTCTATCAAATTCGAAAACAAAAAAATTTTTCAAAATTTTTTTTCACTCCCTGTATAACCGAAAGTGGTCAGACTCCAAGAATATTTTAGATCGGTAGATAATGTCAAACAATGATATAATCCCAATTTTCGGATTTCAAATAGGTCCAGTTCTCCAGAAACGCCTAATAGGCCGTCGAACTTGGTACACCCTGTATATCCCTATTTGAAAAAAAACCGTAGAGGTGTGTGGAGTGTAAAGGGTGGGAAATTTTAAATCCAAAAAGCATAAGGAGACCTTCTTTCGAAATTACAAATACAAGAATTCATGGATTCCCCTTAATAATAATTAGTTGAAGAATAATGGTCTGATTGCAGTATGTACTCTCCAATCACAAATTGTGAATCTTTTCCTAATTTTTTAACATTGGCTGATCGACTTGATTAAGAGAAAGAGTGGGTCATAGATTAGAAAAGTATTCTTCTCTATGTCGTAGGTGTTTTGTCCAACAGATGACACTTCAATTTACTGGTTATCTATCCGTCAAAAAAATAACCTATCACATCAGAATGGAAATTTAACTGCCTGATAAATATTCGAAAATGATCACATAATCGGAGAATGTTGATAACATTCCAATTTTGAGTTGCTATACTGACGTTTTAATTTATTCACAGGCATGCCTTTTTACGTTTTACTCTATTGAACAAGGTAGTAAGCAGATTGTTGAATATCGAGTAATAAAAAAAAAATGGAAGTAAATAGTATAGGACAAACAAAAGCACATCGCTTCATTCTGGGTTCAATTTTATTATTATTGGTGGATTTGTTCTGGGTTTCCTCGTCTGAATTAACCAAGGTATGGACATATGAAACATGGGTGGTTGGAAATTGAATAAATCGTTTATTTTCAGTTTATGGAAGTTAAAGAGACATTCCAGAAACCGTTTTTTTGTACTTATGTGAAAAACTCGATGTTTACTCTTTATCTCCTGGGGTTTTTAATTTGGCCTCCTTGGAGAGAAACATATTCAAGACCGCCCTTTACATATACTTACTTAGAAGAGGAACCAGATGACGAAATGTATAATACTGATTTAAATAGAAGTTTAAGTAACCCTGTTTTCGTTCCTATTAAAACATCTGAGTGGGATATGCGAGATTACAATTCTGGTACAGAAAGTGATGACTCTTCTATCAAATCTGTTAGGTAGGATGATATTTGTTAAGATTCTTCTTGTTCGAAGCCAACTTGAAGCTTCAAACTCTCAATTATGTATGAATTGATTCATTTTTTCCAAATCGAAGGTGAATTTGAAGAGTGAATGTTTTTCTTTTCAGGTTCAGCAAATTGGCTGAAGTGAGACAAATGTCAGAGAGTGAAGCCGCTGAAGCTTTACTGGCAAGATTATCTTATCAAGCTAGCTTAAGAGCGGGGGAATTGGCTCAAAGGGCTGCAGCAAAATTCAGCATATTACAAGTAGCAAGTGTAGCATTTTTATTTTGCCTTTTGGTATGTATTGAAGTAAAAGGCTGATTTTATCCTGTTAAGTGCCGAACTTCAGATTTCCCTTTTTTTGTTAAAAAATCCTTGGGTATGTTAGGTTAGACATGAGAGGTGAACTTGATGGGTAACTGTCAAACTTGAATGCAAATTGTCAAAGTGATTCATCCAAGAATCTGTCAAAATTGGTTGCAAGCGCCACCTACAGTTGATTAATCTAAACATTCCTGATATTCTCAAATCTGAACAATACGAAGTCTCAATTACCAATTTCGATATTCTCTAAGATGAAAGAATCAAATGAAATTATTCAATTTGTTCAAGTTTTTCTTATATATTATATGATTGAAGTTATTGTTCTAATTTATCTAAATTCTCTTATTTTTAAAAATTATCTAATTTTTCTAATACCTCAATTTTTCAAAATTTTATAATTTTTATAAATTTTCAGAATGTTCTTATTTTCAAATTTTTCTCATACATCTAACTTTTCTAAATTTTCTGATTTTTCTTATTTTTCTGAATTTTCTAATTCATCTAAATTCTTAAATTTTTCTAAATTTCCAAATTTTTCTAATTCCCCAATTTTTCAAAATTTTATAATTTTCATAAATTTTCAGAATGTTCTTATTTTTCAAAATTTTCAAATTTTTCTCAATTTTCTAATTTTCCTAATGTTCTGATTTTTCCAAATTTTCAAATTTTTCTGAATTTTCTAATTTATGTGAATTTTTATAAATTTTCTTTTTCCCCAATTTTTCTAAATTGTTCTTATTTTTCTAAATTTTCAAATTTTTCTCAATTCTCTAATTTTCAGTGATTTTTAATTTTTCTGAATAGTCTAATTTTTCCAAGAATTTCTAACTTTTTTAAATTTTCTAATATTTTTTTTTTCTATTATTTCTAAATTTGTTCAAGTTATTCTTGTATATTATTTGATTGAAGTTATTATTATTGATTTTTACTGGTTTTCAGTGGTTCACCGGCAATTATTTTCATCAATTGGCATTAACAAAGACAGAGTTAGGTATGGTTAATGTGCTTTCGTCCACCTCTTCTTTGTTCACCCTTTTTTTAGCTTCTATCTTTCCATCTGGAGGAGTAGATAGAATGTCTCTCTCTAAGTTAGTCGCAATTGTCATGAATATTATTGGAATAGTAAGTGAAATACGTTTATGAAATGATTATTTCCGATTTAATCCTATGTTTTTCGTTCACAGGCCTTAATAAGTTATACAGACATGACATTAAGAAGTGAGATTACTTTAGGAGCCATTTTAGCTTTGTTCAGCGCACTACTTCATGCTTCTTGTTTAGTTTATTTGAGGAAGAAAGTGAATAATGAGGACAAAATGGATATTCCATTGTTTTTTGGTATGTTGTATTGATTTTTATTGCAATTCTTCTCTATTGTAACACTCAACATAACCTGACACTAATGTCAGTTAACCTTCTATGGGCGCCATCTGATATGACAAACTGACACTAATGACAGATATTCACGGATGCCAATACAAAAATAATCTGATCAGGAAACTTAATTGTTTCTTATCAGATACAGTATGTTATACATAAGAAGATGTATTTTTAATTTCGATATTGTTGTTGAATGTTAATTTTCAGGATTTATTGGATTTTTCAATCTTATTCTCTTGTGGCCGCTCTTCTTTTTTCTTCACTTGAGTGGTCTGGAAAAATTCGAACTTCCCTCTAAGGAACAGGCACTATTTCTGCTGTTGAATGGACTAATGGGTACTGTTATTTCAGAAGTTGTTTGGTTATGGTATGTTACCTATTACTCAGCATTTATTCTCATTCATCAGATGCTAATCATTTTTTTTTTATTACTTTTCACATTCGAAAGAACATAACATTCTAATTAACATATTATGGTTCATTTCAAAATATTCCATCAGCACTTGAATGGTCTGAATCTACAGATATTGAAAAAGTACAGGAAAATCAAAATAATAATATCGTCTTTTTTGTCTTATAACATCCAACCACATGAATTTAGCATACTGAATTTTCCAGGAAAGCAGAAATTAACTTTAAATCAAATAATTTTGCTCTGATCTTACTATTCTGATAACTTTAAAGTTCACTTGAAAAGTTGTGTTTATGTAAATGACAAAATATTTTTAACATTGTCTCATCTCATATTTATGAATAAATATTTCTATTATTATTATTCTCAGGGGTTGCTTCTATACTTCATCCCTGATAGCCATAATGTCCATAAGTTTAACAATTCCAATGACAACAATGGCAAATGTCTTACTGAAGAAGAAGCCATATTCCAACCTGTTTATGGCTGGGACAATACCAGCTGTTACTTCATTTTTCGTTGTAATCTTTTTTTCTCACTACGAAAACTGGGATCCAGTCCTCAACTTGTTACGCTGTGTCTACTTAAGTGTTTGTAGAAGGAGTAGGTTTATTCGGTAAGTAATGTAGAAGTAGAAATAAGCGGACATAATTGTAAAATTTAGAAAATTCAGAAATTAAAAATATTTTAAAATTTTTGAAATTCAGAAAATTTAGGAATTTAAAAAATTTGTGAATTGTTTAAATTCAGTTTAGGTTCTTCAGGATATTCAGAAGTTTAGGAAAATTTACAGATTTAAATAATTTAGAAATTGTGATAATGTAGAAATTATTTCATATCTTCACATATTTTATGTATTAAACAAGCTTTGTCTTTATTTTGCATGTATTGCTTCACTATTTCTTTCTTGAAATTTAGAAATATTTAAAATTTAGAAATTAAGAAAATTGAGAAAATTTAGAGATTCAAAAAAAATTTTAAAAATAATTTTTTTTTTAATTTATGAATTTAATTTAGTATGGTTACCACGACTTTATTTAGTTTCAGGTTCTCAGAAATGCCTTCGGAACAAACTGAGTCATTGATAGGTATCAACAGTAATGAACATGAAGCCTAGCATGAATATGCTGATGGTTCCTATCTACACTGGTGCTTTATTATGTGATGGATTTAATTGTGTAGTACATTCCTATTTTTTTTTATATATAAATTGTGTTATTTAGTGATTTTAGCTAAAAATTCCGGAGTTTTTAATTGGGAGTATCTATTGAAAAAGTCAACACTTCGGTTAATTTTAATTCCATTGTTATTCCTTATTTAGAGGTTATTGAGCACAAAGATTTAAATTATGTTACAACAAATGAATTTTTTATTCAACGTTTTGAAATTTTTTTTCCTCGTTCCTGCAAATTCAATTCATGGACAATAAAATTTGCTCCACTATAGTATTCTGTTCGATCTTTAGAATTCAACACCACAAATAGGTACAATTTAATCATCTAGTAGTGTTTGATTGAAAAAATTTAAAAATAATTTTTTAATTAGCATTTTATCCAAGTTTTGGTTATATCGGAGCTGCCTATAGATGTTGAAACATTCTCCCTTTTTTATGTACAAGTTGAATATTTTATTCCTATTATCATTCCATTGTGTGTTCAAAAAGAGAAAGGATGCTCAGATTTGAACTTATATTATTGTAACTCAAGGTAAATTATCTTTGATAAATATTTCAGAAATGGCTTGGACAAATCTGTATTAGTTACATTAAGAACTATCAGGTTCTGACAACACACTAAACTATAATCTTCTATGATTTATAGCTCTATTGTGTTGTTTATCAGAACTTTATATGCATTTACTGGGTATCAAACTTGCAGAATACTTCTTTAAGTCAGCTCAATTTCAAATGAGAGTCGATTGGATCCCTCTAATGTCGAATAATTACAAACATAATTTGTTGGAGGTATACAGGCTGTAATTTTTATGTCATATCAGGTTGTTTGACGTTTGTTTCACTCAACAAAACATCACCTTTTGAATTTTAAATATCTCAAACTGTTTTCAAAATTTGCCCAAAAATATTAACCTAATTAATTTGAACTATTTATTTTTTTTAGCTTTTTCTGTTTAATTAAAATTGTTTCAAATTTAGTGTTTAACAGAAAAGGCAAGGGTAAACTGGGTGGAGAATCCTTTTTTAAATGGAAACAAAACCTTTTCAGGTCTATAGTGCTTCGACATAAAAAATTCAGCTTGTATAGTAATGTGCCCCACAAATATTTCGTGTGCAATAATCAACTTAATCAAGTAAATATGTTAAACATCACATGATTTTATATTATAAATGTACTGGGAAAGTATAATATAAATATTATTTATTAGTTAGGAAATCTACTTGAGAAGCTCAATTATAATTTTTTCAATCAATGTTATTTTAGGAATCGTTAGACAATGATCCATTCGGCAAACAAAATTTTCAAATTTTCACACTTGACTAAATTTGATTAATCAAATCATAATGAGTTTGTAAAATATCCTTCTAATCAGTTATATAATGTTAGTTAAATTTCGATTCAAATGACAAAACTATTGGATAGATACATTGTTAAACTTTGAAGAAAAATTAATTTCAGGTTCAGTATCATCCTACAAGAAGATTATATTTTTTTATCACTAGAATATCACTTAGATGTATTAGTAGTATAGTTTAATTAATTCTAGAGTGTCAATGACTTTGATTCAATGTTAAATTCTCTCATTTTATATCTGTGATTTAATCTTCCTGCTTATTAGGATTTGAGCGAGGAAATATTCCATTTAGTTATTCAGTGTTTTGTTCGTCATTTCATCTGTTGCAACATCAACATCTCATATTATACTACATGAATATATTTTACAAAATATGTAGATACTTTATATATTAAATATATCTTGTAAATAATCATTGTGTTTATTCTATTTTCAAATTTTTATAAAATCCTCAAATTTTTCTAAATTTTCTAAATTATCTGGTTTTTCAGAATGTTCCAATCTTTCTAATTTTCCAATTTTTTAAAATTTTTTGATTTTTCTAAATCCTTGAATTTTTCAAAATTTTCTCATTTCTCTCAATTCTCAGATTTTTCTTAATTCTCCAATTTTTCTAAGTTTTTATGAATTTTCTAATTCCCCAAGTTTTCTAAATTTTATAATTTTCATAAATTTTCAAATTTGTCTCAATTTTTCTTAATTTTCTATTTTTTCTGAATTTTCAAATTTTTCTGGATTTTCTAATTTTGCCTTTATCTTCTAATATTTTTTCAATTCTATAAATAATGAATGTTTTGTTAAATTTAAAATTTGTCTTAATGTTCAGATTTCAAAATTTTCTAATATTTCGAAATTTTCTGATTTTTTTGAATTTTCAAAATTTTTAAATTTTTCTTAATTTTCAAATTTTTCAAATTTATCCGACTTTTTCTGAATTTTCTGATTTTTCTAATTTTTCTGAAATTTCTTATTTTCCTAAATTCTCCAATTTTTCTAAATTCCTTCGAACATCACCTTTTGAATTGTAAATATCTCAAACTGTTTTCAAAATTTGCCCAAATTTTTCTCATTTATCTAAATTTGATGAATTTTCAGATTTTTCAAAATTTTATAATTTTTATAAATTCTCAAAATGTTCTTATTTCTCTTAATTTTCTAATTCTTCTCAATTCTCAAATTTTCCTGAATTTTCTAAATTTTCATAATTTTCTATTATTTCTGAATTTTCTAATTTATCTCAATTCTCAAATTTTCAAAATTTTCTAATTCCCCAATTTTTCTTGATTTCATAATTTTTATAAATTTTCAAAATGTTCTTAATTTTCGAATTTTTCTTAATTCTCTTATTTTTCTGAATTTTCTGATTTTCAATTTCTGAAATTTCCATCTTTTTCAAATTTTCTAATTTTGCCCTAATTTTCTAATATTTTTTTTATTCTATTAGTTTCAAATTTTTCTAAATTTTCAGATTTTTTTTCCACTAAAATTTCAAATTGTCCTAAATTTTGTAATTTTTAAAAATTTTTCAATTTTACTAAAATTTCAAATTTTTCTGAATTGTCTGATTATTATAAAATTTCTAAAATATGGCCCACGCATAGGTAAAGAATTGTTTCCATTTGTTCTTAAAAATTACCTACTCTTAAATTTTCTTTTTCTGATCTTTCATTTGAGAGTTCGATTTCCAGTGTCATATTAGTATTAGTCCTATTCAATAATATATCGTCGAAAATAATGACACCGAATCTGATCTTTTATTGATGAACGTGTATATTGATTTCACAGTCAGTGCGAAATCAATATTTAATTCCTTCTCTTGGATGCACGTAGGATAAAGTGCAATCACCATGTCAAAAAAAAAGCTTTTTTTATTCAACACAACGATTAACTTGTCGAGGGTCACATAAATGAAAATGGACATACTCGATACATATTTTCGTAGTTCTATAATTGTTCCTTCAGATCCTTCCTACTTATATACTATACAGCATGTTCATGATTAAAGTTAATCAAATTTTTTTTAGTTTTTCATTAATTTCTACTGTAATGAGTGATGAATTCGTGTTGAAAGTGATGAAAGATTATATGGAATTAAGATCTTTCGATTATGTTTCTTTGATTGGTTGTTTCGAGAAGTATGGTGAGTGTGGTACCTAATAAATTTCTAACGCGACAAAGGAAAAGGAATGAAAAAATATTAATTTCCACTGCTAAGTACGCCAGAGACTGCTTTTTTGAAAAAAATATGCTCGTGATACTAGACGTCCAAGATCTGTAAGAACTCTAGAAGTTGAAGAGCAAATTATTAATATTGTGACTGAAAATTTTGGTAGAAGATGTAAGAAGAATTTCAGCGGAAGTAGGAATAAGTGCCCCCCTTATCTAAAGAACAACAACTTCTCTATCCGCGGCCTACGATATTTAACAGGCCAGAATGTTGCCTTAAAACGCGACGTTGCCGGAATGCCTACATTGGGTCGAGGTGTTACACGTCAGTTGCAGGTTTCAGTTCTGTGCGTAAGGTGTAAGAGTAAAAGCGTATTCAAAATTCGACAGGGAAGCGTGTAAAGAGGTTTGTGTTTTTTCGCTGTCTGCGTGTGATTGGTTTTTTAATCAACAAAGAAAGTGAAGATAAGTGTTGCAGTTGCAAGATCAGTGTGTATCGGTTCATCATTGAATTTTTCGACTTTAAGTGTTCATATCTGGAAGGAATAATCAACAGGGAGGTTTTTCATTTTAATATTTATTAAAAATTTCATTTGGAAATTTTAGATTTGAGTACTCTGCCCCGATTGCAAAAGCAACTATAAGTCCACTCATGAGAAAAGAAGGTGTTAATATTTAGATTTCCGAAAGATCCCGCGAGGAGAAGAAAATGGCTTAACGCAATTCATAGAGAAAGTAGTTTTAAAATCAACAAAGACAATTTAGTTTGTATAAAACATTTTGGAGTTTCCCATATTCCGAAAAATAACTCTTATCCAACCGCCTAAGGTTAAGTCGTTCAGTTATAAATATACTGCTGATGATGCATTTCCTTCAATTTTTCCAAATCAACTGAGTTACATGACGTCTTCAATTACTCCAAAAAGAACTGATCCTGAGGTATGGAGACAGAAATTAGTTGTCCATTATGATTATGCTTAGATCCGATCGATTCATTTTCAGACTTTGGTTGTCATTTCAAAGTCAAGGCAATTTCTCACTTCTTTTCCAACGTTGAAGAAAAAGACACTGCTCAATTCTACAATATAAATTTCAGAGAGACGTTTTGAAATGTTTATTTACTTGAGATATTTATCACGACAAATTTAATGTTCACTATGTCAGCAGGTTTCTGAAATTATCTTGAACAAATTTCCCAAAATTTTGAGTAATATCTTCCCTAATAATTATTCTATAATGGTTAGTGATAGAATCCTAAAAACTGCTCCTTCCGACAGGAAATTACTAACTTTTAGTCAACAGTTATCAGAATTGTTTTTATTTATTCAGACTTTATTATAGGATTTATTTTATGTTCAAAAAAAAATATGTTGAGAATTGAATCATTTTCGATAGCGAAATAATATTTTTTTTCCTCTTCTGATATTCATCCACCTATTTTATTCGCTTCAGAAAGTAAAATAATTTTCATTCTGATTGTAATTTTGTAGAACTCAATAACACAGCTACCTCCTCGTAGTGAGTTCTGGATTATTTGCGATAAAATATTGAGAAATTATTCGCAAATTAACGAAATGCTGTTTTGTTTTCCTCCCTACAGTTCTTTATTACATTGTGAATTGAAATAAATTCGAAATTATATCGAAAACAGTGCGAATTGCACAAGAAAACCGTATACTGTCTATATCTACGCGTACCACTAGACACGCTACTCGTAACAACGGCAACGTCTAACCTTCCGGCCTGTTAGATTTAGTAGGCCGTGGTTTTTCAAATCTACGATTTTGACTCTGGTCTCTTTTTTTAAAAGTCATAGTTACCAATTTGTTTCAGATAAGTTAGCACTGGCTAAGTACATGTTCGAACATTTTTATTGCGTTGAAATTATATCTTTGAAAGAAGGGGATAATACCAACGTCTTTCCAAATAAATTCCATAAAGCTATAATACTATATGCTGAATGCGAAGAGATAGAGGACTTTCTGGAGAGGGTAAACACCATCGAGTTTTTTTACTTAATATTAAATTTTCACGATATTTCAGTGTGGCAAAGCCAACCTATATGATATTAAACATCACTGGTTGATTATTGGGAGGAATACTGAAATAATGAATATATTGGAGAGGACTCAACTAACTTTAGACAGCGATGTTCATGTATTGATACGGAATATTGGCCAGGAAAACGACGACTTCGATATAATCGACATTTACAATCCCTCTTTTGGTAATGGAGGACACTTCAGGACATTGAATATTGGTAGATACAGTGTTAAAAATGGTTTTCAAATGTATCCGAGAAGATTGAAATATACAGAAAGGAGAGATATGACCGATGTTGAATTGAAAGGGACAATAACGGTAAGTCTATATTCATATTTATTCATAGTTATTATGTTGAGTAGTTCTAAACTCCATGTATGATATTTCTGTAGAGGCCTCAGGCGCGGCCTACGATATTTAACAGGCCAGAATGTTGCCTCAAAACGCGACGTTACCTATTGGGCTCGAGGTGTTACACGCCAGTTGCAGGTGTCAGTTCTGTGAGGAAGGTGTGAGAGTAAAAGCGTATCCAAAATTCGACAGGGAAGCGTGTAAAGAGGTTTGTGTTTTTTCGCTGTGTGCGTGTGATTGGTTTTTTAATCAACAAAGAAAGTGAAGATAAGTGTTGCAGTTGCAAGATCAGTGTGTATCGGTTCATCATTGAATTTTTCGACTTTAAGTGTTCATATCTGGAAGGAATAATCAACAGGGAGGTTTTTCATTTTAATATTTATTAAAATTTCATTTGGAAATCTTAGATTTGAGTACTCTGCCCCGATTGCAAAAGCAACTATAAGTCCACTAATGAGAAAAGAAGGTGTTAGTATTTAGATTTCCGAAAGATCCCGCGAGGAGAAGAAAATGGCTTAACGCAATTCATAGAGAAAGTAGTTTTAAAATCAACGAAGACAATTTAGTTTGTATAAAACATTTTGGAGATTCCCATATTTTGAAAAATAACTCTTATCCAACCGCCTAAGGTTCAGTCGTTCAGTTATAAATATACCGCGAAAAATTCCTAAATTAACTACTGATGATGCATTTCCTTCAATTTTTCCAAATCAACTGAGTTACATGACGTCTTCAATTACTCCAAAAAGAACTGATCCTGAGGTATGGAGACAAAAATTAGTTGTCCATTATGATTATGCTTACATCGATTGCGACAAACAAGATCAGATCGATTCATTTTCAGACTTTGGTGGTCATTTCAAAGACAAGGCAATTTCTCACTTCTTTTCCAACGTTGAAGAAAAGGACACTGCTCAATTCTACAATATAAATTTCAGAGAGACGTTTTGAAATGTTTATTTACTTGAGATATTTATCACGACAAATTTAATGTTCACTATGTCAGCAGGTTTCTGAAATTATCTTGAACAAATTTCCCAAAATTTTGAGTAATATCTTCCTTAATGATTATTCTATAATGGTTAGTGATAGAATCCTAAGAACTGCTCCTTCCGACAGGAAATTACTAAATTTTAGTCGTCAGTTATCAGAATTGTTTTTATTTATTCAGACTTTATTATAGGATTTATTTTATGTTAAAAAAAAATATGTTCAGAATTGAATCATTTTAGATAGCGAAATAATATTTTTTTTCCTCTTCTGATATTCATCCACCTATTTTATTCGCTTCAGAAAGTAAAATAATTTTCATTCTGATTGTAATTTTGTGGAACTCAATAACACAGCTACCTCCTCGTGGTGAGTTCTGGATTATTTGCGATAAAATATTGAGAAATTATTCGCAAATAAACGAAATGCTGTTTTGTTTTCCTCCCTACAGTTCTTTATTACATTGTGAATTGAAATAAATTCGAAATTATATCGAAAACAGTGAGAATTGCACAAGAAAAACGTATACTGTCTATATCTACGCGTACCACTAGACACGCTGATGGTAACAACGGCAACGTCTAACCTTCCGGCCTGTTAGATTTAGTAGGCCGTGCCTCAGGTTAATGTGGTGTACTACAATGACAGATGGCGTTGTAGTCAACTCCTTTATTATTATATGTTCAATCTTAAATCGTTAAATGTACTCACAGTTTTGTTTGTTTCAGTTACCAGTCAATTTTTCTCTACCCTTATCTGAATACCTTCACTATGACGAACAGAGGGAGATCAACACATTCAACCGATTTCATTGCAAATTGATCTTTTTCTGTCAAGACTATTATAATTTTACGTGAGTACCCCTACTAAAGATATAGAGTTGGAAGGATTGGAAACTGAGCGCCATCTAGTCCTTCAAATGTCTACTACAAGTTAGAAAATATCAGTGATATCAGCACTACATGCAGTGTTCTGTTTGGCTTTGTTTATTATTTCGAATTCAAGATGTCATCCGGAACGTGTTGAATATTCCTTCTTTCTCACATATTTATTTGGCCTATTTATATTATTTTGGTATATATTTATATAAATTCTTTTGATTCAAAGAGCTAAAATAATAGAATACATATTAAAACAAAAAGGTACCTAGCTGAGGTTGGTGCAACACAGGAAAACCATACAGGTCTGCAGTATGATTAAATGAGGAAAGGGCAAAAACCTCAGCTGAAAAAAACCCTTACCCTGCCCGTGAAAAAAATTCTTAATATATTAAATATCAGGAAAATCTTGAAAGACATCAGTGTGATCTAAGAGAACATCTTCATACAATCCGTCGTTGGGCACAGATACTAAGATAAACAGATTCTTCACACAAGGACTCGCAATTTTTAATCTGAAACTGAAAAAAGACAAAAGCAGAAAAAAACAATTATTCAGAATGTTAAATTATTTTGAAATTAACCACCCATTTCAGAAATGCATTTGATACTTTATGTATAGCCTCGAAACTATCTTGAAATTTATAAATGGGACAACTATTTTAAGATGTTCTATAGTCTCCTCATTTTCCCCACACTCACAACTAGGGCTCTCAACCGAATTCCATCGGAAGAGCATGCTGTTGCATCGTCCATGGCCTGTTCTAATACGATTCAGAACAGACCATATTCTCCTGGAAGGTCAAAACCAGGAACTCTGATGGAAGGATCAGAAATAAGATCTTTATTGAAAAAATTAGATACATTCCATTCAGAGTGTCAAATTTCTTTGTTGCTTCTATTTATATCAATAAGAAAATTTGACCAAAAAGGTTTACGCGACTTCAATCTGGGGACCTTATCATCTGGAATATAGGTGAGTATGGGAAATGAAGTTGGAAAGGAATTGAATTTGCTCCAAAAATTCAAAGATGTTGTCTCTCTGCGAATATGGGGAGAGACAATATTTGAGAGGACTGGTAACCAAGGAGTAGGTGTAGACTTGATAGTACCAGTAATAATCCTCATAGAAAGATTTAGTTGGGCACCAACTTTTTTACACGAATAATGTTCAACCAAAGAGGGCAACAATATTCAGCAGCAGAAAAAACCAAAGCTAGCGCTGCCGTACGAAGTATTGTTGCATCAGCGCCCTATGAGGAACCAGTTAGTTTCTGAAGAATATTGTTTCGAGTTTTAAGCTTCAAACGCAGATCATCTGAATGGGCGTTGAAATTTAGAGAGGAATGTTTGATTCCCAGGTATCTTGTATTGAAATTATGTTTTGAGGGAGAAGAACCGAAAGTTACACTCAATTTTCTATATTTCTGATGATTATTCAAATGAAAACACGAAACCTCGGTTTTTTTTCATTTGGGCACAAACTCCACTTCAAAAAATAATTTTTCATGATATCCAAATCTGCGGAAAGAGTACTTTCTATTGTTTGAAAATTAGAATGATGGAAAGCCAGAGCAACATCATCAGCATACATAAATTTTTCTGAAGAAGTAGTTGGAATGTCACACAAATATAAATTGAATAGAAGAAAGGCTAAAACTGAACCTTGTGGAAGACCATTATTCAAAGTTTCGAAATTATTTTTGTATGATTTTTGATATTGAATCCTTGTCAGTGAGAAGACGTGTGGCTGATTTATGATTGCTTTATATAATTCAATTCGATACGTATGGTTGCATTCGAATTTGGCGCTTTTTATAAAATACAGAAATCTGTATCGAAAATTCTAATTTAGCGCCACCTAGTCTTTCAAATGTCTAACACAACTACAAATCGTAGTCTGCTTTTAGTACTGGAGGATATGAATAATTTCCCTCTTCTTTCTACTCTATAATCTCTGTTTTCTACTTCTAAAACTTCTTGATTTCCCCAAATTTTTTTTTCAGTATGAAGGACATCCAGTTAACCGAATCCTGGGGTTACTTACTGCCGAATAATTCTTTCGATGGCCTTGTTGGTCTGTTGGAGAGAAACGAAACAGACATTTCGTTGTCCTCTTTGTTCTTCAGATCAGACCGACTAGAAAAAATTGATTACGGGAGGAGAACTTGGATCATGAAGTACGATACAGGATATTTCTGCTTGTAGGTTCATAACTTCCTCATTTTTACAGGGTGGCTTTCATCTTTAGGAACCCTAAAGTACCAGCGTCTTTCACGGTTTTCTTGAAACCCCTGTCTCTTTCGATTTGGTTAACAACGTTGTCAATTTTTATGCTCGCGACTTTGCTGTATAAACTGATAAGTAGGAGTGAAAAAGAACATTTTAGAAATGTTTGTACGGTCTCTTGGGGCGAATTGATTCTTTTCATATTCGGAACTTTTTGCCAGCAAGGTGAGTGTTGATATAAGGGTGTTTAATATACAGGCTTTCTCATTTAAAAGTGTCCATTTTCATTTACTCAACAACGAATTAGACATTAAGAGAGTCTTCCGGGCTTATTGGCCGTGGTCTATTAGGAATTATTTCACCTAACGTTTCGCCCCGCAACTGCGGTAGGCATCTTCAGAGGATTCTGGGTCTGAGGTTGTAACTCGACCGCTAAATTGCCAAAAGTGATGCTGGATTCGATCCGTTGGCCCAACTAATACCATGATCATTGGCGGGAGAAGGTAGTGGGTTTACGCGCGCGATGTTGATTGGTCCATCGCTCCCACTTCGTATTGGCTTAATTTTGGTCTTTTCCAACACCGGCAACCAAAGGAGTTTCTTCCCTTCTGTTCATATTGTTCTTATGTTTATATATCTCAATGGCTTCCATGTTCATCCTAGGATATAAACTTTTGAGCCTCTGCCTTTGAGAAAACAATATTGTGTCCATCTGTTAGAGCATGTTCCGCTAATGCGGATTTTTCTGTCTGATTGAGTCGACAGCATCGTTCATGCTCCTTAATTCTCGTATTGATACTTCGTTTCGTTGTACCAATGTAGAGTTTCTCGCAGTCACAAGGTATCCTGTAAATACCGGGTTGAGAGAGTGGGTCGACTTTGTCTTTGGTAGTTCTGATCATTTGGCCAAGTTTTTGAGTTGGCTTATAGACGGTCTCTATATTGTGCCTCTTCAGTATTCTACCAATTCTATCGGTAACCTTGGTTATATATGGTAAGATAGCTCTTCCATTGGGGGTGAGTTGTGATGTGTTATCATCACGTGTGGAAAGTTTTGGTCTTATTGCCCTCTGAATTTCCTTAGCATTATGTCCGTTAGCGACGAATGCATGCTGTAGATGTTCAAGTTCATCCTCCAGAAATTCTGGCTCGCAAAATCGTCGGGCTCTGTCTACGAGTGTTTATATAATTCCTCGTTTCTGTTGAGGATGATGATTGGACTGCTTGTGTAGATACCTGTCAGTGTGGGTTGGTTTTCTATAAACCCTGTGTCCTAGCTTTCCATTAGGCTAGAAAGAGTAGAGCACCATCCTTTTCAATTTCCATAGTGAATTGAATATTTGGATGCCTAATGTTAAGATGGGATAGGAAAACATCCAATTCTTCAAGTCCATGACTCCAAACGACAAAAGTATCATCCACATAACGTAGCCTTGTGGACTGTTTCTTTGTTGCTGCTTCAATTTCTTCTTGTTCGAATTGTTCCATGAAAAAATTTGCAATTGCAGGACTTAGAGGGTTTCCCATGGCGCAACCTTCTATTTGCTCATAGAATTCGCCTTTCCACTGAACATAGCTGGATGATAGGCAAAGTTCGAAGAAAGCCTGAGACTATTTATTAACGAATTAGAATTTGTGAAAATACTTAGACGGGTTGATTTTTGATGAAAGGGGGACATTATCTGAGATACAAAGCTTGTTTCTACTAGTAACCCCCTAGAGAGGGTTGCAATCTCATCAGAAATTTAAATAGGGAAAGTGGGTGGTTTTTTTCAGCACAAATGTTTGCTTGGATTCGTATTTGTATGAATCTGTAGTTTGTGTTTTTATAAAGTGAATATTCACAAAGTTACAAGATGTTTTTTATGGAATTATGGTACCGATAGAACTAAATGAAATGGAGATGTTCTGATTGAACGTTTAATTTCTATTGAAGAAAAAATAGTTTTAATAAACTGTTTTAGTGAAAATTTACCACAAATTCTCAATTTTCTCACCATTAGATTGTATAGAATTTTTTTTCTCTGGAGACACTTGAAATCAAAAGTTCATAAAACGAGAGTTGTAGATTTAGACGACCTTAGAACACGAAAAAATCGGTGTAAAATAATTCAAAACTCAATAACAACTTGAATCGATCCAATAAAAATCAGTATGAGACATTTCGTCATTCTGGTCTTTGCATATGATTCATGAATGTTCTTATTTTGAAATGGTGTCAGTTTATCAACGGCTTCTATTTGAAACGAGTTTTCTGAAAATGCCAAGACGTAAATTAACAAACGCTGAGGCTAATAGGGCTATCGGAATGCTACAGGGTGGCCTAACTCAGGTTGTTGTAGCGGAAAGGCTCCAACTCAGCCAAAGTGTGATATTTCGACTTTGGAAGAGGTTCAGGGAGACAGGGTCCGTGTTGGAAAGATCAAGGCTTGGTGGGCGACGAAAAACAACACCTGCTCAGGATCGTTTCATCATCGTTTCGGCGAGTAGAAAGCCTATATCTACGTGTAGAATGTTACGGAATACACTTCAAAATGCAGATGGGGTCCAAGTTTCCATCGAAACCATCAGACGACGTTTGAGAGAGGTGGATCTAGGTTCTAGACGTCCATAAAGAGGAGTTCCATTAACACGTGACCAAAAGCGTAAAAGACTGGAATGGGCAAGGCAACATATCAATTGGAACGATCAATGGCGTAGTGTCCTTTTCACTGATGAATCCAGATATAGACGATTTTCAGATTTTCGAAGAATAAGGGTGTGGACAATCCCAGGCATATCCCGTAATCGTCGCTATGTCCAAGAAGTCCATCCATTCAACAGGCGCACAGATCTATACATTTGTCCTGGGAATATGACCGCCTTACACTATAGGGAGCATGTCATTGACAATGTTTTGCCAAATTTTCACGATGCTATTGGTGAAAATTTTCAATTTCTAGACGATAATGCTAGACCGCACCGTGCAGCCATAGTTGAGAATGCGTGCGAGGAGCTTGGTATTCCACATAAACCAATTACTCCGCACTCACCAGATTTGAATTGCATAGAACATGCATGGGATATGCTCCAAAGAAGATCAGATAATCATCAACCTACCCCAGAATCCTTAAATGATCTGAGAGAGCTTCTGCCCCGTTTATGGAACCAAATTCCTCAAGAAATGTTCAACAACCTCGTGTGTAGTATGCAAAGAAGATGTCAAGCTGTTATTGATGCCAGTGGAGGCCATACATTGTACTGATAGTCTCAAAATGATTGAATTCTCTGGAAATAAAATTTCGTTATTTTACTCGATTTTTCTTAACCACGCTGCAGACCTACAGGCTGAAATTAATTTTATTTCCTGCAACTTGAAATAATATTAATATCAATTTTCATCACAAAATCTCATTTGAACTATATTTTTTGCAATTAAAGTCAATATTCTTAACTCAAGTGGAGCAGATTTATTTACGTTTACATTAACTCAAATTTGAGGTATATTCAGAAGTGATATTAAATCTGCTGAGCATAAAAATTTGTCAAGCTACCACAAAAAATTACAAGTGTGTTTCATTTGAAACAATGCAATAAGTTAATTTATTTATTTATGAAAAATAGGAACACTGACAGGTTTAAACCCAGAAAGAGTATTCGTTAAAAAAATAATTTAGTTATATTTTTAGGCAACAACCTTACAACCTAGAGATAACAGATAACATGAATTTTCATCACAAAATCTCATTTAAACTATATGTTTTTGCAATTTGAGCTATTCATGTGGAGCACTCTATTTATCTTTCAATAGAAATTATACGATCAATTAGAACATCTCTGTTTCATTTAATTTTATCGGAACCGTAGTTCTATGAGAAACACCCTGTAAATTTGCGAATATTCACTTTATAAGACCACAAACTGCAGGTTCATACAAATTTAAATCCATGCTAAAAAACTACCCACTTTCCCTATTCGAATTCCTGATGGGTTGCAACCCTCTCCAGAGGGTTGCTAGTAGAAACAAGATTTGTATTTCAGATAATGTCCCCCTTTCATCAAAAATCGACATGTCGAATTCTGATTCGTTGTTGAGTTATAGAGGGTGGACACTTTTAAATGAAACATCCTGTAGATCTATTCTCACCTGTTGAAGCTTTCTAGGAACAACACTGAATTCAACGTTTCTCTGTGGACGCATAGTTATACTCTTCGCGTTTATATTATCCCTCCTCATCTATCAATTCTATTCGGCAAGCATTGTGTCGATTCTTTTGATGAAACCACCAACACCAATCAAAACACCTGAAGATCTGACGAAATCACCGATGGAATGTAGATCAGAGAATATTCTGTACAACAAGGACTATTTCCACGTGAGCGGTTCTCTCTCAGATTTGATATACACTGTGCAAAAAAATTAACGCACATTATGGAAATCTCAAATTTATTCTACAACTGGAGATGTTCTCAATGAAAATTATTTTTATCAGAATAATGGATGCACTTATCCACTTTCAACATTTTTCTTCAACACAGATGTTTTTTCCTAGCAGGAATAAAAAAAGATGATATTATCAGATTTTGAATGTATTGGCTCCATTCTAAAATCAGTTGTTCTCGATCAATTCTAGTGATCAATAGTTTTTCTTTTGTTTGATTTTCTACACTCGATCGCTATGCAACGCGAAACACGCAATTTGACCCAAGAGAAATGTGCCCAAGCTGTAGTTTTGCGAGAAGAAGGGTGGACATACACAAGAATTGCAGAAAGGTTCGGAGTTTCCCATACAAGTGTGTCCAGAATGTTGCAGCGATTCAGGAAGACAGGTATGAATGTCCGAAGACCAGGACATGGTAGACCACGGGTAACAACTGCCATTCAAGAACGTTACTTGAGAGTTTCTTCGTTGAGACAACGGTTTGCAACCGCTTGCCTTCTTCAAAATCAGCTTGAGCAAACTCATGGGGTACAAATTAGCACTCAGACAATAAGAAATCGCCTCACAGAATATGACTTAAGGCCTCGTGTCACGGCAAGAGGCCCAGCTCTTACCCCAGCCCATCGAAGGGCGCGTTTGGATTTTGCGAGAGAGCATATCCATTGCTGAAGAGGCCGATTGGGAAAAAGTTCTCTTCACAGATGAGTCTAGATTCTGCCTCTCCCATTGTGATCGACGTTCCCTTGTATACAGACGTCTACATGAAAGATATGCTCAGTGCACTTTCCTGAATACTACTGGTTTCGGGGAAGGATCGATTATGGTATGGGGTGGAATATCTTAGACTGCTCCCACAGACCTAGTGATCCTCGAAAATGGAGCTATGAATGCTGATAAATATATAGGGAACATTCTTGAAGAGCATGTAGTGCCATTTGCCCCATACATTGGTGAAAATTTCATTTTTATGGACGGTAATGGCAGACACCATCGTGCGCGCATCGTTCAGGAGTACCTTGAAGAGGTTGAAGTCTCTCGAATGGAATGGCCAGCAAGAAGTCCAGATGTCAATCCGATTGAGCAGGTTTGGGACAACCTCAATAGAAGGCTGAGAAGTTCAGAAAATCATCCAGCTACTCTTAATGACTCAGGAATCCAACTCGGAGAAATCTGGGAAGGATTAGATCAGAACATTTTAAGATCACTCATTTTGAGTATGAAATCCTGAATTTTTCTTCCATTTAATGTGTCTTGTTTCGTTCAAAACCTTCCCGAGAGAACATAAAAAATAAGTTATAAAGTCAATGTAGAGTTAACTTTCATTAAAATTGAGATTTTCAGAATGTGCGTTAATTTTTTGCGCAGTGTATTTATTTGAAAATAAGTTTTGAAATGATTTTCAGAGAGCCACCGATAAAACTTCATTGGACATGTTCCGTTATAAACTAAATGGCGGAAAAGGCTTCGACCATTTCCTCACGCCAGAGGAAGGTTTGAGGCTTGTTCAAGATGGCGGATATGCCTTCAACGTAGAATTGGCAACAGCGTATCCGATAATAGAGAGAACGTTTCCTGAAGACATCATTTGCGAATTGAAGGAGGTGCAACTGATGAGAGCCTTGCAAATGTTCAGTTCCTTCCAAAAAGGTTCTTCTATCAAAAAAGCCATAAACGTGAGGTGAGTATAGAGCAAAACACAACTCTATGCGACACAGCCGGAGTTAGCTGGAACTAAGCCCGAAACAAGTATTCGTTTCGACAGTTAGTACGTGAAAGCCGTGTTTATTTGTCTATTTTTACGTTTTTGTCGCGATAAAAAGTTATGCCTAAGAAAAAAACCGTGAAAAACACTAATTGTTGTGTTAATGGATGTAATTCTAAACAATCTAGGAATCCTGGAGCCCATTTTCATTATTTTCGTGGTAAAAATCAAAATGTTTACGTAACCAACAAACTAGAAATCGTAGAGGAAATTAATAGACGTAAATCCTGGGAGCATGTTTTGATAACGGATAAACCTGTATCTAAACATATCAGAGTATACTCACACCATTTCCGACCAGAAGATTATAAAATGAAAACAGGCAAGAGTGGAAACTGATGTCAATTATTGAAAACAATGCTTCATATGTTTTGAATTATTTCAGAAACTCTCACTATGAAAACATTTCTGCTACAGGAGAAGAAAGCTGTACCTTCATAAAACCTACTAAAAAAAGCAGTTCAAGTCAAGACATTTTAACTTTTTGTTCAGATCGTCCTTGTACAATAATTTTCATTCTTATCGAATTGAAACACTTCGAGTCTACTTGATATTTTTGAATATATAGAAGTCTCAACAACTCAAATAGCCTAGTTGAAAGTGAAAAAGTACTGAATGCAGGCCATATGAGAATGTGCAATAAAACTAGGGGCAATCTCAGGGTGATTCTCTTGATTGTTGCAAAAATGAACTTATGTTCAGCAACGATCAAATCTATGTGCGGAATTTCAACAAAATTCCGAGAACTGGCAATTTCAAATAATATAATTATATATTTATGTATCAATTTAATATCAATATTAAAAATAGCTTGATAGTATTGTCGTTCATTTAGCAACGGAAAAGGTGCAATCAATCGATAGATAAGTTGAATATTTTTATTTTATTATAACTGCAGCTTAAGGCACAAGTGAGATGCAATAAATGAATAATACATTAAAATAAAGCGAGTAATAAATTCTTCAACATGATTAATCGATGATCACATCATGTTCTGCATACATATGGTACTTTGGAGAATGTGCATTTTTATTCAAAATTTATCACCCATTTTCTTTTCATAGATTTTTTCCCTTCCTAATCAGAAAAAAAATTAGTAGCTTCTATTGAATGAATATATTGTTCATGCTGATGTTCAATTACATTACAATCATGCATGTTTTCATATTCTGTTAGGTCACAAACTAATTTCAACCTTCTCTTAGTTTTCATCAAATAAGGATTATCCTAATGTTTTGTACATTTCATTGTTATGGAAAACAAAAAAAAACTGCAAAGACTAAACTAAACAATATATATATATATTCTTATGAAAAGGAGAGCTAAAATAATACATTAAATGTTGAAACAAAAAGTACCTAAGCTGAGGTAAAAAAAGAACGGGGTATCATAACATTCTTTGTATGATACTATAGAATCATACGATACTATCAACACTACTATCATACGATACTATACAGCCAGGGGAAAAAACCTCAGCCGAAAAAACCTGCCTCCCCGTAAACAAAATAACATAAAATATCAAATATCAGGAAAATCTTGAAAGACATCAGTGTGATCATCTTCATGTTATCCGTCGATGGGCTCGGATGCACAGATTCTTCCCAAAACGACTCGTAATTCTTAACCTGAAATGAAAAAGGACAAAAGCAGAAAAGAAACCGATTATTCAGAATAAATCGAATGCATTTTGGAAATGCATTTGCTACTTTAAAAAACATCAACATTAAGATTTCTTGGCCAAATAATGTTCGGAGGTTTATAAAAATTTATGACAGAAATGTCACAAAATTTGAAAGAAATGAAAAAAAACTCCATCAATTTCCCCTTTCCGAATCTGTTGAATGTTACAAAACTGATAATTTTTCAACATAACAAGCTAAACTTGTAAAAAATCAATTAATACATGACCTTTCAACTGTCCTCTTTCACGAGGATTTTTTTTCTGTTGCCGTGTGGGTTTCTTGCAGAAGAATCTCTTTGATACCATGTTCATCAGCTAATTTGGAGACGTAATCACACTTTCCTTTCGAAATTCCTTCGATATTCAAATTCAAAATCCACAAATTGTTGCTCTCTGGTCGTGAGGGTTTTTTCAAACCAGATACGACCTTCCAGGTGATGATTTTTCGGCACTTCAGATGTTTGAAGACCGCTACGGGACCCCAATGAAAGGCAATCATCTCCCATAGATAAACCAAACATGTTATAACACAAGAAAACAGAATATTTTTCAGGAGCAAAAACTAAAGACATATTACGAGAATTGTCATTCTGACAATGAATTTTACCTTCACAATCAGTAGAATTGTCAAGATATTTTGTAGTAAGTACAACCTTATACAGTAGAGTAGCAGGGCTAAAATATGCTTGCAAATTCTAGACAATCTTGCTTGGTATATGTATAAAATCTTGTCAACCTTCACACCATCATTTTTATAAGACATCATTTCCTCAATATGATGTGGTTGTCCTTGTAGAATTCCAATGTTTTTAAATAATTTTTTTCACACATAGAATCAAATGTTGCATTGCAACACTTGTCACCCTCTACACAGCATCTATGAGCATGTAAATATTGGAAAATTTCCTATAATTTGAGAAACCTTTAGTAAACATTTTGCCAGATGATCTGAAAAGCATTCAAAATTGAATAGTGCTCACCTCAATATTTTACATGAAATATAACAAAAAGCACAATATTATCTATATATACACATATAATATAAACCACAGGATCCACAATTAAGGAAACAACTTCGATTATTGATAGTCAATAAACGTTTAAACTTAAAAATCCCAAATAGAAAGATAATGTAAACACGAAACAATACTCGTTTCAAATAATAGGAGTGCAGGAAACTTCATATTATTATTGGTAGTAGATATGCTGCACGGGTTCTGGCGCAATGGTGGATGCGCCTCTTTTATTCATTGAACACCGAAGCTTTACAGCTGCCGTTCGAAGTTTTGTTTCTTGCAGAATATTATTTGTAGTTCTACAATCTTTGCCAATGTAGGCTACAGTTGTGCCAACTAAGCAACAATCACGACAATCCTTTCAAGCTTTTTAAATTACACTTTCCTGGCACTCTCTTTCTATTCAATAACTTATGTGTTCAACTATTGACGGGAAAATCATCTTTTTTTTGCAGATTGCAGCGGTTTGCAGAAGTTGGCATCCTTGATCGAGAACTAAAACATTGGTTACCGAGGAAACCAGTGTGCTTGGATACTCTGAGCTCTTCAAAATTCACTGTTGGTTTAGCTGATTTGTATCCTGCTTTTGTTATGCTGTTTATCGGATTAATTATTACGTATTTCGTTTACTTGGCGGAAGTGGGATACGAAAAGTTTGTTGTTCTTGAGAAAAAATTTAAGAAAGACGAGTTTCCTTTTGCTAACTGATCACATTATTTTTGTTGACGATGAAAAGTTATTTTGATTGATTTTCTTATTAAAGTACAATAGAATATTTAGACAAGCAATTTTTGAAGCAATGATACAAGAGTATGCTCTTAGAACCATAACAAACTATTAAAAGTATTGAAGTCTTTCTTTCCACAAACCTCCTTCGTGAAACAAATAATAAATAATATACACTGCGCAAAAAAATTAACGAACATTCTGAAAATCTCAATTTTAATGAAAGTTAACTCTACATTGACTTTATAACTTATTTTTTATGTTCTCTCGGCAAGGTTTTGAACGAAACAAGACACATTAAATGGAAGAAAAATTCAGGATTTGACCGAATCTTATGTGAAAAAAAAATGAACAATTTTCAAAATACTGAAATGCTGATAAGTGATTTAATACTTGGTTCATACTCAAAATGAGTGATCTTGAAATGTTCTGATCTAATCCTTCCCAGATTTCTCAGAGTTGGATTCCTAAGTCATTAAGAGTAGCTGGATGATTTACTGAACTTCTCAGCCTTCTATTGAGGCTGTCCCAAACCTGCTCAATCGGATTGAGATCTGAACTTCTTGCTGGCCATTCCATTCGAGAGACTTCATCTCTTCAAGGTACTCCTGAACGATGCGCGCACGATGGGGTCTGGCATTATCGTCCATAAAAATGAAATTTTCACCAATGTATGGGGCAAATGGCACTACATGCTTTTCAAGAATGTACCTTATATACTTATCAGCATTCATAGCTCCATCATCAAGGACCACTAGGTCTGTGAGAGCAGTCAAAGATATTCCGCTCCATACCATGCATAATCGATCCTCCCCCGAAACTACTGTTGCACTGAGATATCTTTCATGTGGACGTCTGTATGCAAAGGAACGTCGATCACAATGGTAGACTCATCTGTGAAGGGAACTCTTTCCCAATCTGCCTCTTCAGCAATGGATATGCCCTCTCTCAAAATACAAGCGCGCCCTTCGATAGCTGGATGATTTTCTGAACTACTCAGCCTTCTATTGAGGTTGTCCCAAACCTGCTCAATCGGATTGAGATCTGGACTTCTTGCTGGCCATTCCATTCGAGAGACCTCAACCTCTTCAAGGTACTCCTGAACGATGCTCGCACGATGGGGTCTGGCATTATCGTCCATAAAAATGAAATTTTCACCAATGTATGGGGCAAATGGCACTACATGTTCTTCAAGAATGTTCCTTATATACTTATATTAGCATTCATAGCTTCATCATCAACGACCACTAGGTCTGTGCGAGCAGTCAAAGATAGTATTCAGTAGTATTCAGGAAATTGCACTGAGCATATCTTTCATGTGGACGTCTGTATACAAGGGAACGTCGATCACAATGGTAGAGGCAGAATCTAGACACATCTGTGGAAAGAACTCTTTCCCAATCGGCCTCTTCCCAATGGATATGCTCTCTCGCAAAATCCAAACGCTCCCTTCGATGGGCTGGGGTAAGAGCTGGGCCTCTTGCCGCGACACGAGGCCTTAAATCATATTCTCTGAGGCAATTTCTTATTGTCTGTGTGCTAATTTGCACCCATGAGTTTGCTCAAGCTGATTTTGAAGCAGGCGAGCGGTTGCAAACCGTTGTCTCAACGAAGAAACTCTCAAGTAACGTTCTTGAATGGCAGTTGTTACCCATGGTCTACCCTGTCCTGGTCTTCGAACATTCATACCTGTCTCCCTGAATCGCTGTAACATTCTGGACACACTTGTATGGGAAACTCCAAACCTTTCTGCAATTCTTGTGTATGTCCATCCTTCTTCTCGCAAAACTACCGCTTGGGCACATTCCTCTTGGGTCAAATTGCGTGTTTCGCGTTGCATAGCGATCGAGTGTAGAAAATCAAACGAAGGAAAAACTATTGATTACTAGAATTGATCGAGACCAACTGATTTTATAATGGAGCCAATACATTCAAAATCTGATAATATTATTTTTTTTTATTCCTGCTAGGAAAAAACATCTGTATTGAAGAAAAACGTTGAAAGGGGATAACATATGCATGCATAATTCTGATAAAAATAATTATCATTGAGAACACCTTCAGTTGTAGAATGAATTTGAGATTTCTATAATGTGCGTTAATTTTTTTGCGCAGTGTATTACCGCATCTGGCTGTGATATTTCTCTCATCCTCAGCAATGAAGAAATTTGAAAGCGTTCGGTGATTTATACTCGCTGACTGAACGTTTTAGCGTCTGGCATTCTAATATTTTTACCATCATCAGGAATAAACAAATTGGGAAGGGTTAGTTTTTTTTTATACGCGCTGACTAAATATTATGACGTCCGAAGATTTGAGGCACGAAATACAAAATTAACTCTTTGAGTTCCCCTACTACCCAGTCTCGAATAAGTGAATCAGGAAATATTAATTTTCATATTTACCAAATTAGAAAATACAAAATTCTTCAACTTTCTCATGCTTTACAATTTCTGAACCAATGTAAATAAAAGAATTTCAAATGATTGAAGTGAGTTTTTCAACTGATTTCGTTCCAGAGACAAAAATTCTGAAAAGTTTCGTAGAACACAAAAAGTGATGCTTTACAATGTCATTTTGACATTTTCGAGATAAACATTTTGTTGAGTTTATTCGTTCCTAATTATGTGTGAAAATGAGAACCCGAAAGTAATTGGTAAGAATGTAGTAGATTTAGAGAACCCTTTAACTTCTTATCAGGCCCATTGCAGTCGACGATGATTTTTTGGACCTGAGGAACGCTTCTGGCAAACCATCCAGAAAGAGACCAACAAGGTATTATGTGATTTTATAATATTAATGAAAATGTCGAAATATTTGAATAATCTTGTTTCCACTATATTTTAGTGCTCAGTCCATAACGAAAGGTTCATCAGTGAACACTCATGCCAGCACAGCCAAAGAGTGAGTATTCTTTAGATTCAGGGTTCAGAAAGAAAAAGAATGGTACTGTACAAAGCTGCAGAAATTTTAGAAATGGCTAGCTTGAATAAGTGTTACAGTAGATATACACAAAACTCCTACAGCATCGATTGCTGGAGGCAATAAGAATGTTCCTTTTGGAAATAAATGAATTAATTTTTCTTCAAGCTGAAAACAGTAAATTGATTCCAAATCAGCCCCAAAGAAAAAAATTGATACGAATACAAATACAATACAATAAACTGCTCCACATGAGTTAGGGATATTGACTTAAATTGCAGAAAAATATACTTCAAATGAGATTTTGTGATGAAATTAATATCAATATAATTTCAAGTTGCAGGAAATAAAATTAATTTTAGCATGTAGGTCTGCAGCGTATACAGGGTGGTTAAGAAAAATCGAGTAAAATAACGAAATTTTATTCAAAGTGGACTCAAGCATTTTAAGACTATCAATACAATGTATGGCCTTCACAGGCATCAATAACAGCTTGACATCTTCTTTGCATACTACACACGAAGCTGTTGAACATTTCTTGAGGAATTTGGTTTCATAAACAAGGCAGCAGCTGTCTCAGATTATTTGAAGATTCTGGGGTTAGGTTGATGATTATCTAATCTTTTTTGGAGCATATTCCATGTATGTTCTATGCCATTCAAATCTGGTAAGTGCGGAGGTATTGGTAGATGTGGAACACCAAGCTCCTCGCGCGCATTCTCAACTATGACTACACGGTGCGGTCTAGAGTTATCGCCTAGAAATTGAAAAGTTTCACCAATAGCAGCATGAAAATTTGTCAAAACATTGTCAATGACATGGTCTCTATGGTGAAAGGCGGTCATATTCTCAGGACAAATGTGTAGATCTGTGCGCCCGTTGAAACATATCCCGGCCCATACCATAACACTACCCCCTCGGAATCGATGGACTTCTTGGACATAGCGACGATTACGGGGTATGCATAGGATTGTCCATACCCTTATTCTTCCAGAATCTGAAAATCGTCCATATCTGGATTCATCAGTGAAAAGGACACTACGCCATTGATCGTTCCAATTGATATGTTGTCTTGCCCATTCCAGTCTTTGACGCTTATGGTCACGTGTTAATGGAACTCCTCTTAATGAACGTCTAGAACCTAGATTCACCTCTCTCAAACGTCGTCTGATGGTTTCGATAGAAACTTGAACCCCATCTGCATTTTGAAGAGTATTCCGTAGCATTCTACACGTAGATGTAGGCATTCTTCTCGCCGAAACGGTGATGAAACGATCCTGAGCAGGTGTTGTTCTTCGTCGCCCACCAAGCCTTGGTCTTTCCAACATGGAACCTGTCTCCCTGAACCTATTCCAAAGTCGAGATATCACACTTTGGCTGACTTGGAGCCTTTCCGCTACAACAACCTGAGTTAGGAAACCCTGTAGCATTCCGATAGCCCTATTAGCATCAGCGTTTGTTAATTTATGTCTTGGCATATTCGGAAAACTCGTTTGAAATCGAAGCCGTTGATAAACTGACTCCATTTCAGAATATGAACATTCATGAAGCATATGCAAAGTACCAAACTTCAAAAAAAGGCGACCAGATTGACGAAATGTCTCATTCTGTTTTTATTGGATCGATTCAAGTTGTTATTGAGTTTGAAATTATTTTACAGCGATTTTCTCGAAGATCACATAACGGGATTTGTCACTTAGTATATCAATGTTATATAACATATTAATGTTCTCTTGATTCAATATCGAAAAACATCTGTAAGTAAAAATTTAACAACAATCAACTTCCAGAGTTCTTCCTGGTTTGCAGAGATTCTTGAGCTCGTACGGCCAGAGAAAATCAAATTCATTCGGATACAAGAAGACCAATAGGGTCAACACCCAACCAGTGGACTGCAGATTCCGGAGGTAAATTTTTTTTCAAATTGAGACCATTTTGACTGATAATTTCGAATGTTATTCTTGTGCTCCATAGGAGGGTTGAGAAGAAGGCACAAAGTTCGAGGTCAGCATCTATTTTGCAGGAGAAGGAAGAGCAGCGCAAAGACACATCCAGGTAATTATCAGAATTTTTTTTTCTTGAATATTTGAATCCAAATTTATTGATAGGTTCTCCTTGAAGGCCTTCTAAACATGAACATCTTTCTAGAAAGAGAAATTAAAGGGACCTTTGTCTTGTTGGATAAAAGATTGTGTGCAACTCGTGTGTTATTTCCTAAATGCCATAAATATACTAACTGACAAAAAACTGAACACCCAGAAGGGGCTGTTCATATTAAATTTTTTTTTGGTAAAACATAGATAGTATCATAGACAACAAATGAGACGCACAAATCCCCACTAAATATCAACCAAGGTTCTGCATCCTTGTCTCACTTCATTGAACCTATGTGGAGATGGCGCTAGGGCCGCTTTTTGTGCGTTTAGCGCGGGAATTTCGAATTATTCATTTCTGTTTTATTACTGTTTTTATGTATTGGAGGGATTTCGCGCAACCATAAACTAAAAGCTGAAATCCATGTCATGTGGATTATTTTCGCTATCGAGATAGTTGCGTGAAAAAAACGAAAATACGACTTATAAATGATTAAAACTCAATCAAGTTACATATAAAACAACAACCAATACAATGACAGTTTTCTTCTCAAGGTACCATCTCCATCTCCATTCAATGAAGGTTGAACACAATCTCGGCAAGAACTAATGGATGAAGTTTTTATGTTTCTCAAAATTCTTCGATCTTGTTTGGGTGTCCGATCCAACTGTACGTTATGAGAGAATATCTCTGCGAATGAAAATAAAGCGAACTTCAATTTTGATATTTTAACTAAAGAACGTTAACTGAATCAATTATTCATAGTAAACATTTTTAACATACCTTTGCAATAACATTTGGGCTATCTGAGTGGACTAGCACATCATCACTACTTTCAGATATAATAAATCTGCTTTCTTCGTATTCTTCTGGCATTGCAGAAGTCGAAGGAAGTGGTTTATTGAAGAACTTCATTGGAACTTGGAACTGCATCTGTGAGCAGTCTATGATTTGTATCTATATATGTATGATTCTGGAGTAAAACGGTTAAAGCATATTCTAAAATTTCGGAGATGTTCTTCCATGAATTCCATTCCTAGTTTCTCTTGTCAGATTTTTGATCTGAAAAAATAAAAAACACGATTGAATTCAAAGCATATTCCTTTATATAAATATTGCCAACTCACTTATTTACATTAGTTGAAAAACGATGCATTTTTGATACTTCATTTTCTCCAGCTCCACATATGAAGCATTTACTGCATCTTTGAGTAGTCTATGATTATATGATGTAATATTTTATTGATATTAATATTCAGTTTTGTTTCTCTGTAAAACGAAAGAAACAACAATTAAAGTTTATTATTATCTGTTGGCTTCTTTTAACTGAAATCTCAAAATTCGTCATGAAGAAACCTTCCTTACATCTATATGTATGACTCTGAAGTAAAATGGTTAAAGCATATTCTACAATTTCGGAGATGTTCTTCCATGAATTTCATTCCTTGTTTCTCTTGTCAAATTTTTTATCTGAAAAAATAAAAAACACGATTGTATTCGAAGATCATTCCATTATATGAATATTGCCGACTCACTTATGTATACTACACTCCCCGTCAATAAATTGCGGACAGGCAAAATTTTTGTCAAATTCAACACCTTATATCTTTTTTTCGTGGATCTCCGATTTTGTTGAAATTTTCACCAGGTATAGTATTGGATCTTGTTATATTAACCTGAAATTTACTTTGCGAAAATACCTGTAATTCATCCGTTATACAGGGTGAAACAAAACCTTGTTTTGTACCCTTCATTTCTAAACACCCTGTGGTTAATTTGAGGCGGAAAATTTGATATCATTCAGTTTTAATTTGAAGTGTGACCCTTTCTTAACAAAATGTTTTTTGATTTACTTCAGTATCTGCTTAAAAAAATACACATTTTCAAAGAAAGTGTTACATTTTTTCAATTTTTATAACAATTTAAAACATTACAATACCTTATCGACTGGTAAACATAAACAAACATCTGAAAATTAAAAACGTGTATTTCCACTTCGCTTTCTAATCACTTCTACCATACGACGTGGCATACTTTCAATGCATTTCCGAATTGCTTCTGGGGAAATATTTTCCCGTTCTTCAGGAAGGGCTGTTCGTAAATCGGGCAAGGTGTTGGGCTGCCGATTTCGAACATTTCTACCTAGCATATCCCATACATGTTCAATTGGATTTAAATCCGGCCTTCTGGCTGGCCACACGAATCGTTGAATATTCGCCTCTTCAAAGTATTCTGTTACAACCCGTGCAATGTGAGGCCTAGCGTTGTCCTGCAACCGAAATTGTTGGGGAAATATTCCCCCAGAAGCAATTCGTAAATGCATTGAAAGTATGCCACGTCGTATGGTAAAAGTGATGAGAAAGCGAGGGGAAATACACGCTATTAATTTTCAGATGTTTGTTTATGTTTACTAGTCGATAAGGTATTGTAATGTTTTGAATTGTTATAAAAATTGAAAAAATGCAACACTTTTTAGAAAATGTGTATCTTTTTTTTTAAAGCAGATACTGACGTAAATCAAATACCATTTTGTTAAGAAAGGATACCACTTCAAATTAAAATTGAATGATATCAAATTTTCCGCCTCAAATTCACCACAGGGTGTTTAGAAATGAAGGGTATAAAACAAGGTTCTGTTTCACCCTGTATAACGGATGAACTACAGGTATTTTCGCAAAGTAAATTTCAGGTTAATATAACAAGACCCAATACTATATGTGGTGAAAATTTCAACAAAATCGGAGAACCACGAAAAAAGATACAGGGTGTTGAATTTGACAAAATTTTTGCCTGTCCGGAATTTATCGACCGGGAGTATAAGTTGAGGGTAGCTTCGGATAGTATCGCTCAAGAAGAAATAGGGGTGTGTATGAATAACCACGGTACACAAAAACACATTATTAACAAATTTAACCCCTTGGTTTTTTTTTCCTCCAGATTTTTAATCATTTACTTCTTGCTATGTTTTAACAAAAAAATTCAAACAGCTTCTTCTGGGTGTTGAAGTCTCTTTGTCAGTTGATATAACTCTTCTCCCACTTGAAAGTCAATTTATGAAAGGCATTTGCTCACAATCTTCAACATATCAACTTTTTCAGTAGCAGCTCGGATCTGAATACTCAAAACCCTTCATCAGAAAGCGAAAAGCAAGATGAAGTCAAGGCTCATCCAACTTTGTCCCAGCACAGCTTAAAAATCGAGAACGCTGCTAAAAAAGAATCAGACGATGAGTTTCCCCCATCTAGTTGTCATCTCAATAGAAGAGAACACCAGGAAAAACGCAAGGATGATAGTAAAGAGAAGAGGGACAGAGTAATGGAAGAAAGTAAAAAGAAACTCGAGAGACAAATGAAGAAGGCGGAAGTTGCGACGAAAAAAAAGTCAGAAATGAAGGTGAAGGTTGACGGAGATCTACAACGAAATGAAATAATCAGCGAAAAAGACAAAGGGTAAGTCAAATGTTATCTATTCACGCGTAATATGATTTTTAGTTGAAAATACAGTGCGCAAAATAATTAACGCACATTATGGAAATCTCAAATTTATACCACAACTGAAGGTGTTCTCAATGATAATTATTTTTATCAGAATTATGCATTCATATGTTATCCACTTTCAACGTTTTTCTTCAATACTGATGTTTTTTCCCAGCAGGAATAAAAAAAAGATGATATTATCAGATTTTGAATGTATTGGCTCCATTCTGAAATCAGTTGTTCTCGATCAATTCTAGTGATCAATAGTTTTTCTTTCGTTTGATTTTCTACACCCGATCGCTATGCAACGCAAAACACGCAATTTGACCCAAGAGGAATGTGCCCAAGCGGTAGTTTTGCGAGAAGAAGGGTGGACATACACTAGAATTGCAGAAAGGTTTGGAGTTTCCCATAAGTTTGTCCAGAATGTTGCAGAAATTCAGGGAGACAGGTATGAGTGTCCGAAGACCAGGCCAGGGTAGACCACGGGTACCGTTCAAGAACGTTACTTGAGAGTTTCTCCGTTGAGACAACGGTTTGCAACCGCTCGCCTCCTTCAAAATCAGCTTGAGCAAACTCATGGGGTGCAAATTAGCACTCAGACAATAAGAAATCGCATCAGACAATATGATTTAAGGCGACAAGAGGCCCAGCTCTTACCCGAGCCCTTCGAAGGGCGCGTTTAGATTTTGCGAGAGAGCATATCCATTGGGAAGAGGCCGATTGGGAAAGAGTTCTCTTCACAGATGAGTCTAGATTCTGCCCCTCTACCATTGTGATCGACGTTCCCTTGTATACAGACGTCCACATGAAAGATATGCTCAGTGCAATTTCCTTAATACTACTGGTTTCGGGGGAGGATCGATTATGGTATGGTGTGAAATATCTTTGACTGCTCGCACAGACCTAGTGGTCGTTGATAATGAAGCTATGAATTCTGATAAGTATATAAGGAACATTCTAGAAGAGCATGTATTGCCATTTGCCCCATACATTGGTGAAAATTTCATTTTTATGGACGATAATGCTAGACCCCATCGTGCGAGTATCGTTCAGGAGTTCCTTGAAGAGGTTGAGGTCTCTCGAATGGAATGTCCAGCAAGAAGTCCAGATCTCAATCCGATTGAGCAGGTTTGGGAAAACCTCAATAGAAGGCTGAGAAGTTTAGAAAATCATCCAGCTAGGAATCCAACTCGGAGAAATCTGGGAAGGATTAGATCAGAACATTTTGAGATCACTTATTTTGAGTATGAACTTTCTTTTCCGAGCTGTAATTAACGCAAGGGGTGGAAATATCAAGTATTAAATCACTTATCAGCATTTCAGTATTTTGAAAATTGTTCATTTCTCTTCTTTCACATAAGATTCGGTGAAATTCTGGATTTTTCTTCCATTTAATGTGTCTTGTTTCATTCAAAACCTTCTCGAGAGAACATAAAAAATAAGTTATAAAGTCAATGTAGAGTTAACTTTCATTAAAATTGAGATTTTCAGAATGTGCGTTAATTTTTTTGCGCAGTGTATTAATCCTCATGTTTCTTGCCTCCAGTTTATACAAACTGATAAGCAATTAAAAAGTATTTCCTTTCACTTCCAATTCCGATTGCAACATTGTATTCACTGAAGTTGAGAAATTAATCATTCTCATGGTTTTCCACAACACCCAGTACAATAGTCATCGTTACCTTTTCGATATTTCAGGAAAATAGAGTGGAAAGAATCGACATATCGCTCGACTTATGGCTACCACTCATTGCCTACGTTCAAGAAATGCTGGACAATTCCTTCATTGCCATTGGTCAAAAAAACATTCCCATGGGCAAGGCACTACAACGCCCTGTGTGCAAAGGTCGACAGGAAAACTTACGAATTCGATACCGACGATACTATATCAGATTCTGAAGAAAACTTGTCAGCCTATTCTACAAGTGAGTATTTTTTTTCATCACGCTAATAGGATGTTGTCACTGTGAGGAGGGACAGACCGGTTTCGGACTTATTACGGCCTCTTCAGTAGCCATATATCTCAGAAACGGTATCCTGATAGAAACTACTTGTTTTAAACATACTACACCATTTCCAATTATTGTAATTCACGAATTGTCAATTGACATTCAGAAAAAATAACTTGTATTTCAGAAAATATCAAGTGTATTTCAGATTAGTCATTTGAATTTCCGGGATAATAAATTGTATTTCAGAAAACATCAAATGTAATTCAGATAAAACACTCGATTGAGTTTGAGATATGGTCAAATATATTTCAAAGATGGTAATTTGAAATTCATTCCATACGCATATTGATACCAGATTGCATTTCAGAAAATATCAATTGTAGGTGATTCAGGAATGAACCAAAGATAATAAATTAACTTCAATTTTCACGTGAAACATCAAATCTTCAACACAAAACTGAAAATAAACTTTGAAGACATACAGGCATGTCTGCCATCACAATTGCATCTTAGCTCGGTTAATAATATTTTCCAGGTATGTTAGTCTTTTTTCAATAACCCCCGGTGGCACACTGTTTGGAATTCTGAGGTTTGTTTTTACGTAAGTTCTTATTTCGACCATAAAATTTCAATTGGATTGAACATGGGAGAATAAGGGTTTATCAGCAGCAGTACTGCTACTGTTTGGGTGATTACGGTCTCCAATCTCGAATGGCATGCAGCATGACGATCACTCAATCTGACAACTGGTTCCTCATATCTTTCCACTGTTGAAAAAAACCCTCAACCCATTCATTTGCTGAAAGCGCTGTGAATGAACCTCGTAGTATTTCCATGGCTAATACACCAGCTGCAGACACTATTGTCAATTGCATCTCCAATTGAATATGTACTCAATTTGACTAATTTTCATTAGGTGTTATGTGCTTCCTGAAGCTACGGTGTTAGGTGAGGAATCGATTGGGAAGGTTTAGCATATTTTCACTACAATCCAGTGTTGAAGAAAAGAGAGAGCCAACACCAAGAGATTTCAACCAGATTATATTGGTTTTATTCATTCATGGAAACATACCTGATTGAATATGATGATATATGATTGACGATATGATTAACCATTATGAAAATGAGTAATTAATGACTCAAAATCCGACTTAAATTCAAATAATATTCGAATTTTCTGAATTACAAATTAAGATTTCTGAAATACAATTGAATAATCCGAATTTCATATGACATATTCTGAAATTCAATTGATGTTTTCTGATATTCAATTGACTCATCTGAAATTCAATTGACGCTTTCTGAAATTGAAGAGTCTAATTTGAAATACAATTGACGGTTTCTGAATTACATTTGGTAATGGTGTGGTAAAGGTTTTTTTGGGTCTCTTAATACAGATGACGATACCTAACAGTGTCAATAAAGATTTCCGAAAGCCTTCGAAGAACGTTTTGCCAACATTTCAGAAATGAAAGTCGAGTTGAATTCAAATTTTTTTCTTTTTCAGTTTCGAGAAGTAACTACATGAACCTCATCTTTTGCCTTGGTTGTTTGTGCGGAATATTCCTGATTGGAGGCATTCTCACAGCTTCCGAAATACAGGTTGATTATTTCAGAGCTGCAGAAACTGAGGTTGGGATGATGGAATTTTTGTACGGGCAACTTTCGTACACGCTGCGCGTGATCTTCAGTGTGTTTCACCAGATATTAACTCTCCCGGTAGGTCGAAATTTATAGAGATGAAAGAAGGCAAAAGAACATTTATGTATGCCTGTGAATATCTTTACCATTTGATTTTTCGATATATATTCTTTATATATATTCTTTTGATTGAGAGAGCTCAAATAATACAATACATATTGAAACAAAAAAGTACCTAGCTGGGGTTAGTGCAACACAGGAAAACCATACAGGTCTGTAGTATGATAAGATGGGGAAAGGGAAAAAACCCCAGAAAAAAAAAACCCTGACCTCACCCGTGTTAGAAAAAATTTTACTGAAAATATCATATAAGAGGATCTTGGAGGACACCTACGTGATCAGAAGAACATCTTCATGTAGTTCTTCTATGTACAGCAGAGAAAAACAGACTCTTCACCAATCTACCCGAAATTCTAGATCTGAAATGAAAAAAGACAAAAGCAGAAAAAACTAGCTATTTAAAATCAATTAAATGGTTTTTGAATTAACCACCCATTGCAGAAATTCTTTCTTCTTAAATTAGTTATGACAGAAATGTCACAATGTTTAAAAAAAAGAAAAAACCCAATAAATTTCCCTTTTTTAAATTGCTAAACATGAGAAAACTTATAACACAACAAGCTAAACCGTAATTTGGAATAAGTAAATCAATGAGTACATAACTTTCAATTGTCCTTCTTCACGAAGAAGTTCCTTTGTTGCCATGGGTTTCTTAGAAGATCTCAACACCAGTGGCTAATTTCGGAACATTATCAGTCTTGTCCTTCGAATTCCTCCAATATTCAAATTTAAATTCTCAGCCTTGCTCTATGATCGTGAGGGTTTTTTCGAACCAGGTACGACCATCCTAGTGATGGTTTTTCGGAACTTACGACATGCTGTTTTTCTTTTACACATTTTACAGATATTCCGTTTATTATCTGCTTTTTGAATTCATCCATGTTTTTTATCAGTATGAAATATAATTCCAAATGTCTGGTTTTATTATTTCTCATGTTTTATATAAGATGATTTATTCTCATCTTATTATTATTATTCTTTTCTTTTCAGAGTTCGAAATTATTGAGATCAAATGTGGAGCCATCAGGACATTGGAGTTTTCTCAACAAATATTTGTATTTTATTCCAGAATAAAATTTATATTCGCAGTCAGTTCTGTTCATTTCTAAGACGTCAACTAAATGTTTCACCTTGGCCGCCCAGATCTCCCGATCTTTCGCCCTTTGAGCATGTTTGGGACATCATGGGGTAGAAGTCTTGGAATAGTATACCTCAAGACGAATTAGACCATCTTCTTGCATCAATGCCAATACGTGTTCGGGAGTGTAGAGATAACCGCCTTAGACAAACATAGTATTAACAAATTTAATAAAAAAATTGTAAACCCTTCGTTTTTTCTCCAAATTTCAATCATTTACTCGCTGCTATATTATCTATGTTTTACCAAAAAAATTTTAAATTTTCGCGGCTCCTTCTCGATTTAGAAGTTTCTTTGTCAGTTAATATCTTAAAATATAAAACTAAGTCAGCCATTTTGTTGGTTACACCATTTAAAACTCGAGATTGGATGAACTGTTTGTTATGAAAGATTTTTTTTGGATTCTTCTACGACAGGGTTAACAGAAAATACATTAAAACTCTGAAAAATTTGATGAAATGGAAAAAAAATAGGAAATAATTTTTCTTCTTGCGAATAATGCCATTAGGTGTCGCTACGGTTAATAGCGTTTTCGTGGAAGTATTATATTTGATATTAATCCAGTGAACTACATTTTCTAATAAAATTAACGCATTTGACTCCATGTGTTATCACACCGAACACTACGGAAAATTTTATGACGAAATGTTTCGAACAAATCTCCATTCTACTATTATATGTAAACAATTACTGTGTATTTTGAGTTGCCTAAACGGATGTTTTGGAGGAGCATTGATTCTTTTGTCTGGTGACTTCCGACAACCATTACCGGTAATTCCAAAATCGACTGCTGCCGATGAGATGAATGCTTGCCTGAAATCATCAACTTCGTATTTGGCTTGGTAATAAAGCTCTCAATGCAGTTGATTGCGGTTGGAATAGTACCAATAGATATTTGCAGTCCACAAAAATGCAAAAAACACCTGCACCACAAAAATTGTTGAAAATGATTTTTTGTGACTGCAAAAAAAGATGCAATGCGTCATGCACCTGCAGAAAACTGAGTCTTTTTTGTAACGCTACATGTGGGGACTGTGCAGGTGTTAACTGCCAAAACAGTTGTCCAATCTTTGGCAAAGATAAAGAAATAATTGACAGTGGCGACAGCCACTCAGAATCAGATTAATTTTTTTACACAAAAAGTATTAATTTCACGTGAATAAAGTGATGAATAAATGAAATGTTCAAATGGTATTTTGATTTTGATATTTTGAACAAATAGAGGTTGTTTTCAGAGTTTGAAAAATAAAAATAACTAAAACTAAAATTTATCCAGAATACTTAATTAATCAATTATATTAATAAAGACCCATTTTCACACATTTTATGCTGAAAGGGGGTGGTTTATACGGTCTTGAAGTACATGAAGACCTTCATTAAACTTCATAAAACGCTACTGAGGCCCAAAAATTACTTTCATTCACGTTAGAACAAGTTTCTTTTAACTTTTGATGAAGGGGTTGTTTTCACCCCTTAAAAATAATAAACATGAATCGGCATATTCTAGGAGTAGGAGACAAGTACAGCTTATATCCAAAATTTTATCAAATTCGAAGTATCTTGATAGAATTCGGAGGTAATGCCTTATTTCCGCCCTCATTGACTGGACTAATTGTAGAGAACAATTTTATCTCCACTTTCAAGGATTATACCATAATAGTTTATCATAATATAATGCCCACTTGCACCGTCAAATATATGTCTGACTTACGTCCAACTCAAATTTTAAGTCAGGTTTGAGACGCCGATTCTCTTGCACCGCAGTTTAAGTGCCACATAAGTCATGACTATTTTGAGCAGTGAATATTCATGACTTAAACAAGACTTTAGCCCGTCTCAAATATTCAAACGTCAAAAACGAACTTCAGTTTTGATGTGTTGTTTTTGATTGCGTGAATTTGATAATTATTATGGATAGATTTTCATTAAATGAAATTGATGATCTATATGAGGATGATTTCAACATATTAGATATCATTGACTATGGTTTTCCTAGAAGTCTAGAATTTAATAGGGCCGATCACTACCATGATATGGACGAATTCGCAGTTTTTCGGCGATTTCGTTTGACCAAGAAAAACTACTCTGCAGCTGCTGAGATTAATTGAGGATGATTCAGAATTGCCAAGTGATATGTAAGTAGATCTTATTATATCATATGTATGATGATGTCAAACCTCAAAGAAGGGAGTTTAAGCCTTGATGATTGTAGGAATCAGAGTGTAACACCGATGAATCAACTCCTTACGTGGCTCCGACTCTACGCATCAGCAGGACATTTATTGGCTGTAGCCGATTTGATGAAAATCCACGAATCTACAGTATCAAGAATAGTTGTTCGAGTTTCAGTATTCATAAAAATGCCTCAGACAGAAGCAGAATTACGTTCCTCCCTAACCCAATTTTACCAAATTGCTGGCTTTCCCCGTGTTATTTGAGCAATTGATTGTTCCCATGCAATTATTAATTCAGCAGATACTATTTACTCTTGTGAATATGAAAAGTATTACTTCGATGATATTCCACAGGTGCAGAATTATGTCATGCAAGTTACGAATAAAGAATTGTTGAAATCAAATCAAATCATTTGCTTCAAATAAAAGAAAAAAACATTGGTTGTACTATGCCAGTTTTTCAGCGGCATAAAGTCACATAATTCTATACCTATAATTTGATCCTTGAAATAATTGGTGAAGCTTCGAGTGAGCTGCGTCTAGCTCCCGCGATACTAAGTGCGCATGCGCGAATAAGGGGAAATGTCACGGAGTAGGATTTCAACGAAAGTAGGGGTAATTTGGAATTGACAGCGGTTTCACGTACGTCGATTTTAGGTTAAGTTATAAAGGTAAATAACTAACTTTGACTTATTACACATAATAAGTCTTTGATAACGAACTTTTTAGTAATATTCAATTGGAAATATATATTCTAATATGATGGTTGGTGCTACCTATTATGTTATGTTCATATATGAACTAAAAGATGCTTGAAATTACATAATTACGAAAAGGTTGGAGTGAACAATCTGAATGAAAAACTTGAAAGGATGTACATGGAAAAATATTGGCACCAGAAAAACTACGTAAGTAGTTTGTCTTTCAATTTCAATTTTTAGTTGCTTTTTCGAAAATCATGAGTTGTGAACAGCAAATATGATGTGGCGATATGACCAGAAGAGGAAGTTAATGTTCAAGTTGCTTTTAAACTAGAAATTCGAACTGCTGCACAAAGATGTTTTTTCTGTATCATGTAGTCAAATGTGTATCCTCTCGATATTTGATCTTTTGGTGAAATTAAGTAGCGTTTGTATTAGTGATTGAGTTATTTAGAATTCATCTTGTTCTGACAAAAAAAATGAATCACTTAGGAATATTTCTACATTTCATCTCGTTTCACTGAATATGTTTGAAATATATCAAATCTGTCCTCAACAAATACTTTAACTGTGTTTGTCTTAATACTTTTATTCATCCAAACTTTTTCATAATTTCAGATTATGGATACCACATGATGATATTACGTTCACTGGATTATAGCAGTTCATGGTGGTGGTAATGAAATAAATGGTAGTATAAATAATTCATTAACTTGATATCAGGAGAGCTTATTGAATGTACTTATGTCTGGTTGATGAACATATGAAATCAGGGAGAATGGATGTACCATATGTGTACCAATTGTATAACGAGAGGCAATATAGATTGACTGAATGTGTTCATGTGAACTTGAATGTGTCATTCGGCCAATAGGGTGTGTTACAAAGAAGAAAAACTAACTAGTGCATTACAGTGAAAAGAAGTTTGTGAAAACCTTGCCCTAGAGTGGTCAATATGTACTGACATATCTCTTGAGCATGTAATGAGTTAATTTTATGAATACCTCGTATGTTTTGATCTGGATCTTGTAGAAACATATTAGGTTTTGATTGTTATGTATGAATAGAATTTGAAAGAGTACTTTGCATTCATTTCGAATTATCGTCCAATAACTATCAATAAAATTGTAACATCTATACATAAAAGTATACATACTTGGTACTTGTCCAATTTATTTGATCAAGTAATTTTCAATAAATATTTGTTATCTGCTGTGCTTACTTTTTAGGGTCTGTTATATTTTAATCTAAAATTCATGAATAAATAAATAAATAAATAAATAAAGAAATAAATGACGTCTTTATTAGGAGAAAAAAGAAAACAAAATGGTGAAATACATCAACCCACAACCTAGCAGCGAAAGGCGAAGTCTAGCACAATGCTATTCAAACTCAACCTCACACATACCAGCAATGAGCTATTATTCAACAAATACTATCTAATAACAATATGTCAGTACTGAAATATATCTAAGAAACAATAATATATACCCAATGAGCACTCGAATCACACAGCATGAAATGAACCAAACATGTATACATTAATTTGGAACAACCAACATAATTATTGCTCACACAGCAAATACTCTCTAAGTTTATACTTGAACTTATTTATATTTAACAATTTGAATTCATTTGGGATGGAATTATAAAACTTTATTGATTTAAAAATGAAACTTCTCTGAAATAAAGCTGTTCTATGTCTGGGGACCACAAACTTATCTTGAAATCTCGTAACCCTCGAGTGAACGGAGCCGCGACGAATGAATCTCCCTCTGAGGAAAGACGGAGCATCAACATTTAAAAGAAGCTTATGAGTAAAAGTACCAAGGTGATAATTTCTTCTCGAATCCATAAAGAGACAATTATCCTCTCTAATTTTATAACTTCTATATTTTGACCACAAATACTTTTCCCGTGCTCCATGTTGAAGAAACCATAAAAAAATTAACAATTGTATCTATCTAAAGAAATTTCTGCCTTCACATATTTGAGTTTCAAGAAGTTCACTATGAATGAATTGACAAAGACAAAAAAAGGGAAAGGTGGGGTTCAGGTGATAGAGAGCGATCAGTGCATATCATAAAACTATGAATATATTTGAGAGTTATTTGAAAATTTCGATCAATCTGTATTGTTTTGGTCCGTGATTTAGTTCCAAATTCCAGCCAGGTCAAAATATTAATAATAAACCCTTGGTGCAAATCAAAGTTTTTGACACATCATCTTCTTCTCTGACAATATGCACTGCATTGAAACAAAACTTTTTTCATTCACCATTAGTGGAATCTTTAGGAAACCTGAAAAATTATTGAATTAGTTTTAAGGAATTCAGAAAGCGCTAACTTACCAATGAAGAATCACATCGGTGTGTTTGTTTTTTTGCATATAAAACATCGTATTGTATTACCCATTTTCTGAAAGATATATAGAAACGAAGTGAAATCAAAATTTTCAGGAATTCGTCAAGAATATTACTAATTCAATTTCTTTTACTTACTTGGTGATCTCAAATAAAATTTAAGTACCGGAATGAACTCGATTAAAACCAAGATAAACTAATCCAGTTCAATTCCTTGTGGATGTCAGCAATAAGAAATAATTCAACTGAAGAAAATCTGTTATTTGTATTATGCCACATATAGTAGCCATGGTAACACAATGACATGCCCCTTCTCATTGCCACAAAAGTTCACGACGCATGCGCATAGCGCCAGCGGGCGCTAGTTCGGAGGATTCACTTTTGTATACTTTTTATCACAACGCTCAAATTCTATATTTAATAGTTCTATGCATAAAGTATATGTCGTTCTGTGAATCAGAATACTGAAAATGAAAATGCGTAGACAAATTATCTTGTTCGTCTATGAATTCGAGTGTTCTTTTTACTTCGCTGTGCTCAGTGCAGACACAAAACCATATGGTCATGTCGCATTTCTATGTCAAAACAAACAAATTCACTGATTTATACAGTGTTGCCAGATTTGGCATTGCTTAGCGCGTGCTTAACAAAGTCGTTTCTATTAGATATGCGGTGCAAGATCTGATGCGTTAAGGCGGGGAAAAGCATGACTCAAAATTTAAGGGCGCCTTAGTTAAGGATGCCTTAACCAGAAAACGGTGCAAGTGGGCATTAAAGTTTCATTTTCATTTATCGATTGAGGCAGTGCACGAAGTCTGCCGTGTCAGCTAGTACATACTATAAAACTTATCAATATTATTCTACAAAGGTATTTCTATGAAACAGTGTCAGGAAACACGGAATTCCTTTCTCTATGAATCAATCAAACGTCAATTTCACAAATCTGAAGAAAAATGTCTTTAACATCAGCTATTAAGAGTAAGTTTCATTTCGTAATCCAATTATGCATTTTTCATTGGTTTTCAATTTCAGATGAGCATTCCTCCAAACGATTATGTGAGTATGGGGTTAAATTAGATCATTGACGAAAATTATTGGGAATTGTCAAGAACTCGTGTAGAAATGAAGTATTACTACTACTACTACTTACTAAAGTATCAATTCTGGCTTTTCACCATTGGTTTTTTTTTTCAACAAGATTCTATCTTCTTTAATTTGCCATTTCTTTCTTATATCTTTAGTTGATTTTCCTTTTTACCCATAATAATATGATTTTTTTTATGATTGAAGTAGACCAATCGAACAGTCCTTTTGAATCTATCGCAGTTGATCTAAGGAGCAGCCAAAAGATACCTAGCTGAGGTTGGTGGAACACAGGAAAACCATACAGGTCTGCACTATGATTAAATGAGGAAGGGAAAAAATCTCAGCTCGGGCCTTACCTCGCCCGAGAAAAAATATTTACTAAGAATATTAAATATCAGAGAAATCTTGAAGGACATCAGCGTGATCTAAGATAACATCTTCATGTTATTGGTCTATGGATTCAGATGAAGAGATTCTTCACAACACGACGTATAGCCTGGAAACTATCTTGAAATTTTCAAATGGGACAACTATTTATAAGATGTTCTATAGTCTCCTCATTTTCCCCACACTCACAACTAGGGCTCTCAACCGAATTCCATTGGAAGAGCATGCTGTTGCATCGTCCATGGCCTGTTCTAATACGATTTAGAACAGACCATATCCTCCTGGGAAGATCAAAACCAGGAACTCTGATGGAAGGATCAGTAATAAGATCTTTATTGAAAAAATTGCACACATTCCATTCAGATTGCCAAATTTCTTCGTCGCTTCTATTCATATCAATCAGAAAATTTGACCAAAAAGATTTACGTAACTTCAATCTGGGGACCTTAATATCTGGAATATAGGCGAACTTGGTACACCCTGTATGAAGAATTTTCTCTTGTAGGGCGTATAAAGCCAGAGGAGGAATACATCTGGTCCATGAGATTCTACAGGAATGCCGGAGATAGAGAAAAACAGGATCTTAAAAAATCGGAGTCTGCAGAAAGCCTCAAATATACCAAATCGGCGATTCTCGAGAAACAGATAAAAATATTCGCATCTTTCTTGCCTGACGAAGCGCTGATTGATATTTTTGACTATACGCCGAGAGAAATAGAGTGCTGCCTTTTATACGCTAAAATATCAGGTGAGTAACTAAAAGATTTCTCAAGCTTATCTAAGAAAAATCTAAATTAGAAAGTGAATCTTTACCGCACGGTTTAGTAAGTTTCTCCAGTGTTAAAATCTTACGGAGGCGAAGAGAATGTAAGCAGTTCTCTTGAGCACCATTCTAGCTAAGTGTGTCCCTGCTCGGGCGCCATGGCAACGTACTATGCATGCGAGTATTCGGATTAATTTGAATAAAGTGAATCCAACTTTATTCACAGTTGATTTCATGTTCTTATCTCGTACTTACTTTTATTGCATCGAATGTACTGCTCACAAGAGTTAGGGATATCGTATTCAATCGTTTTGAAAAGTATGTAATCTTCGAGAAATCGCTGTAAAATCATATAAAACTCAATAACAACCTGAATAGATCCAATATAAATCAGAATGAGACATTTCGTCAATCAGGTCGCCTTTTTTCTGAAGTTTGGTTCTTTGCATAGGTTTCATGAATGTTCTTATTTTGAAATGGAGTCAGTTTATCAACGGATTCGATTTGAAACGAGTTTTCCGAAAATGTCAAGACGTTAATTAACAAACGCTGAGGCTAATAAGGCTATCGGAATGCTACAGGGTGGCCTAACTCAGGTTGCTGTAGCGGAAAGGCTCCAAGTCAGCCAAAGTGTGATATCTCGACTTTGGAATAGGTTTAGGAGGACATGTTCCGTGTTGGAAAGACGAAGGCTTGGTGGGCGACGAAAAACAACACCTGCTCAGGATCGTTTCATCACCGTTTCGGAGAGAATAAAGCCTAAATCTACGTGTAGAATGATACGGAATACTCTTCAAAATGCAGATGGGGGTCCAAGTTTCCATTGAAGCCATCAGACGACTTTTGAGAGAGGCGAATCTAGGTTCTAGACGTTCATTAAGAGAAGTTCCATTAACAAGTGACCATAAGCGTCGAAGACTGGAATGGGCAAGGCAACATATCAATTGGAACGATCAATGGCGTAGGGTCCTTTTCACTGATGAATCCAGATATGGACGATTTGCAGATTCTCGAAGAATGAGTATGGACAATTCCACGCATACCCCGTAATTGTCGTTATGTCCAAGAAGTCCAACCATTCCAAAGGGGTAGTGTTATGGTATGGGCCGGGATATGTTCCATATGTATCTACACATTTGTCCATGGAATATGACGGCATCACACTTTAGGAAGCATTTAATTGACAATGTTTTGCCAAATTTTCACGCTGCTATTGGTGAAACTTTTCAATTTCTAGACGATAACGCTAGACCGCACCGTGCAGTCATAGTTGAGAATGCGCGCGAGGAGCTTGGTTTTCCACATTTACCAATACCTCCGCACTCACCAGATTTTAATTGCATAGAACATGCATGTGATCTGCTCCAAAGGAGATTAGATAATCATCAACCTACCCAGAATCCTTGAATGATCTGAGAGAGCTTCTGCTCCGTTTATGGAACCAAATTCCTCAAGAAATGTTCAACAACCTCGTGTGTAGTATGCAAAGAAGATGTCAAGCTGTTATTGATGCCCCATACATTGCATTGAGAGTGCTTGAATTCTCTGAGAATAAAATTTACGCTGCAATCCTACAGGCTAAAATTAATTTTATTTCCTGCAACTTGAAATCATATTAACCCTTGACTGGTATGGTGCTTTAAATTTACTCTCAGGGTATGGTATGGTCAATTTTGACCCTGTGTATTTTTTCTATCAAATTCAAAAAAACTTAGTTTTTTCTTCATCAAGAATTTTCCTTTGCTTATCAAACTACACAGTGAAAAAGAATTTATTGTATTCCAAACATATGGAATGGATGAAAAATAAATTTTTCAGAAATTTTGAAAAAATATTATGATATATCTTTTAGAAAAAAGAACTATGAAAATAATGAATTTTTACTTGAATCTTGCTTTGGGATGAGTTTTTCCGACAGTATATGGCAGTAGAATGTGATAAAACGAAACCAGGAAAATTCTAACAAACATGTTTTATATACACTAGGAGAATAGCTGGAAGGGGGAAGAATTAGAATCACTTCGTATGTGGCAATGATACAATTTGATTCGAGTAGGGTCAATTTTGACTCTGCCATACCAAGTAAGGGTTAATATGAATTTTCATCTCCAAATCTCGTTTAAACTTTATTTTTTTGCAATCTAAGTCAATATCCCTAACTCATGAGGAGCAGTTTATTTCTGGTTGATTCTAACACCTGCTTTAAGAATGTAATGTCGCAGTTTCGAAATCTGAAAAGAGAGATGCTTTTCAATCAGATCTATACGGAACCTCTAAAAAAACGTTAACAATTTCATTCCAGGAATGCACTACCTCATAGAGAGGCACCACAAGATGAAGGCCGACTTCAAGCTGAAGCTCACCAATCAACTGAATTCTTTCTTCGGCGCTCTGGTTCAAGAGATTCTAGCAAACGGGGGCGATATAATCAAATTTTCCCCGTCCGCCCTGGTAGTGATATGGAAGGTCACCAGGGGAAATTACATAACGCAAAACGTCCATATGGCCATAGACTGCGCCTTGGTCATACGAAAACACTACGGGAAGTTCATTTTGGAAAGTGGAGAAAAACTTAAAGGTGATACTTACCTCTATAATTTCTAAATAGTTTTAGGCTTTCACTACCGGATATATTGACATTAAGAGAGTCTTCCGGGCTTATTGGCCGTGGTCTATTAGGAATTATTTCACCTAACGTTTCGCCCACAACTGCGGTAGGCATCTTCAGAGGATTCTTGGTCTGAGGTTGTAACTCGACCGCTGAATTTCCGAAAGTTATGCTGGATTCGATCCGTTGGCCCAACTTATACCCTGATCATTGGCGGGAGAAGGTAGAGGGTTTACGCGCGCGATGTTGATTGGTCCATCGCTCCCACTTCGTATTGGCTTGATTTTGGTGTTTTCCAACACCGGCAACCATGCGCTATGTACCAAAGGAGTTTCTTCCCTTCTGTTCATATTGTTCTTATGTTTATATATCTCAATGGCTTCCATGTTCATCCTAGGATAGAAACTTTTGATATTCAAAATAGCCTCTGCCTTTGAGAAAACAATATTGTGTCCATCTGTTAGAGCATGTACCGCCAGTGCGGATTTTTCTGTCTGATTGAGTCGATAGCATCGTTCATGCTCCTTAATTCTCGTATTGATACTTCGCTTCGTTGTACCAATGTAGACTTTGCCGCACTCACAAGGTGACCTGTAAATACCGGTTTGAGAGAGTGGGTCGACTTTGTCTTTGGTAGTTCTGATCATTTGGCCAAGTTTTTGAGTTGGCTTATAGGCAGTCTCTTTATTGTGCCTCTTCAGTACTCTACCAATTCTATCGGTGACCTTGGGGATATATGGTAAGATAGCTCTTCCATTGGGGGTGAGTTGTGATGTGTTATCATCACGTGTGGAAAGTTTTGGTCTTATTGCCCTCTGAATTTCCTTAGCATTATATCCGTTAGCGACGAATGCATGCTGTAGATGTTAAAGTTCATCCTCCAAAAATTCCGGCTCGCACAATCGTCGGGCTCTGTCTACGAGTGTTTTTATAACTCCTCGTTTCTGTTGAGGGTGATGATTGGACTGCTTGTGTAGATACTTGTCAGTGTCAAGCCAATACGAAGTGCGAGCGATGAACCAATCAACATCGCGCGCGTAAACCCACTTCCTTCTCCCGCCAATGATCAGGGTATAAGTGGGGCCAACGGATCGAAACCAGCATCACTTTCGGAAATTCAGCGGTCGAGTTACAATCTCAGACCGAGAATCCTCTGAAGATGCCTACCTCAGTTGTGGACGAAACGTTAGGTGAAATAATTCCTAAAAGACCACGGCCAATAAGTTCGGAAGACTCTCTTAATGTCTATAATTTCTCCTTCATCTCTAATCCTGATATTTTAAGAGATGTGAAATAAGCTGCATACAGACGGAATTGTGGAAAACCATGGGAATTATTAATTTCTCAACTCCATTGGTTCCGAACAAATACAATGTTGCAATTGGAATGTTGCATGAAAAGAAAATACTTTACTTGCTCATCAGTTTGTATGAACTGAAAGCAAGAAAAATGAGAATTAAAATACGTTTGGACTCGAGGACTGCAGCGGTAAAGCTATTGCATAGCATCTATTCAAAAATAAGAAGATAATATTGTTGATTTAAAAAATATTTTCTATTTATCTTACAATACATGCACGTTATTCAGGAATGTTCATCATTGAAATTATGGGTTTATGGTAACTGAAAAAAGAAACATAAGATTGAGACTTAATGTCTTCTAAATATCTGGATAAGTGGAAATTTATTACCATTTGCACCAAGTATTTTCGACCCTTCTTCAGTGTACTGCAGTAAAGTGCGATGAATAAAATGCTCTATTTCGTCCTATTTTGGATTCGGAGAAATGTAAATTGCTACCATGACTATGTGTAGGCCATTCCTAAGTTTGCATAAGCGTGCACAAATATCTCCAACAAATGAGCGCCTAAAATTAACATCGCTAACTTCTTCAATATTTATTTTGTTCACGCCAAGTGAACGAAAAATAATTTCGTAAAATTTAATAAAAATTCATTGTTTCCTTTCATAATTCTGAAATCGAAAATAAATCAATTCTTCCGCTCGAATTCAAATTCGTGATATGTACCATATGTTACCAGCTGTAGGTTTTCTTGAGTCGACGCATATTTCATTTTATCAACACATTTATTCCTTTTTAGTCAGTAAGAGAGAAAATTCGACTCACGAAGCATCTGCTACCGTTTTCTACAAGTTTATTTCGTTTCCGATAATTCGATTTAATTCAAAGTTTCCATATTCATAACACAAAGTTTCCATATACCTATTGCAATCTCGCGATCTCAATCCGAGAACATCCAATTGCAATTTAGTGCAACCTTTGGATAATTCAAAGACTGTGTATTTTCACTGCGTATTCGAGTCAGTGGCGTGACTAGCAAACGGTCACAGGGATAAGTGAAGAAGTCTTTTCAGTACGACAGCTTCAGGATCACACGCCCTGCCTTGTGTTCGGTTGTTGAGCTCAATCAATCTGTTCATTGTGGTGGTCAATACATCAAGATCCTTAACAACTACCCTCTGCTGGAGAAGGTAAGAATTTATTATTTTCGACTTGTTCACTTATCCACTTCGTATTGTGTTGGGACATTGTTTCCTAATTTTAATTCTACAAACTACAGTCCAATAGCTCATCAATTTTGTTTAATTTTGATACATTTCAAATTTCTTAATTTTTCGGATATTTCAACTATTCTGAATCCATCTAATTTTCACATTTTTGAACCAACCCCAACACATATTTAAATATTCGAAGTCATAATATTAGTAACATTATTACTATTTTGGTAAAAAGCAACCCCACTTTTTTTTAACAGTATCTCGTTTGAATTGAACAATGAAATTGAAATTAGTTATTTCAATCGGATTATCACGCGTCATGCATGTTTCGGTAAGAAGTAACACATTGGTTAGTCTCGTACCTGAATCTTGTAAATCGTATTTGTGACTATGTAGACTTCGGCAATTGAAAGTCATTATTGAAATGCCATTTCTATTACTGATGAAATCTAAGACACTTTGAGCTATCGTCTGAACACTATTTAAAGTCTTTTGAATTCTTACAACAAAGATGCAGTCGATGCAGCTTGCTTTCGATTATAATAAAACTCAAATGCAGAATTATCATTTTTTGTCGTAATATACAATTTTTCGATATTATTCAACCGAGAGAGTGCAACATAGACGAGTTCCTGAGAATGTGATATACTATACTCATATACTATTTCGTCAAAAGTTCCACCTTGCGACTTATGTATAGTTAGAGCAAGAGCTGAAATTAATGGAAAATGTTTGCGTTTTGCTATACATTTTCTATCCGATGTTGATGAAATATTTGCCGTTCGTAATTGAATGGGAACAGCGAGTTTTCCGACTCCATTTTGCACTGCTAGAGTGGCTGCACGCATCCGTCTAGTCGCAAGCACCCAAACACCGTGCCGAAGTCTGCCGAACTGAACCGACGATACACGGCTACGTTAGGTTTTTTCGTTACGGAATTTCTACATTCGGTCGCCGCGCTCAAAGCCTGAGATAAAAGCTATGCAATAGCTCAGAAATATGAAATTATCCTAATTCGAAGTTGCATTTTTTTTTTCAGTGGACTTTGCGATCACCGCTGGACCCGTATACTTTAGCTTCATCGGCAACGAAGAATTCACGAAGTTCATCCTGTTCGGGAACGTGTACGAAGAGGTCAGGAAGACCAGGAAATCCGTGTCTGTCAACAATATAATCGTGTCGCCGAGCGCCATGCAGTTTGTTCACGCCTTCGAGTACAGTTTGGAACCGTTGGGAGACGGCCAGTATTATCAGGTTTGAAACGACGCTTTGGTATGATGATGATGGATGAGGAATTATTTGTTTTTATCGGTTTCAGGTTGTTGGTTTGACGAAACTGTGGAAGCAGGTTCGCAGGAATGACTACAGTGAGTATTCATTGATGTATTGTGCTCGTTAGTATTGTTTTTGCTTTAGTTTTTAGTTGTGTTTTAACAATCATTCCAACTAGAACAATATAATTGCTAACATTAGCAAAAACACTAGTACCGAGTACTTATCCAAATGTATGAAAGGCACTAATATAACTAGAGAAGTTCGAGAAAAGAAATGTGTTTCAAATACTAGATAGCTTCGTCAATTGTCCATACGCTCAAAATCGGAATTTTTCGGTTACTCACCGACTTAACTTTTCAAAACGATTGAATACGATATCCCTCACTCTTATGAAGCTGTTTATCTCTCTCTTCCAGATGATAATTCAACCCACTACTTAGACATGGTCAATCCCAGTTTCATAACCATAAATACTATAAACACGAGTATGAGCAGACAAGAAAGTGTTAACAATGAATTTTGTCGTGAGTTTTACTGGATTATAGAATTATTAAAGTCATCGACGATATACCCAAATGTTTCAGTGAGACCCTTAGTGCAAGAAGTTATGGAGAACGGTGAAGTTTTCTTGAGGGAAGTTACAAAATTTTTTCAAGAAGGTATAAGGGACGGTTTACTTTCTGATGAACCCATAGAGAATATGATGGAATTGAGGGATGTTACTGTAGTTACGATAATGGTGGCCACATCTATAGCCAAATATTTGAAGAAGTGGAAAGCAACCGACGAAATTATGAAAGTTGTTTACAGGTAAATCAATCTGTTATTCCAAGAAACTTATCGGAAGCTATAATATTTACATTTGATATTCTAGAATGAATGCATGATATTCTAGGTCATACTGGAAAATTGATCACAGATCTTTGAAATAATAGTTATCTGATTTTTAGTCAAATCCGTTCATGACCAAGAGATGTTATTGAAAATGAAAATAAATCAACTCTCTCCTTTAATAATCTGGCACCTTTTTATTGGAATCTTTGGAAGAGCTGCTTTCCTTCGATTAAAAGGTGGATTATTATTAATTTAGAGATGTTAAAAAAATATATAATTGTTGCACGAAGAACGAGACTTTATGTGTTGGATAATTTTTTCAGGGGATTCTCTAGTGATCAAAATAAAACGAATCTGACTTAACCCAAATAGACCTGAAATTTTTTTCTTTCATTTCAATGAGAATTGTGTCGGATTATGGTTTGAATGGGGCCTTTTTATATTTTTCATCTTGATGTGTACTTATTTTTCACAAAAAGTTAAAATTTGTGGTACTCTTTTGAAGGAACGGTAGGTTTTTGAGCGACTAAAATTCATTCTATGATAAATGAACATTGAATTATAATATGTCGTAATTATAGAAGCAATTTTTTCGGATGTTATGCTATTTTATATTAAATACTTATAAAATATTAGTTTTCATGCCACACTTCACAATTTTTTTATTTTATTCTGGTAAACAATCAGGTGGTCTAATCCGACCTATCTTGAAGATTGGTGTAAACTCTTTGATTGCTTAGATGGTCCTCTTTTTGTTGTTTTTCTATTAGTTTCCAGTAATCTTGTTGCGATGATAGCTAGTCTAGTTTGTTACCATTTCTGCGTTTTAAACAACCATGTCAAAGCAGTGTACAAGAAGTGGGAAATACAATTTTTGTCCTTGTCGAAATACGATTCTAACTCATGTTTTTACGGGATCAGTCAACGACCCCCATATATTCTAATGTTGCATGAGTTTTGGTTGGTCAATGATATTTTCTTTCTCAAGGTGAATATATTATTACTTTGTTTGGTGCATGGAAATACGAATAAGAAATTAGTAGGCGCATAAGCAACATTATTGTTATTTCACTTACAGAAAACTATTGAATTATGTGCAGAAGAAAATTTTGCTATCAGGTGGTTCTGAAATCATATCCAGATTATCTGCATGATGTAGTATCTCATGCAGAGTCAGTTTATTTTTCAATAGTTATAACAATATATTCAGGTAATATAGTAGGTGATAATCCTACCGTTCCGTTAAAAGAACGCCTTCATTTACGTAGCAGAAATCAGGATTTGAAATCATGGAGAAGATGAATTCGCCTCTAATATTATTCATTCGACCATAGATATAATTATTTTTTTCGCAAAAGCGATGAAATAAATACATATAAAAAAATACACCACCGGAAAAAAGAGGTACTGCAACAATTGATATATTTATGAAGGTAACAAGGCTTTAAAGTGAATTTGAATACTGAAGCACTTTGTAGGTTATATTCAGTGTTGAAGAAAGCATTAATTCATGTGTTTATATTGATGCCTTCTTTGTTTCTTTATTTTGAGCATGAATAGAAAACTTTTAGATAGGTGTTCTTTATACGAAACGGTAGGTCTATTTGGGTTAATTTTGATAATATAATAACAAAAAGAAGAAAAAAAATAAGATCCAGTCTTTCAACAACTGATTTCCTACTTTACGATCATCCCTAAAATTAACAAAAACTTATTCTTGGGAGTATTCAGGACTCTGGACTTATCACAACTTGAAGCTCAAAATTTCTCATGCAAACGGAAAAATCTGACCTTTTCACTCTGCCTTTTTCCAATAATCTGCTTTCCTCCACTAACTCCACAAAGCGATCCTTTCTCTATGCCCTATTTCCGTACACCGTTTCTCTACACGTACTTCCGTTTCGGCTCGCGATGTTTCGACGAGTACGTGATTTTGAAATACAAAATTCTACTTTAATTAACCCTTTTTCATTACTATTCCCGGAATAGCTTAATACAAAACACGTCTTCGTTTAAGACCTAATACTTTACTTATTACTCACAAGAAATCTACAAGTCTCCGCTTGAGACTTAAAACTAACTGTGAAATTTCCTATTTCACCCCCAAAAAATGAACCGAGCAGGCCGAACTTCGCGAGCACGTCGAAGAACCTTTCCTGTTCTTATCCCCGGACGTTACTGACTTATCGCGATCTTTGTAATACTGAATGTGAAATTTTTTCTCCACCTTTTGGGCGGTACGTTATCCAAAAATTGCCTCCTTCCAGGAAAAATCTTTGTTTTTACCCTCCTATTGACCAATTGCTACATCTATGGGCGTTTCCTACCTACAATACAAATATCTGCGTTTTTTGTTATGTTTATGCCCACTTGCACCGTCAAATATATGTCTGACTTACGTCCAACTCAAATTTTAAGTTAGGTTTCAGACGCCGATTCTCTTGCACCTCAGTTTAAGTGCCACATAAGTCATGACGATTTTGAGCCGGGAATATTCATGGCTTAAACAAGACTTTAGCCTGTCTCAAATATTCAAACGTCAAAAACAAATTTCATTTTTGACGTGTTGTTTTTGATTGCGTGAATTTAATAATTATTATGGATAGATTTTTATTATATGAAATTGATGATCTATATAAGGATGATTTCGACATATCAGATATCATTGACTATGGCTTTCCTAGAAGTCTAGAATTTAATAGGGCCGATCGCTACCATGATATGGACGAATTCTCATTTTTTTCGGCGATTTCGTTTGACCAAAAAAAAACTACCCTACAACTGATGAAATTTATTCAAGATGATTCAGAATTGCCAAATGATATGTAAGTACATATCTTATTATATCTTATGTATATGATGATGTCAAACCTCAAAGGAGGGAGTTTAAGACTTGATGATTGTAGGAAGCAGAGTGTATCACCGATAAATCACGTGCCTGCGACTCTACGCATCAGCAGGACGTTTATTGGCTGCAGCCGATTTGAAGAAAATCCACGAATCTACAGTATCAAGAATAGTTGTTCGAGTTTCAGTATTCATAAAAATGCCTTAGACAGAAGTAGAATTGCGTTCCACTCAAACCCAATTTTACCAAATTGCTGGATTTCCTCATGTTATTGGATCAATTGATTGTACCCATGTAATTATTAATTCTGCAGGTACTATTTACTCTGGTGAATGTGAAAAGTATTACTTCGATGATATTGCACATGTGGAGAATTATGTCATTCAAGTTACAAATAAATTGTTGAAATCAAATCAAATCATTTACTTCAAATAAAAAAATAGGTTGTACGGTTGGACTGTCCCTGTTCGTTAGCGGCCCAATGTATATGTCGTTCTGTGAATCAGAATACTGAAAAGGGAAATGCATACACAAAATATCTTGTTTGTCTATGAATTCGCGTGTTCTTCTTACTTCGCTGTGCTTAGTGCCGACACAACACCATATGGTCAAGTCGCATTTCTATGTCAAAACAAACAAATTCACTGATTCATACACTGTTGCCAGATTTGGCATTGCTTAGTGCGTGCTTAACAAAGTCGTTTCTATTAGATATGCGGTGCAAGATCTGATCCGTTAAGACGGGGAAAAGCATGACTCAAAATTTAAGGGCGCCTTAAATAAGGATGCCTTAACCAGAAAACGGTGCAAGTGGGCATTAATGTCACGAACTTATCTCGAACCTGAAAACTATCAATCAATACTCTACTTGATTTTTAACAATCCTGAATATCCCAAAGTACTTGCACGTGTTTAACCTTTTGGCGCCGAACTCCCCATAACTAACACCATCAGTTTTTTGTCACCGTTAGTGGTCTAATTTTCGCCCGTCCTATCATTCGAAACTTTCCATAAATATGCCACATACTGTATCCCAACATAGGGATTCTCAGATTTCAGGCGCTTATTTGGCCGTTCGATGGCCATGTGTTCTTGTTCTTTGTTCCCAAAGGAATGATCTAGAGAATTCAACGTTTCCGATTGTTTCAACAGATTTCTCGTTATATTTACCCATTTATAACACTCCAGCTGTGAGAAAGTGTGGGTGAGGCCTGTTGCGCGAGTAACAGGACTTATGCCCACTTGCACCGTTTCCTGGTTAAGGCACCCTTAACTAAGGCGCCCTTAAATTTTGAGTTATGCTTTTCCCCGTCTTAACGGATCAGATCTTGCACCACATTTCTAATAGAAACGACTTTGTTAAGCACGGGCTTAGCAATGCCAAATCTGGCAACACTGTATAAATCAGTGAATTTGTTTGTTTTGACATAGAAATGCGACTTGACCATATGGTTTTGTGTCGGCACTGAGCACAGCGAAGTAAGAAGAACACTCGAATTCATAGACGATCAAGATAATTTGTCTACGCATTTTCATTTTCAGTATTCTGATTCACAGAAGGACATATACTTTGGGCCGCTGACGAACTGGCATAGTACAACCAATGTTTTTTCTTTTATTCAAAGCAAATGATTTGATTTGATTTCAACAATTCTTTATTCGTAACTTGCATGACATAATTCTGCACTTGTGGAATGAGGAGTAAATAGTACCTGCAGAATTAATTGTTGCATGGGTACAATCAATTGCTCCAATAACACGGGGAAAGCCAGCAATTTGGTAAAATTCGGTTAGGAAGGAACGTAATTCTGCTTCTGTCTGAGGCATTTTTATGAATACTGAAACTCGAACAACCATTCTTGATACTGTAGATTGATGGATTTTCATCAAATCGGCTACAGCCAATAAATCTCCTGCTGATGCGTAGAGTCGGAGGCACGTAAGGAGTTGACTCATCGGTAAAACACTCTGATTCCTACAATCATCAAGGCTTAAACTCCCTTCTTTGAGGTTTGACATCATCATACATAAGATATAATAAGATATGTACTTACATATCACTTGGCAATTCTGAATCATCCTAAATTAATCAAACGAAATCGCCGAAAAAATACGAATTCGTCCATATCATGGTAGTGATCGGCCCTATTAAATTCTAGACTTCTAGGAAAACCAAAGTCAATGATATCTAATATGTCGAAATCATCCTCATATAGATCATCAATTTCATTTAATAAAAATCTATCCATAATAATTAAATTCACGCAATCAAAAACAACACGTCAAAACTGAAGTTCGTTTTTGACGTTAGAATATTTGAAACGGGCTAAAATCTTGTTTAAGCCATGAATATTCGCGGCTCAAAATAGTCATAACTTATGTGGCACTTAAACTGCGGTGCAAGAGAATCGGCGTCTCAAACCTGACTTAAAATTTGATTTGGACGTAAGTCAGACATATATTTGACGGTGCAAGTGGGCATTTATGTTTTGTTTTTGTTATGGAGAGTGTAGGTAATAGGTTTACAGGTACCTACATTTTTTTGCCGTTAAAGTTGAATGAGATGTGGCAGAATGAACGTTTGACGAATTTCAACTTTCAGATTCGGCACGCAATACAAGGGATGCATAAATTACGTCTCGATACTGGAGAACAACACGATGGTGAACGTGATTTTCGGGCTGAAGGGTGCTGCACACGTGATGCAACAACGGTCTGCGCTGAAATGTTCATTCGAAATAATGAACGTGTTGAAGGACTTTCCGAAAGTTACCAATGTGTCGATCGGGATCGGAACAGGTACCTAAAACTTCAATGACGTGAGCAGAATTTAAGATACACTGCGCAAAAAAATTAACACACATTATGGAAATCTCAAATTTATTCTACAACTGAAGGTGTTCTCAATGATGATTATTTTTATCAGAATTATGCATGCATATGTTATCCACTTTCAACGTTTTTCTTCAATTCAGATTTTTTTTCCAGCAGGAATAAAAAAAGATGATATTATCAGATTTTGAATGTATTGGCTCCATTCTAAAATCAGTTGTTCTCGATCAATTCAAGTGATCAATAGTTTTTCTTTCGTTTGATTTTCTACACTCGATCGCTATGCAACGCGAAACACGCAATTTGACCCAAGAGGAATGTGCCCAAGCGGTAGTTTTGCGAGAAGAAGGGTGGACATACACAAGAATTGCAGAAAGGTTTGGAGTTTCCCATACAAGTGTGTCCAGAATGTTGCAGCGATTCAGGGAGACAGGTATGAATGTCCGAAGACCAGGACAGGGTAGACCACGGGTAAAAACTACCATTCAAGAACGTTACTTGAGAGTTTCTTCGTTGAGACAACGGTTTGCAACCGGTCGCCTTCTTCAAAATCAGCTTGAGCAAACTCATGGGGTGCAAATTAGCACTCAGACAATAAGAAATCGCCTCAGAGAATATGATTTAAGGCCTCGTGTCGCGGCAAGAGGCCCAGCTCTTACCCTAGCCCATCGAAGGGCACGCTTGCATTTTGCGAGAGAGCATATCCATTGGGAAGAGGCCGATTGGGAAAGAGTTCTCTTCACAGATGAGTCTAGATTCTGCCTCTACCATTGTGATCGACGTTCCCTTGTATGCAGACGTCCACATGAAAGATATGCTCTGTGCAATTTCCTGAATACTACTGGTTTCGGGGGAGGATCGATTATGGTATGGGGTGGAATATCTTTGACTGCTCGCACAGACCTAGTGGTTGTTGATAATGGAGCTATGAATGCTGATAAGTATATAAGGAACATTCTTGAAGAGCATGTAGTGCCATTTGCCCCATACATTGGTGAAAATTTCATTTTTATGAAAGATAATGCCAGACCCTATCGTGCGCGCATCTCGAATGGAATGGCCAGCAAGAAGTCCAGATCTCAATCCGATTGAGCAGGTTTGGGACAACCTCAATAGAAGGCTGAGAAGTTCAGAAAATCATCCAGCTACTCTTAATGATTTAGGAATCCAACTCGGAGAAATCTGGGAAGGATTAGATCAGAACATTTCAAGATCACTCATTTTGAGTATGAACCGTCGTTGCCGAGCTGTAATTAACGCAAGGGGTGGAAATACCAAGTATTAAATCACTTATCAGCATTTGAGTATTTTGAAAATTGTTCATTTCTCTCCTTTCACATAAGATTCGGTGAAATCCTGAATTTTTGTTCCATTTAATGTGTCTTGTTTCGTTCAAAACCTTCCCGAGAGAACATAAAAAATAAGTTATAAAGTCAATGTAGAGTTAACTTTCATTAAAATTGGGATTTTCAGAATGTGCGTTAACAAAGTCATAAACATAATTTTTCGAAATCTTTAAGAATGAAAGGAGCAGTTTCAACGACAAAGACAAATAACAAAATAAAAAATACGACGAGAAAATCTCGGGCATAAATGTACAGGGTGGGCATATTTCGATGTTTTAGCACTACAAGTTTTGAACCAGAGGAGATAGACAAAATCTCATACCCCATTCTCGATCTCTTTTTCGGAGAAATTAACGAGAGTTGTATTAATTTTTGGCTACCTTCTTTTGTTTTCGAGTTATAAGCGAAAATTGGAAAAATTGCGATATCGGGAAAAATTTATATCTCCGCTAATACTGATGATAGAGCTCTGAAATAAAAACATTCTACAGGCACTTTTTTACGTAGAATCCAGTGGCATGCTCATCTTTCTTGCACCTTTTCAATTACGAAGCTATGACCCAAAGTTTAAATGAAAACACTATATTTTTGTCCATTTTCTGAAAGCTTGATTTTTTCTGATTTCAAAAATATATAACATCGTGAGGTTTGTATCAATATGAGTATAGAAATTGGTCAAAAACCTATTTTCATGTGAGTCTTTGGTTTCAACTGTTGATTAGCACAGAAAAATAGAGCTTCCTATAACAAGAGCATAGAAATGAAAAGGCTACTAGAAAGAAATCGTGGTAATTATACGATACTAAATTTTTCTGTGCTTATCGACAATTGAAACTATAGAAAGTATTGAAACTCAGATGAATATAGGTTCTTGACCAATTTCTATACTCATATTGATTTATTGATACAAACCATACGATGTCATATATTTTTGAAATCAGAAAAAATTAACCTTTCAGAAAATGGCAGAGGAATCTAGTGTTCCCATTCCAAAAAACATAACTTTGGGTCTCAGATTCGTAATTAAAAATGCTGCAAAACAGACGAGCATGCCACCGGATTCTACGTAGAAAAGTGCCTGTAGAATGTTTTAATTTCAGAGCTCTATCATCAGTATTAGCGGAGATATAAATTTTTTCCGATATCGCCATTTTTCCAATTTTCGCTTATAACTCGAAAACAAAAGAAGGTATCAAAAAATTGATAAAACTCTCGTTAGTTTCTCCGAAAAAGAGATCGAGAATGGGGTATCAGATTTTGTCCTCCTCTAGTTCAAAAGTTGTAGTGCTAAAACATCGAATTATGCCCACCCTGTACAGGGTGAGCAAAATTGGTGATACTTAAACTACAACTTTTCAACCGTGAGAGAAAGAGGAAAATGAATGACAAGCTACGGTATTCTTATTTACTCTGCAGCACTATAATCTTTGCCTTGCATTTATTTTTTTTTCACAGGTAGAGCCTACTTCACAGTCATTGGTCATAGTTTACGGCAAGACCTCACCCTTTTTGGTAGAACGGTCCTGGAAGCCTTAGCTCTATCTTTGGCCTACAAAGATAAGATCGTCTGCGACCAAGATACCTTCTTACACAGTAAAATGAAGCCATCATGCTTTGCCCTACTCAAGGAAAAAGTAAAAGAGGAAAATCTTCCAGAAGGATTAATTTATGAACTGGTTTCGGACGATATGTAAGTCTTTCACTGTTGAAGTCTCGATTTTTATTATCTGTAGGTTGTTGCTCGTTGTTTTTCTTCTTATACTACTTAGTTGTTAGTTACTATTCCCCTTATACGGGGAATAGATAAAAACTAGAAGTAAATGAATGAATTTTGAATTCACATAAATGACGCACAAAGATTCTAACGATTGCAATAGAAAATATACAGAGCCGCCGCCAGGGCCGGCAAACCGGGCAGTTTGCCGGGGCGGCAAAATCAGTTTCGTCATACTAGATTTTTTTTCTTTGAAATCGAAAACCCGCCTGTTATTGAAAGTGAAAGCGAAAACACGACCAAACTCAGGGGCGGCTTTTTGAGCCTGGTCAATCAAATATATCACACGTGTACACAAATAACCAGATAAAAATGCAATTAAACTAATAAAAGAGAAATATTGGCAGAACGAAAACGATAGAAGATGCAGCATTCTTCTCATAAATAAAAATCCCTGTTAGGTTGTAAATTTTGCCAAAGCCTCAGCATTCTCTAAAGAAATCGCCTGACTCTATGGGCCTTTTTGGATATGGAGGTTTTTAAACCGGTCGAGTACTATCAGAAAAAATACTTCGTGTATCACTTATAGTCATTTCCTAGTCACCAGAGAGTTTCAGAGTTACCTTAAAAATGAAAAATGCAAAAAATTCATCATCGTTTCTCTCGAAATTAGGGTAGATATTTTCGAGTTTTATATGAAAATGTAGGTTTTCGAAGACGCTTGATTGGATAAGAAGAAAAAAGTCGCAGTTTCCCGGATTTTGAAAATTTCCACCTGCAAAATGAGAATTTTTGAAATTTTGAAAATTTCGATTCTGCATATCTCGACTAATTGGCTCCGGATTGAGATGGGGTTTGCAGACTGGTGATCAGCGATGAGGAAACTTTCTCCCTAGCACAAAAAATCGCAATCGAAAATTTCGAAATTTTGGCCGAAAAAATCCAAAGGGGTAGACCCCCCAAAAACGCTATATTTTGCATTCTCTAAAGAAATCACCTGACTCTATGGGCCTTTTTGGATATGGAGGTTTTTGAACCGGTCGGGAACTATCAGAAAAAACACTGAGTGTATCACTTATAGGCATTTCCTTGTCACCAGAGCGTTTCAAAGTGAACTCGAAAATGAAAAAGGCAAAAAATTCATCATCGTTTCTCTCGAAAACTAGGGTAGATATTTTCGAGTTTTATATGAAAATGTAGGTTTTCGAAGTCGCTTGATTGGATAAGAAGAAAAAAGTCGAAGTTTTAATGATTTTAAAAATTTTCACCTGCAAAATGAGAATTTTTGAAATTTTGGAAATTTCGATTCTACATATCTCGACTAATTGGCTCCGGATTGAGATGGGGTTTGCAGACTGGTGATCAGCGATGAAGACACTTTTCCCCTAGCACAAAAAGTCGCAATCGAAAATTTCGAAAATTGGGCCGAAAAAACCCAAAGGGGTAGACCCCCCCAAAAACGCTATATTTTGCATTCTCTGAAGAATTCGCCTGACTCTATAGGCCTTTTTGGATATGGAGGTTTTTAAACCGGTCAGGAACTATCAGAAAAAACACTGAGTGTATCACTTACAGTCATTTCCTTGTCAACAGAGCGTTTCAAAATAAACTCGAAAATGAAAAATGCAAAAAATTCATCATTGTTTCTCTCGAAAACTAGGGTAGATATTTTCGAGTTTTATATGAAAATGTAAGTTTTCGAAGTCGCTTGCTTGGATAAGAAGAAACAAGTCGCAGTTTTCCGGATTTCAAAAATTTTCACCTGCAAAATGAGAATTTTTGAAATTTTGGAAATTTCGATTTTGCATATCTCGACTAATTGGCTCCGGATTGAGATGGCGTTTGCAGACTGGTGATCAGCGATGAGGACACTTTCTCCCTAGCACAAAAAATCGCAATCGAAAATTTCGAAATTTTGGCCGAAAAAATCCAAAGGGGTAGACCCCCCAAAAACGCTATATTTTGCATTCTCTGAGGAAATCGCCTGACTCTATGGGCCCTTATGGACATGGAGGTTTTCAAACCGGTCATGAACTATCAGAAAAAACACTGAGTGTATCACTAATAGTCATCTCCTTGTCACCAGAGCGTTTCAAAGTAAACTCGAAAATGAAAAATGCAAAAAATTCATCATTGTTTCTCTCGAAAACTAGGGTGGATATTTTCGGGTTTTATATGAAAATGTAGGTTTTCGAAGTCGCTTGATTGGATAAGAAGAAAAAAGTCGCAGTTTTCCGGATTTAAAAAATTTTCACCTGCAAAATGAGAATTTTTGAAATTTTTCAAATTTCGATTCTGCATATCTCGACTAATTGGCTCCGGATTGAGATGGGGTTTGCAGACTGGTGATCAGCGATGAGGACACTTTCTCCCTAGCCCAAAAAATCGCAATCGAAAATTTCGAAATTTTGGCCGAAAAAATCCAAAGGGGTAGACCCCCCAAAAACGCTATATTTTGCATTCTCTAAAGAAATCACCTGACTCTATGGGCCTTTTTGAATATGGAGGTTTTTGAACCGGTCAGGAACTAACAGAAAAAACACTGAGTGTATCACTTATAGTCATTTCCTTGTCACCAGAGCGTTTCAAAGTAAACTCGAAAATGAAAAATGCAAAAAATTTATCATCGTTTCTCTCGAAAACTAGGGTAGATATTTTCGAGTTTTATATGAAAATGTAGGTTTTCGAAGTCGCTTGATTGGATAAGAAGAAAAAAGTCGCAGTTTTCCGGATTTAAAAAATTTTCACCTACAAAATGAGAATTTTTGAAATTTTGGAAATTACGATTCTGCATATCTCGACTAATTGGCTCCGGATTGAGATAGGGTTTGCAGACTGGTGATCAGCGATGAGGACACTTTCCCCTAGCCCAAAAAATCGCAATCGAAAATTTCGAAATTTTGGCCGAAAAAATCCAAAGGGGTAGACCCCCCCAAAAACGCTATATTTTGCATTATCTAAAGAAATCACCTGACTCTATGGGCCTTTTTGGATATGGAGGTTTTTAAACCGGTCAGGAACTAACAGAAAAAACACTGAGTGTATCACTTATAGTCATTTCCTTGTCACCAGAGCGTTTCAAAGTAAACTCGAAAATGAAAAATGCAAAAAATTCATCATTGTTTCTCTCGAAAACTAGGGTGGATATTTTCGGGTTTTATATGAAAATGTAGGTTTTCGAAGTCGCTTGATTGGATAAGAAGAAAAAAGTCGCAGTTTTCCGGATTTAAAAAATTTTCACCTGCAAAATGAGAATTTTTGAAATTTTTCAAATTTCGATTCTGCATATCTCGACTAATTGGCTCCGGATTGAGATGGGGTTTGCAGACTGGTGATCAGCGATGAGGACACTTTCTCCCTAGCCCAAAAAATCGCAATCGAAAATTTCGAAATTTTGGCCGAAAAAATCCAAAGGGGTAGACCCCCCAAAAACGCTATATTTTGCATTCTCTAAAGAAATCACCTGACTCTATGGGCCTTTCTGAATATGGAGGTTTTTGAACCGGTCAGGAACTAACAGAAAAAACACTGAGTGTATCACTTATAGTCATTTCCTTGTCACCAGAGCGTTTCAAAGTAAATTCGAAAATGAAAAATGCAAAAAATTTATCATCGTTTCTCTCGAAAACTAGGGTAGATATTTTCGAGTTTTATATGAAAATGTAGGTTTTCGAAGTCGCTTGATTGGATAAGAAGAAAAAAGTCGCAGTTTTCCGGATTTAAAAAATTTTCACCTGCAAAATGAGAATTTTTGAAATTTTGGAAATTACGATTCTGCATATCTCGACTAATTGGCTCCGGATTGAGATGGGGTTTGCAGACTGGTGATCAGCGATGAGGACACTTTCTCCCTAGCCCAAAAAATCGCAATAGAAAATTTCGAAATTTTGGCCGAAAAAATCCCAAGGGGTAGACCCCCCCGAAAACGCTATATTTTGCATTCTCTAAAGAAATCGCCTGACTCTATGGGCCTTTTTAGATATGGAGGTTTTTAAACCGGTCAGGAACTAACAGAAAAAACACTGAGTGTATCACACATAGTCATTTCCTTGTCACCAGAGCGTTTCAAATGTAAACTCGTAAATGAAAAATGCAAAAAATTCATCATTGTTTCTCTCGAAAACTAGGGTGGATATTTTCGAGTTTTATATGAAAATGTAGGTTTTCGAAGTCGCTTGATTGGATAGGAAGAAAAAAGTCGCAGTTTTCCGGATTTTAAAATTTTTCACCTGTAAAATGAGAATTTTTGAAATTTTGGAAATTTCGATTCTGCATATCTCGACTAATTGGCTCCGGATTGAGATGGGGTTTGCAGACTGGTGATCAGCGATGAGGACACTTTCTCCCTAGCCCAAAAAATCGCAATCGAAAATTTCGAAATTTTGGCCGAAAAAATCCAAAGGGGTAGACCCCCCCAAAAACGCTATATTTTGCATTCTCTAAAGAAATCACCTGACTCTATGGGCCTTTTCGGATATGGAGGTTTTTAAACCGGTCAGGAACTAACAGAAAAAACACTGAGTGTATCACTTATAGTCATTTCCTTGTCACCAGAGCGTTTCAAAGTAAACTCGAAAATGAAAAATGCAAAAAATTCATCATTGTTTCTCTCGAAAACTAGGGTAGATATTTTCGAGTTTTATATGAAAATGTAGGTTTTCGAAGTCGCTTGATTGGATAAGAAGAAAAAAGTCGCAGTTTTCCGGATTTAAAAAATTTTCACCTGCAAAATGAGAATTTTTGAAATTTTTCAAATTTCGATTCTGCATATCTCGACTAATTGGCTCCGGATTGAGATGGGGTTTGCAGACTGGTGATCAGCGATGAGGACACTTTCTCCCTAGCCCAAAAAATCGCAATCGAAAATTTCGAAATTTTGGCCGAAAAAATCCCAAGGGGTAGACCCCCCCGAAAACGCTATATTTTGCATTCTCTAAAGAAATCGCCTGACTCTATGGGCCTTTTTGGATATGGAGGTTTTTAAACCGGGCAGGAACTAACAGAAAAAACACTGAGTGTATCACTTATAGTCATTTCCTTGTCACCAGAGCGTTTCAAAGTAAACTCGAAAATGAAAAATGCAAAAAATTCATCATTGTTTCTCTCGAAAACTAGGGTAGATATTTTCGAGTTTTATATGAAAATGTAGGTTTTCGAAGTCGCTTGATTGGATAAGAAGAAAAAAGTCGCAGTTTTCCGGATTTAAAAAATTTTCACCTGCAAAATGAGAATTTTTGAAATTTCGGAAATTTCGATTCTGCATATCTCGACTAATTGGCTCCGGATTGAGATGGGGTTTGCAGACTGGTGATCAGCGATGAGGACACTTTCTCCCTAGCCCAAAAAATCGCAATCGAAAATTTCGAAATTTTGGCCGAAAAAATCCAAAGGGGTAGACCCCCCAAAAACGCTATATTTTGCATTCTCTAAAGAAATCACCTGACTCTATGGGCCTTTTTGGATATGGAGGTTTTTAAACCGGTCAGGAACTAACAGAAAAAACACTGAGTGTATCACTTATAGTCATTTCCTTGTCACCAGAGCGTTTCAAAGTAAACTCGAAAATGAAAAATGCAAAAAATTCATCATTGTTTCTCTCGAAAACTAGGGTAGATATTTTCGAGTTTTATATGAAAATGTAGGTTTTCGAAGTCGCTTGATTGGCTAAGAAGAAAAAAGTCGCAGTTTTCCGGATTTAAAAAATTTTCACCTGCAAAATGAGAATTTTTGAAATTTTTCAAATTTCGATTCTGCATATCTCGACTAATTGGCTCCGGATTGAGATGGGGTTTGCAGACTGGTGATCAGCGATGAGGACACTTTCTCCCTAGCCCAAAAAATCGCAATCGAAAATTTCGAAATTTTGGCCGAAAAAATCCCAAGGGGTAGACCCCCCCGAAAAACGCTATATTTTGCATTCTCTAAAGAAATCGCCTGACTCTATGGGCCTTTTTGGATATGGAGGTTTTTAAACCGGTCAGGAACTAACAGAAAAAACACTGAGTGTATCACTTATAGTCATTTCCTTGTCACCAGAGCGTTTCAAAGTAAACTCGAAAATGAAAAATGCAAAAATTCATCATTGTTTCTCTCGAAAACTAGGGTAGATATTTTCGAGTTTTATATGAAAATGTAGATTTTCGAAGTCGCTTGATTGGATAAGAAGAAAAAAGTCGCAGTTTTTCGGATTTAAAAATGTTTCACCTGCAAAATGAGAATTTTTGAAATTTTGGAAATTTCGATTCTGCATATCTCGACTAATTGGCTCCGGATTGAGATGGGGTTTGCAGACTGGTGATCAGCGATGAGGACACTTTCTCCCTAGCCCAAAAAATTGCAATCGAAAATTTCGAAATTTTGGCCGAAAAAATCCAAAGGGGTAGACCCCCCCAAAAACGCTATATTTTGCATTATCTAAAGAAATCACCTGACTCTATGGGCCTTTTTGGATATGGAGGTTTTTAAACGGTCAGGAACTAACAGAAAAAACACTGAGTGTATCACTTATAGTCATTTCCTTGTCACCAGAGCGTTTCAAAGTAAACTCGAAAATGAAAAATGCAAAAAATTCATCATTGTTTCTCTCGAAAACTAGGGTGGATATTTTCGGGTTTTATATGAAAATGTAGGTTTTCGAAGTCGCTTGATTGGATAAGAAGAAAAAAGTCGCAGTTTTCCGGATTTAAAAAATTTTCACCTGCAAAATGAGAATTTTTGAAATTTTTCAAATTTCGATTCTGCATATCTCGACTAATTGGCTCCGGATTGAGATGGGGTTTGCAGACTGGTGATCAGCGATGAGGACACTTTCTCCCTAGCCCAAAAAATCGCAATCGAAAATTTCGAAATTTTGGCCGAAAAAATCCCAAGGGGTAGACCCCCCCGAAAAACGCTATATTTTGCATTCTCTAAAGAAATCGCCTGACTCTATGGGCCTTTTTGGATATGGAGGTTTTTAAACCGGGCAGGAACTAACAGAAAAAACACTGAGTGTATCACTTATAGTCATTTCCTTGTCGCCAGAGCGTTTCAAAGTAAACTCGAAAATGAAAAATGCAAAAAATTCATCATTGTTTCTCTCGAAAACTAGGTTAGATATTTTCGAGTTTTATATGAAAATGTAGGTTTTCGAAGTCGCTTGATTGGATAAGAAGAAAAAAGTCGCAGTTTTCCGGATTTAAAAAATTTTCACCTGCAAAATGAGAATTTTTGAAATTTCGGAAATTTCGATTCTGCATATCTCGACTAATTGGCTCCGGATTGAGATGGGGTTTGCAGACTGGTGATCAGCGATGAGGACACTTTCTCCCTAGCCCAAAAAATCGCAATCGAAAATTTCGAAATTTTGGCCGAAAAAATCCAAAGGGGTAGACCCCCCCAAAAACGCTATATTTTGCATTCTCTAAAGAAATCACCTGACTCTATGGGCCTTTTTGGATATGGAGGTTTTTAAACCGGTCAGGAACTAACAGAAAAAACACTGAGTGTATCACTTATAGTCATTTCCTTGTCACCAGAGCGTTTCAAAGTAAACTCGAAAATGAAAAATGCAAAAAAATTCATCATTGTTTCTCTCGAAAACTAGGGTAGATATTTTCGAGTTTTATATGAAAATGTAGGTTTTCGAAGTCGCTTGATTGGCTAAGAAGAAAAAAGTCGCAGTTTTCCGGATTTAAAAAATTTTCACCTGCAAAATGAGAATTTTTGAAATTTTTCAAATTTCGATTCTGCATATCTCGACTAATTGGCTCCGGATTGAGATGGGGTTTGCAGACTGGTGATCAGCGATGAGGACATTTTCTCCCTAGCCCAAAAAATCGCAATCGAAAATTTCGAAATTTTGGCCGAAAAAATCCAAGGGGTAGACCCCCCGAAAACGCTATATTTTGCATTCTCTAAAGAAATCGCCTGACTCTATGGGCCTTTTTGGATATGGAGGTTTTTAAACCGGTCAGGAACTAACAGAAAAAACACTGAGTGTATCACTTATAGTCATTTCCTTGTCACCAGAGCGTTTCAAAGTAAACTCGAAAATGAAAAATGCAAAAATTCATCATTGTTTCTCTCGAAAACTAGGGTAGATATTTTCGAGTTTTATATGAAAATGTAGATTTTCGAAGTCGCTTGATTGGATAAGAAGAAAAAAGTCGCAGTTTTCGGATTTAAAAATTTTCACCTGCAAAATGAGAATTTTTGAAATTTTGGAAATTTCGATTCTGCATATCTCGACTAATTGGCTCCGGATTGAGATGGGGTTTGCAGACTGGTGATCAGCGATGAGGACACTTTCTCCCTAGCCAAAAAATTGCAATCGAAAATTTCGAAATTTTGGCCGAAAAAATCCAAAGGGGTAGACCCCCCAAAAACGCTATATTTTGCATTCTCTAAAGAAATCACCTGACTCTATGGGCCTTTTTGGATATGGAGGTTTTTAAACCGGTCAGGAACTAACAGAAAAAACACTGAGTGTATCACTTATAGTCATTTCCTTGTCACCAGAGCGTTTCAAAGTAAACTCGAAAATGAAAAATGCAAAAAATTCATCATTGTTTCTCTCGAAAACTAGGGTAGATATTTTCGAGTTTTATATGAAAATGTAGGTTTTCGAAGTCGCTTGATTGGATAAGAAGAAAAAAGTCGCAGTTTTCCGGATTTAAAAAATTTTCACTGCAAAATGAGAATTTTTGAAATTTTTCAAATTTCGATTCTGCATATCTCGACTAATTGGCTCCGGATTGAGATGGGGTTTGCAGACTGGTGATCAGCGATGAGGACACTTTCTCCCTAGCCCAAAAAATCGCAATCGAAAATTTCGAAATTTTGGCCGAAAAAATCCAAAGGGGTAGACCCCCCCAAAAACGCTATATTTTGCATTCTCTAAAGAAATCGCCTGACTCTATGGGCCTTTTTGGATATGGAGGTTTTTAAACCGGTCAGGAACTAACAGAGAAAAAACACTGAGTGTATCACTTATAGTCATTTCCTTGTCACCAGAGCGTTTCAAAGTAAACTCGAAAATGAAAAATGCAAAAAATTCATCATTGTTTCTCTCGAAAACTAGGGTAGATATTTTCGAGTTTTATATGAAAATGTAGGTTTTCGAAGTCGCTTGATTGGATAAGAAGAAAAAAGTCGCAGTTTTCCGGATTTAAAAAATTTTCACCTGCAAAATGAGAATTTTTGAAATTTTGGAAATTTCGATTCTGCATATCTCGACTAATTGGCTCCGGATTGAGATGGGGTTTGCAGACTGGTGATCAGCGATGAGGACACTTTCTCCCTAGCCCAAAAAATCGCAATCGAAAATTTCGAAATTTTGGCCGAAAAAATCCAAAGGGGTAGACCCCCCAAAAACGCTATATTTTGCATTCTCTAAAGAAATCGCCTGACTCTATGGGCCTTTTTGGATATGGAGGTTTTTAAACTGGTCAGGAACTAACAGAAAAAACACTGAGTGTATCACTTATAGTCATTTCCTTGTCACCAGAGCGTTTCAAAGTAAACTCGAAAATGAAAAATGCAAAAAATTCATCATTGTTTCTCTCGAAAACTAGGGTAGATATTTTCGAGTTTTATATGAAAATGTAGGTTTTCGAAGTCGCTTGATTGGATAAGAAGAAAAAAGTCGCAGTTTTTCGGATTTAAAAAATTTTCACCTGCAAAATGAGAATTTTTGAAATTTTGGAAATTTCGATTCTGCATATCTCGACTAATTGGCTCCGGATTGAGATGGGGTTTGCAGACTGGTGATCAGCGATGAGGACACTTTCTCCCTAGCCCAAAAAATCGCAATCGAAAATTTCGAAATTTTGGCCGAAAAAATCCAAAGGGGTAGACCCCCCAAAAACGCTATATTTTGCATTCTCTAAAGAAATCCTGACTCTATGGGCCTTTTTGGATATGGAGGTTTTTAAACGGTCAGGAACTAACAGAAAAAACACTGAGTGTATCACTTATAGTCATTTCCTTGTCACCAGAGCGTTTCAAAGTAAACTCGAAAATGAAAAATGCAAAAAATTCATCATTGTTTCTCTCGAAAACTAGGGTAGATATTTTCGAGTTTTATATGAAAATGTAGGTTTTCGAAGTCGCTTGATTGGATAAGAAGAAAAAAGTCGCAGTTTTCCGGATTTAAAAAATTTTCACCTGCAAAATGAGAATTTTTGAAATTTTTGAAATTTCGATTCTGCATATCTCGACTAATTGGCTCCGGATTGAGATGGGGTTTGCAGACTGGTGATCAGCGATGAGGACACTTTCTCCCTAGCCAAAAATCGCAATCGAAAATTTCGAAATTTTGGCCGAAAAAATCCCAAGGGGTAGACCCCCGAAAACGCTATATTTTGCATTCTCTAAAGAAATCGCCTGACTCTATGGGCCTTTTTGGATATGGAGGTTTTTAAACCGGTCAGGAACTAACAGAAAAAACACTGAGTGTATCACTTATAGTCATTTCCTTGTCACCAGAGCGTTTCAAAGTAAACTCGAAAATGAAAAATGCAAAAATTCATCATTGTTTCTCTCGAAAACTAGGGTAGATATTTTCGAGTTTTATATGAAAATGTAGGTTTTCGAAGTCGCTTGATTGGATAAGAAGAAAAAAGTCGCAGTTTTCCGGATTTAAAAAATTTTCACCTGCAAAATGAGAATTTTTGAAATTTTGGAAATTTCGATTCTGCATATCTCGACTAATTGGCTCCGGATTGAGATGGGGTTTGCAGACTGGTGATCAGCGATGAGGACACTTTCTCCCTAGCCAAAAAATCGCAATCGAAAATTTCGAAATTTTGGCCGAAAAAATCCAAAGGGGTAGACCCCCCAAAAACGCTATATTTTGCATTCTCTAAAGAAATCGCCTGACTCTATGGGCCTTTTTGGATATGGAGGTTTTTAAACTGGTCAGGAACTAACAGAAAAAACACTGAGTGTATCACTTATAGTCATTTCCTTGTCACCAGAGCGTTTCAAAGTAAACTCGAAAATGAAAAATGCAAAAAATTCATCATTGTTTCTCTCGAAAACTAGGGTAGATATTTTCGAGTTTTATATGAAAATGTAGGTTTTCGAAGTCGCTTGATTGGATAAGAAGAAAAAAGTCGCAGTTTTCCGGATTTAAAAAATTTTCACCTGCAAAATGAGAATTTTTGAAATTTTGGAAATTTCGATTCTGCATATCTCGACTAATTGGCTCCGGATTGAGATGGGGTTTGCAGACTGGTGATCAGCGATGAGGACACTTTCTCCCTAGCCCAAAAAATCGCAATCGAAAATTTCGAAATTTTGCCGAAAAAATCCAAAGGGGTAGACCCCCCCAAAAACGCTATATTTTGCATTCTCTAAAGAAATCGCCTGACTCTATGGGCCTTTTTGGATATGGAGGTTTTTTAAACGGTCAGGAACTAACAGAAAAAACACTGAGTGTATCACTTATAGTCATTTCCTTGTCACCAGAGCGTTTCAAAGTAAACTCGAAAATGAAAAATGCAAAAAATTCATCATTGTTTCTCTCGAAAACTAGGGTAGATATTTTCGAGTTTTATATGAAAATGTAGGTTTTCGAAGTCGCTTGATTGGATAAGAAGAAAAAAGTCGCAGTTTTTCGGATTTAAAAATTTTCACCTGCAAAATGAGAATTTTTGAAATTTTGGAAATTTCGATTCTGCATATCTCGACTAATTGGCTCCGGATTGAGATGGGGTTTGCAGACTGGTGATCAGCGATGAGGACACTTTCTCCCTAGCCCAAAAAATCGCAATCGAAAATTTCGAAATTTTGGCCGAAAAAATCCAAAGGGGTAGACCCCCCCAAAAACGCTATATTTTGCATTCTCTAAAGAAATCGCCTGACTCTATGGGCCTTTTTGGATATGGAGGTTTTTAAACCGGTCAGGAACTAACAGAAAAAACACTGAGTGTATCACTTATAGTCATTTCCTTGTCACCAGAGCGTTTCAAAGTAAACTCGAAAATGAAAAATGCAAAAAATTCATCATTGTTTCTCTCGAAAACTAGGGTAGATATTTTCGAGTTTTATATGAAAATGTAGGTTTTCGAAGTCGCTTGATTGGATAAGAAGAAAAAAGTCGCAGTTTTCCGGATTTAAAAAATTTTCACCTGCAAAATGAAATGAGAATTTTTGAAATTTTGGAAATTTCGATTCTGCATATCTCGACTAATTGGCTCCGGATTGAGATGGGGTTTGCAGACTGGTGATCAGCGATGAGGACACTTTTCCCTAGCCCAAAAATCGCAATCGAAAATTTCGAAATTTTGGCCGAAAAAATCCAAAGGGGTAGACCCCCCCAAAAACGCTATATTTTGCATTCTCTAAAGAAATCGCCTGACTCTATGGGCCTTTTTGGATATGGAGGTTTTTAAACCGGTCAGGAACTAACAGAAAAAAAACACTGAGTGTATCACTTATAGTCATTTCCTTGTCACCAGAGCGTTTCAAAGTAAACTCGAAAATGAAAAATGCAAAAAATTCATCATTGTTTCTCTCGAAAACTAGGGTAGATATTTTCGAGTTTTATATGAAAATGTAGGTTTTCGAAGTCGCTTGATTGGATAAGAAGAAAAAAGTCGCAGTTTTCCGGATTTAAAAAATTTTCACCTGCAAAATGAGAATTTTTGAAATTTTGGAAATTTTCGATTCTGCATATCTCGACTAATTGGCTCCGGATTGAGATGGGGTTTGCAGACTGGTGATCAGCGATGAGGACACTTTCTCCCTAGCCCAAAAAATCGCAATCGAAAATTTCGAAATTTTGGCCGAAAAAATCCAAAGGGGTAGACCCCCCAAAAACGCTATATTTTGCATTCTCTAAAGAAATCGCCTGACTCTATGGGCCTTTTTGGATATGGAGGTTTTTAAACCGGTCAGGAACTAACAGAAAAAACACTGAGTGTATCACTTATAGTCATTTCCTTGTCACCAGAGCGTTTCAAAGTAAACTCGAAAATGAAAAATGCAAAAAATTCATCATTGTTTCTCTCGAAAACTAGGGTAGATATTTTCGAGTTTTATATGAAAATGTAGGTTTTCGAAGTCGCTTGATTGGATAAGAAGAAAAAAGTCGCAGTTTTCCGGATTTAAAAAATTTTTCACCTGCAAAATGAGAATTTTTGAAATTTTGGAAATTTCGATTCTGCATATCTCGACTAATTGGCTCCGGATTGAGATGGGGTTTGCAGACTGGTGATCAGCGATGAGGACACTTTCTCCCTAGCCCAAAAAATCGCAATCGAAAATTTCGAAATTTTGGCCGAAAAAATCCAAAGGGGTAGACCCCCCCAAAAACGCTATATTTTGCATTCTCTAAAGAAATCGCCTGACTCTATGGGCCTTTTTGGATATGGAGGTTTTTAAACCGGTCAGGAACTAACAGAAAAACACTGAGTGTATCACTTATAGTCATTTCCTTGTCACCAGAGCGTTTCAAAGTAAACTCGAAAATGAAAAATGCAAAAAATTCATCATTGTTTCTCTCGAAAACTAGGGTAGATATTTTCGAGTTTTATATGAAAATGTAGGTTTTCGAAGTCGCTTGATTGGATAAGAAGAAAAAAGTCGCAGTTTTCCGGATTTAAAAAATTTTCACCTGCAAAATGAGAATTTTTGAAATTTCGGAAATTTCGATTCTGCATATCTCGACTAATTGGCTCCGGATTGAGATGGGGTTTGCAGACTGGTGATCAGCGATGAGGACACTTTCTCCCTAGCCCAAAAATCGCAATCGAAAATTTCGAAATTTTGGCCGAAAAAATCCAAAGGGGTAGACCCCCCCAAAAACGCTATATTTTGCATTCTCTAAAGAAATCGCCTGACTCTATGGGCCTTTTTGGATATGGAGGTTTTTAAACTGGTCAGGAACTAACAGAAAAAACACTGAGTGTATCACTTATAGTCATTTCCTTGTCACCAGAGCGTTTCAAAGTAAACTCGCGAAAATGAAAATGCAAAAAATTCATCATCGTTTCTCTCGAAAACTAGGGTAGATATTTTCGAGTTTTATATGAAAATGTAGGTTTTCGAAGTCGCTTGATTGGATAAGAAGAAAAAAGTCGCAGTTTTCGGATTTAAAAAATTTTCACCTGCAAAATGAGAATTTTTGAAATTTTTGGAAATTTCGATTCTGCATATCTCGACTAATTGGCTCCGGATTGAGATGGGGTTTGCAGACTGGTGATCAGCGATGAGGACACTTTCTCCCTAGCCCAAAAAATCGCAATCGAAAATTTCGAAATTTTGGCCGAAAAAAAATCCAAAGGGGTAGACCCCCCAAAAACGCTATATTTTGCATTCTCTAAAGAAATCGCCTGACTCTATGGGCCTTTTTGGATATGGA